>OU342743.1:511110396-511596773 GCA_910589775.1 Avena eriantha
ACGCCACCACCAATGCCGAGTGACTCCGATAAGATGGAATATGAGACTAAGGAAGAGGAGGAATCTGAGGTCAACATTGACTAGGAGAACGATGAGGACGATAGGGAGGAGGCCAAGCACGATGATGAGGAGGTCTCTTCCCGCCACCACCACCACCCCCTCCCCCCGAAGAAGCATGCCTGGGTGCAAAGTTAAATGGCGTCTAGAAAACAGACGGACAGTGTACTATATCTGGTTCTAGGAAGCATCTTGGCTTTGGTAAATAATGTTGTCAATGAGAGTTCTGAACTTTTAGGAAAATGCTTTTCAATTTCCAAGTGATAGCATTTGTTTTTTAGTAATTAAGTACGTCCGGATAATTTGGCTTAGAGTGCACTCATTGTATTCTAGCAAAATATAAATAATTTCCACTGCATGTTAGCACTATATGAAAATACTTATTTCAATGTGCGTAACGATACATAGTTTTTTTGGGGGGGTGTAATAATACATAGTTAAAACTTAAATGGTGTCCTCTTATATTTGTGCTTGTTTGGATGAAAACTACAAATATGGATATGGACAACTTTCGAAAAACTTGCTACACAATATGGTCACAACCATGTATGAACATTGTTCACATTTTAAGTCAAGTTACCAATGTCAAGGTCATATCTACGTCACTTGTCCCATTTATTGGGATAAATTAAAGAAAAGTAAAGAAAACAATAAAAATTTAAGCAAGATTTAAAACACTTCTTCACAAGATGACCAGCGATGTGTTAACATACTTGGGTTTCAAGTTAAATAATGACAAAGGTCGTGTCCATTTCTGGTAGATGGGGTGCATCTTGGTATGGCATACTAATGTTGTTAATTGGACTTTTCAACTTTTATGTATAGAATTTTGTTAAATAATTTTAAAAGTGCCACATATAATTATTTTTTAAAGAAAAGGCAAAGAGTATGGCTCCAAATGCCACAACACACTAAATTTCACCCAAAATAGAGTATGTTTCATGGTTAACAAGTTTCATGAATTTTCAAACCTTCTAGCTAATTCCGCATAATTAAATGACATTTTTTCAATAAAATCAAAGTAGGTAAAATTTGAACTACAAGTGCGTGATAGATTGCTTGTAAATTTGTTAGAAATTCATATATACTAATTATTGTACCCACATAGTCATACTGAAAACCGACTAGTGTTTTGAAAGATACAACTTCTTTGTATGAATTTTCATGCTGACACATCTGAACATGTTTCAAAAAAGTGAAAGAAAATAAGGCAACATGGAAAGAATGACCAAGGTCATGGCCATATTATACAACAGTACTCCAAAAAACAATGGTTCACATCCAAGGGGCGGAGGCGCGGAGCTGGCGCTAGAATAGATTGGACATCATCACAACTCAAAACAATTTTGGTAATTTTAAAAAAAAGCGGAGTAGAACCCTAGACTATGCATGGGTTGATGCACACAACCTTTTAGTAGTATTAAAAATTCATACTTGTAAAACAGTAAAGACGACGTTGTTAAAGTTTCAATACGACTATACAAGGGACCTGGGCACCTTCACCGGCCCTCCAAAATTAACCTTTATTCCTCTTCTTCCCCTTACTCCTTTAAGACTTTACAGCTATGGCTCCGAAGACCGGAGCTCCCCGTGGGAAGAAGAAGAAGACCCAGGTGGCGGTGACAAAGGACGTGGACAAAAATAAGACATGTCGTTGGCTTCCAAATCCGGCTATGGCCACTCCAGGTCGTAGTCTCGCACCAGGCAGCCACAGGAAGAAGCGGGTGTCAAGGTCCGTCAAGGCCGGGCTGCATTTCCACGTCGGCCGGATCGAGCGCTACCTCAACGAGGGTCGGTACTCCCAGCGCATAGGCTTCGGGGCTCCCATCTACCTCGCGGCCGTTCTCGAGTACCTTACCACCAAGGTGTTGGAGCTCGTCGGGCAAGCCGCAAAGGACAACAAGAAGATCCGCATCATCCTAAGGCATGTGATGCTTGGCATCATGCGCGATGAGGAGCTCAGCAAGCTACTGGTCGACATTATCATCGCGCACAATGGCATGCTGCAGAACATCCACGAGTCCCTACTTGGCGATGGTACCGCGGAGGACGCAGCCAAGTTGCCCGCGGAGGATGCTACCAAGCCGCCTGAGAAGACCACGGAGTCCCCCTAGAAGTCGTTAAGTTTTACTACTACTCCATATGAGTTTGGGTTTGCTCTGTATGCAGTTTGGTTAATCATCAGTGTCAATGTAATATTTAGATATGTGGTGCTAAGAAAAAGCTTGTGAGAGTTCTTAAAAATATTGTGTTCCTAATCTTATCCTATTCTCCCTTTTTTTTAATATTACTTAGCATATTAGGTTTAGTCAAAGTCAAACGTTACAAAGTTTGACCAACTACATACAATATTAAAAGTATACTCATTGAAAAAAATCAATATTGTTGAAACACAATGAAACATACTCTAATATATCATATAGTATACGTCTGATATTGTAGATATTAATATTTAGCAGATCCCAACATTGCCAACCGTTGGATCTTTTTAATTCTAGCATCTAGAAGATTCTATTAATAGTCTTTACTCTTTAGCACAATGTACGCTGGTATGTGCAAACCTCAAAACACACTCCATTGCATAATTTCAGGGTCTTCGTGCTAAATGTATGCACTTGGATGTAATATTCATTTTTATGAGGTCCTTGATGTAACTTGTACTCCCACTACCGTGTTAAGTAAAGCGCCTCGCACCTACGGGACCTACCACAGTTAGAAGAAAATGCCACTACCCCAACTATCAGACAAAGTGGACCATGGTTTCTTATAATTCCAGGTTTTTAGTACAAGGATTTTTCAAGCTTCCTAGCTAACTTCGCACACTTAAGTTACTTTTTGCGTATTCAATGAAATCGGGTTAAACTTGAGCTACAAGTAAGCGCGGTAGATTGTTGTTGAATTAAATGTCTCTTCGAAGTTAGATGGGTGTGATACGTTGCTAACGTATCTATAATTTGTTATGTTCCATGCTTGTTTTATATCTACTTTCTTATGTTTTGTCCATACTTTGGAGTATTTTTATACAATTTCTTCTACTAACCTATTAACAAGATGCCACAGTGTCAGCTGCTTGTTTTCTGCTGTTTTTGGTTCCAGGAAAGTCAGAAAATGAATATTCTCATAATTGGACGGGACAAAAGCCAAAGTCAATATTTCACCGAGAGGGACATGGAGCCAGAAGACGAGACGGAGAGGGTCCAGAGGCCGGCCACACCATCTGGCCACGCAGCCGGGCCTGGCCCACACCAGGGGGTGGTGTGGTCGCCTAGGGCAACCCTCGCCCTCCCCTTTCGCCTGTATATCGCCTCCGATACAGAAACCCTAAGGACCCGATCAAAATTCCATGAAAGAGTCTCTAGCCATCGTAATCTCCATCCCTAGATTGTAGCATCCCAAAACTTTAATCAATGTTATCAACTTCTAATCACCCAATTTAGGGTTAACAAAAACTTTTATTAAAGAAAAGGCATATGAATGCATGTGTGTTTGCATTAGTGTAGAATTGATTGAAAATGTCATGCTTGATTGTTATAAATGTTGTGAAATAGTTTAAAGGTGAATGCCACATCATATAGACCATTTACAAACAAAATCCAAAGAGAAAGAAATCAAATAAGATTAAATAAGGCAAATGGTCATTTTTACCATTTTAATCCACTAGGCCACTTTAGGTGTTCCTAGAAGACAATTCTTAATAGAATCATTTCTAATTCTTTTCAGCCCTTGCTAGACCAAGAAAAGATGTATCAAGGCCCACTTTACAAACTTACAAAAACATTTAGCCACTCAATTTAAAAGACATTTGAAAATTGAATCAAGTGTATGTGTTAAGATCACACTTTTTCAAAAACCCACCAAATCAGTTCATGTTGACAATCCCAAGCAAACCTAGTCTCTCAATATTAATACAAGACCACTCAAAAAATTTGAATCAAAAATTCAAAAATAAATTTTATGCGACGATTTCATCAAACACTTGGCAGGCACAGAATAAACACTAGACTAGCTTCATTGTTTCATATAGTGATCATCGACCCATTTGTCCCCTAGTTACTCCTCTGTTCCCTCTAAGCCTAACCCAGCCCCAGACTAGCTCCCCCCTTCGCCGCTGGCACAGTGGAGCGCCGCCCGTTCTTGGTCGTCGCTGGCTGACAGTGGGCAGCACGCTAGGAGCCACGCCAGCCTCGCGCAAGACATGCACCAGACACGCGAGATCCTATCGCCACCCCCTGTCCACCTCACGGTCGAAACCCAACCCTGGACCACACAAGCACCGCCGTGCACCGCCTCTCTGTGTCCTGTCCAGAGCGCGCCAGTGTGCCGCGCCCGACCAGCTCGCCCGCGTCACGCCTTGCCCTCACCTCGCACGCGTAGCCTCGCCATGATCACGCCACCCCGGCAGACACCCCTTTTCGTTGCCGCACGACCCGCAACAGCCGCACGCCTCCGCAAACACCTCTGCCTCCGCTCAGAGCGCCGCACGCGCTAGACCAAACCCAGCCGCCCCACGCCGCGCCATGAAATCCGTGAGAACCGCTAGGAGACACCGCACCATCCATCTACCCCAGCCATGCCCTTAGCTCTCTGTGCCGCCCTCGGCAGAGACGCCAGCCCGCACCATTGTGTCCCCAGCCTCCAATCCTCACACCACTCGACTCCCCTCTCCTCACTGACCTTCCCCACCTCTTCCCAGATCAAGGCGAGTACCATCGTGCCGGAATTCCACCAGAGTCCACCGCTGTTGGAGGAGAAGGGCGCCATCGATTGTGACGACCCCGAGCCTTGCCGTGACCGCGCCTTGCCTCGCCGTCGTCTACCACATCGTTTGCCCCCATCGCCGACCCTAGCTGGAGCCCAGGTGAGCCCCATGAGACCCCACCGCCACGCTAGGTCTAATTCCTCGCCGAAGCTGTTCATCGTTGATACGTCCATTTTGCATCACTATTCTATATCATAATTTACTGTTACTCATTGATATATTTCATATTAAGAGATGATATTTATGTAATTTCATTTGTTTTTGCATGGTTGATGATTTCTGGACCATGGACCGCTGCAGTCAGGATTCTAATGGAAAAGGTGATGTTTGGAGGAAAAATCCACGAAGATTAGAAAATCCGGGAAAATATATGGAAAACCCTATTTTTTCAGAAGACGAAGGCTGCCAAAAGGAGGAGTGGAGATGGGCCACAGGGGGCCCACACCACCCCCTGGCGCGGGCTACCCTAGGCCGCGCCACCAGGTGGTGTGGCCGCCCTGGCCCACCTCTGGCTCTCCCCTCTGGCGTATATTATCCTCCTAAAATCCTAATACTCGAGGAGCGACCACAGAAAGATTCCACCACCTCTGCGAATCGGAAAACACCGAGAGAGAAAGACCTCTCCAACAGACAGAATTCTGCCGGAGGAATTCCTTCCCGGAGAGGTGAGATCATCGACATCAACAACACCATCAAGCTGTACTTCATCGGGATCATCATCATCACCATCATCATTACCACCAGCACCATCATCACCATCTCCATATAGATGTAACAATTGGGTTGAATCTTGCATAGTTCTTAGGGGAAACTTTCCCAGTTTGATTACTCTTGATGCTATTGAGTGGAACCATTGAATTATTGTTTATGTTCAGATTGTTATACATCATTATTCCATCTCTGATCATGATCCATATGATGTCTTGTGAGTAGTTCATTTCGTTCTTGAGGACACGGGAGAAGTCATATTGTTAGTAGTGGAATTGTGTTGAGAAAGATTCAATAGTTTGATATTTAAGTTTTCGTGTACTTCTTCTAGTGGTGTCATGTGAACGTCGACTACATGACACTTCACCTATATGGGCCTAGGCGAATGCATTGTGTATTTGGATACTAATTGTAGGGGTTGCCGGAGTGACAGAAACCTGAACCGCCATTAGGAAACCATTGCACAAGGGATGTCAGGGTCTTAGAGTTTAAAGACGTGGTTAGGTTTCTACCTTAATTACTTTCCTGTACTTACGGATGTTTGCAAGGGGTATAATCGTAAGTATGTATTAGTCCTAGGAAGGTCGGTACATTAGCACAGGTTCACCCACAGAACACTTAGCAAGCTAAAGAAGATTAATCAACTATATGAAGCGAAAGCACTTGACAGAATTCCCGTGTGTCCTCGAGAATGTTTGGTCATCTTAAGTAATACAACCGGCTTGTCCTTTGCTGAATAAAGGATTGGGCCACTTGCTGCATTCATTCCTATTGTCTTTTATTTACTCATACTTTATTTACTTGCATTATCAAAAACCCCTAAAAATCCGTTTGCTAAGTATTTGCAGAGAATTCCTGATCGATACCACTAGCCAGCACCTTCTGCTCCTCGTTGGGCTCGACACTCTTACTTATCAAAAATACTGCGATACACCCCCTATACTTGTGGGTCATCAAGACTATTTTCTGGTGCCGTTGTCGGGGAGTGAAGCGCTATTGGAGAGTGGAACTAGTAAAGGAAACTTCTACTCTGAGTATTGTTTACTTCTATTAGTTGCTTTATTTTCGTTATGGATAATTCGCTGAGTTTCTTATTTGGTAATGCTACTACCACTACTAAGGTAGTAGATGAACCACCACCTGCTGAGAATGATACTTTTAAAATACCTACAAGAATTATTGATCGTGTTATGGATAACTACTATGTTGGCGATGGAACTGTCCATCCCGGTGATCATTTCCTCTTTATACACGAATTATGCGGGTTGTTCAGGTGTGCAGGTAATACCATAGATCAATTTAAGAAGAAGTTATTCTCATTATCACTGAAAGGAAGAGCTGAGGAATGGTATAAGCTGCTGAAGAATGGTCAAGCTCTTGAATGGGAGGAAATAGTGCCTCTCTTTTATTCAAAGTTTTATCCTCCTAGTGAGATTCATAAAGATCGGAATCAATTATACAACTTTTGGCCTCTTGATGGAGAGAGTACAGCTCAAGCTTGGGGGAGATTGAAGTTATTAATGCTCAAATGTCCCATTCATGAGCTCCCCAACAATATTATTATCAATAACTTTTATGCAAGGCTTTCTCTTCATGATAAGGATTTATTGGATGCTTTGTGTGCTGGATCATTCACTCGCATGGAAGAAGAAGCTAAATGGGATCTTCTAGACCATATTCAAGACAATGTTGAAGCCTAGGAGAATGAAAAAGGTAGAAAGTCAGGTATAAATTATGATTATGAATGCATTGAATCTTTTATGGGAACTGATGACTTTCAAAATATTAATAATACTTATGGTCTTTATTTACAAGTTATTACAAATTGCTTTAAGGCTTTTTCTTCTTATATTGAAATCACAAAAATGGGATGGAGCAAGTAGCATGCTCCTTATAAAGATATTGTTGACTGTGTTCATGTTGGGAGTACTGAGTTTTACACTATTGATGACATCTTACCTGAACTTTATATCGAGAAACCCTTCCCTGATAAGGTAAAGGACCATCCTATGCTAACTAGTGTAATCACTAAAAGTGCAAATAGAACTATAAAACCTGATGAACAAATAAACATTGAACCTGTTGTAGAAATTGTGAAAGACCTTGTCACTAAAAGCATAGAAGATGGACACATAGTCTTTTGCGAGGATGCTTCTAATATTGTTTCACATCCTAATAGAACTAAAAATGCTAGTGTCACAGTACTTTCCGTTAGAATTGGTGATCATTGCTATTATGGTTTATGTGATATTGGTGCAAGTTCCAGTGCTATTCCTTATGAGCTTTACAGAGAAATTATGCATGAAATCAGTCCCTACGAATTGGAAGAGATTGATGTGGTTATTCACCTTGCTAAGAGAGAGACCATCTCTCCAATTGGTATTGTACGAGACGTGGAAGTTCTCTGTGGTAAGATTAAGTATCCTGCTATTTTTCTAGTACTTGGTTCAGCTGCTAGTAAAACTTATCCTATATTTTTGGTAGACCTTTCTTGAGTACCTGCGGAGCTATTATAGATTGCAAAAGGGAGAAAATCTTGACTAAGTTTGATGGGGAATCTTATGAGTTTAATTTTTCGAAATTTACTAAAGAACCTCGTGAAGAGGAAACCCATAATGAGGATTTTAGAGTTGAACAACTTGTTTCTACTTCTCTTGCTCCTAACAATGCTTTGCCGCAATTTATGGAAGATCATGAAAGTGAAATCTTCATGGAAGAAAGGAATGAGATTGGTGAGATTCTACATAATCAACCTAAGATGCTTAAGCATAACTTGCCTATAGAAGACTTGGGTACCATGTTGCCACCTAAAAAGGATCCGGTCTTCGATCTAAAACTTCTCCCTGATGATCTTAAATATGCTTACATTGATGATAAAAAGATATATCCTGTTAATATTAGCTCTAAACTTTTAGGGAAGGAAGAAGAAAGGTTATTGGAGGTTTTGAAGAAACACCGAGGGGCTATGGGCTGATTTCACCTACTATATGTCAGCATGCTATCAATATAGAACCAGATGCAAAGCTAGTAGTAGAGCACCAACGGCGTTTAAATCCTAAGATGAAGGAAGTGGTAAGAAATGAGGTATTGAAACTCCTTGATGCTGGTATTATTTACCCTATTGCTGATAGTGAATGGGATAGTCCTGTTCATTGTGTTCCAAAAAAGGGAGGAATTACCGTTGTTCCTAATGATAATGATGAGATTATTCCCCAAAGAATTGTAGTGGGCTATAGGATGTGCATTCATTTTAGGAAACTCAACAAAGTTACTAAGAAAGATCATTACCCGCTTCCTTTTATTGATCAAATGTTGGAAAGGTTGTCTAAAAAGACCCATTTTTGTTTTCTTGATCGTTATTCTGGTTTCTCTCAAATTGCTGTTAAACAACAAGATGAAGAAAAAACTACTTTTACTTGCCCTTACGGAACTTATGCTTGTAGATGTATGCCTTTTGGTTTATGTAATGCTCCTGCTACTTTTCAAAGATGCGTGTCTGCTATCTTTCATGGTTTTTGTGAGGAAATTATGGAAGTGTTCATGGATGACTTCTCTGTCTATGGAACTTCTTTTGATAATTTTCTGCACAACCTTGATAAAGTTTTGTAGAGGTGTGAAGAAACTAATCTTGTTCTTAATTGGGAGAAATGCCACTTCATGGTTAATGAAGGGATTGTCCTTGGGCATAAGGTTTTCGAAAGAGGCATAGAAGTGAATAGAGCTAAAGTCGAGGCAATTGAGGAAATGCCCTGCCCAAGAAACATCAAAGGTATTCATAGTATCCTTGGTCATGCTGGTTTCTATAGAAGGTTTATTAAAGATTTCTCTAAGATATCAAAACCCCTCACTAATCTTCTTCAAAAAGATGTACCCTTTGTTTTTTTACAATGATTGTAAGGAATCTTTAGAAACTCTTCTGAAGGCTTTAACTACAACTCCTATCGTTCAACCACCTGATTGGAGTTTACCCTTTGAAATAATGTGTGATGCTAGTGATTTTGTTGTAGGTGCTATCCTTGGGCAACAAATTGATAAAAAGCTAAACGTTATTCATTATGCTAGTAAGACTCTAGACGCTGCTCAAAGGAATTATGCTACTACTGAAAAAGAATTTCTAGCTGTCGTCTTTCCTTGTGATAAGTTTAGACCCTATATTGTACACTCAAAAGTCACCATTCATACTGATCATGCTGCTATTAAGCACCTTATGACGAAGAAGGATGCTAAGCCTAGGCTTATTAGATGGGTGCTGCTTTTACAAGAGTTTGATCTACATATTATAGATAGGAAAGGTGCTGAAAACCATGTAGCTGATAATTTATCTCGATTCGAAAATATCTCCTTTGACCCTATGCCTGTTAATGATAGTTTCCTAAATGAACAGTTGGCTGCGGTAGGAGTAAGCTCGTGAGGGAGCCCTTCGTATGCTGAATATTCTAACTTTATTGTCTCCAAGTATTTGCCTCCAACTTTTACAGCTCAACAAAGAAGAAAGTTCTTTTATGATTTGTGGCATTATTTTTGGGATGACCCACACTTATATAAAGAAGGAGTGGATGGTATTATGCGAAGATGTGTTCCAGAATATGAACAAAAGGACATATTGTGTAAATGTCATGGTAGTGCTTATGGAGGACATCATGCAGGGGATAGAACTGCGCAAAAGGTGCTGCAATCAGGTTTCTACTGGCCAACCCTTTTAAAGATGCAAGAAAAATTGTTTTATCTTGTGATGAGTGTCAGCGTGTTGGTAATATTTATAGACGCAATGAAATTCCTATGAACTATTCTCTCATTATTGAACCCTTTGATTGCTAGGGATTTGACTTTATGGGTCCTTTTCCTCCCTCGAAAGGTTATACTCATATCCTTGTTGCCGTTGATTATGTTACTAACTGGGTAGAAGCCATTCCTACGAAGAGTGCTAACGGGGAGACTTCTCTAAAAATGCTTAAGGATGTTATCTTTCCTAGGTTTGGAGTGCCTAGGTATCTCATGACTGATGGAGGTTCTCATTTCATTCATGGTGGTTTTAGAAAGACCCTTGCTAAATATGATGTTAATCATAGAATTTCTTCTGCTTATCACCCTCAAACTAGTGGGCAAGTAGAGTTATAAAATAGAAAAATTAAATCCATCTTGCAAAAGACTGTTAATAGATCTAGAAAAAACTGGGCTAAAAATTTGAATGACACTTTATGGGCTTATAGGACTGCCTACAAAAACCCTATGGGGATGTCTCCTTATGAAATGGTTTATAGGAAAGCTTGTCACCTACCTTTAGAATTAGAGCACAAAGCTTACTGAGCAGTTAAAGAACTCAATAGAGATTGTAAGCTCACGTGTGAGAAAAGATTATTTGACTTAAGTTCCTTAGATGAATGGAGGAGTGAAGCCTATGAGAATGCTAGGCTCTTTAAGGAAAAAGTTAAAAGATGGCATGACAAGCGAATACTTAAGAGAGAATTTCATGTTCATCAGACAGATCTATTGTATAGGTCTCGTCTCAGATTTTTTGCAAGAAAACTACTATCAAAATGGGAAGGACCTTTAGTTATTGAAGAAGTCTACCGTGCGGGAGCAATAAAAATTTCTTCCTTAAAATATAATACTGCACAAGTATTGAATGGGCAGCGACTCAAGCACTATATTGCTGGAGATTCCTACAATGAAGATGTTGATGCTTTTCAAGTTATAACTCCGGAAAAATTTATCAAGGACCAAATTCAGAGACCTGCAGACTCCATTTTTGAATAGGTAATAGTTCTGGTAAGAAAAGTTCCACGAAAGATCTGTCAAATTATATTTCTGCAGTTTTTAGTCAATAAGGAAAGCTACGAAGCGAAAAAGGGACGAAAATGGAGCCAGGGTGGCTCACACCACCCTGTGGCACGGGCCCACTCCTGTCCGCGCCACTAGGTGGTGTGGCCACCTTGGCCTCCGTCTCCGACCCGTATTCTCCCAGTACCTTCCTTTTGTTTTGAAACTTCATAATATATAATCCCCTAGATCTCCCGAGGTTCGTATATCGTGTTCTCGTCGTGTTTTCGTTTTGATCTGTATCTGACTGGTAGAGTCCCAGATTTGGAGCCACAATGTCTTACTCTGGATCAGCCAGGGAAGATTCTTTAGAGGATATCATCAACCCATACATGAGAGAGTTGAAGATTCATCCCAAGGAGTTGCTTCTTGAAGATGGGGAGGTCCGGATAAAAGAGGTTCAAGGCCCTAAGGGTGAAGGAAGTCTAGAGGACAGGATGGAAGCACTGGAGCAAGAAGTCTTTGGGTATAAGAAGATGGCAGAACGCGAAGTGGATATCATCCATAAGATTTTTCCGAACTCATCGCCGAGCACCAAGAGGAGACCGCTGAGCTCAAGGATGAAGTCCTCTCACTCCTCCAAACAACCAACAAACTGCAAGCACGGCTCTATGACGTTCAAAATCAAAATTGTGAGTATGAGGATAGGTTTAAACGCATAAGTGCTGCTGCAAGTTTCAGGATGCTGGAGACCATGATGTCCTTTGTTGATGGGAAGCCCTTACCCTGGAAGTTGGACGATGATGAGAGGATACCACCACCACCGAAGGAGTAATTCGTCATCGAGTTTGGCATCCCCTTGGTTTGTTCCAAGCTTGGGGGAGTGTCATGGTATCACATCACTATCTTCTATCTTTTTACCTTTTTAGTAGAGTCATATCATGAATAGAGAAGTTATCATGTAGGATGGTTTGCATTATGGAAGTGTCCCCTCTCTCGTTAGATATGTATCCCTTGGTGTGAGTTGCCGTTATGGAATATTAATGAGAAGTTCTAACATTTACTCTTTTGCATATCTTATATTAGTCTTCAATTCGTGGTTATATGATTGATCTTGTTGTTTGTATTGGTATCACTTTGGGATGATCGAGTTAATCTAGTTGGTTTTGGCAAACCTGGCTCGGTCAGTAGCATCACTATTTTGAGAGTTGGATGAAAAGGATAAAAGTACTCTTTAAGAAATATAATTTCATCGTCTTTCTTTCTTGATTTGCTCATAAGTCTAGTATTCTCTGGTTAAGATCTTTTGTGCTTCCAAGGAAGATTGCATGTTTGTTTTTATCACTTGTATGTTTGTTTGTTTCCTTCAACTCTTATACTTACTACCCAGCCTAGCTAGCCAAAAACCTGTACTAAGAGGGAATTCTTCTCGTGCATCCAATCCTTAAACCAAAACCTATGCCATTTGTGTCCACCATACCTACCTATTAGCATTATTGCTATTCCAAGAAAATTCCTATTTTTATCTACCTTCCAAATTAAACTTGTTATGTGAAAATTAGTGATTAAAGCTCTCACGAACTTGATGGCACACTTTACTTTCTACATCTAATAAACTTGAACCATTGGGTCCATCTTTGTTGCGTATATGCTTGCGCTTCATGAGTTGAAGTTAGCAGAACCATGTATCATGGGGAACGCTTTCAATACCGCATTGGTACTTTGTACCTAGTTGATATCATGTTCTTTTGCTTATGGATCTCGGCGGTGTGAAATAAAAGTGGAACTTGTAAGATCATGGAGTTTATATGTGTGTTAGAGAAACGCCTGGACCGCTAGCATAAGCCATGCCCAATCATGGTGGAAACTTGCAGCATAACTATAATGAGCATTCTATGAAGCATCCTCAATAAAAACCTATGCAAATAGCAAATAAAAAGATCTCTGAGATGCTCATTGTCTACTTGCCTTGTCATTTTGATTATGCGATAGCTCCTGTATCATATGCAAGGGTTACCCTGTTGGCGGTTCTCGATGATACACATGTATTTACAATGACAAGAGCTTACTCGTGACTGAAGTTGAGTAGCATGAGGTTCGGTCTTCGTAAGTAAGGGGCATGAGATTTCAACTTATAACTTGTCAAGCATATCCTCTTAGTTGTGTCAGTTTAACCTTAATCACTTAAAGATGCCTATGATAGGGGCAATGAGAGATGAAAGCTAATAAGTACCATAATTTTTGGAAGCTCTTTATGAAACTTGAAATCCCTGCTTCCCTCTGCGAAGGGCCTTTCTTTTACTTTTTAGTTGTGTCAGTAAACCTATTCCTCTCTATCTCAGCAAGTATTTTGAGTTGTTGTGTTTCATTCATTCATATGATGATTTATTCAATCATGTTTCTTATGTTCCTTGTTTTGCATATTGCTCTTATCTTGGTGTCTACTACTTTGAAAGCTATCATTGAAAATCAGTTATTTGTGAACTCCAGCAAATTATCAACTATTATTCGTCCAAGAGCTAAGTTTGCCATTACAAATTATGATTCACTTTATGTATCTTTATTGTGTTTCCTTTATTTATTGCAATTTAAGTTATATAATAGTGAGTTGTCTTTTATTATGATCTATGTATTGATGAATGTGATGCTTCTTGTCCGTATTCTTTTATCGACTCTTCACTCCATAAACCTGAGGTCATGTTTATTGAGTTTAGTTTCGCTTGGGGACAAGCGAAGTCTAAGGTTGGGGGAGTTGATACGTCCATTTTGCATCACTTATCTATATCATAATTTACTGTTATTCATTGATATATTTCATATTAAGAGATGATACTTATTTAATTTCATCTATTTTTGCATGGTTGGTGATTTTTGGAGCATGGACCGCTGCAGTTAGGATTCTGATGGAAAAGGTGATGTTTGGAGGCAAATTTCGCGAAGATCAGAAAATCCGGGAAAATATACGGAAAATCCTATTTTTTAGAAGACGAAGGCTGCTAGAAGGAGGAGTGGAGATGGGCCACAGGGGGGCCACACCACCCCCTAGGGCGGGCTACCCTAGGCCACGCCACCAGGTGGTGTGGCCGCCCTGGCCCACTGTCGTGGTGGTGTCACGGCAGATGCCATGTATACGCTGAAGGTGGAGACTAATACACGCTAGGGGAATCCAGGGAGGCATAGTGAAGTGATTCTCCACACAAGAACTTGTATTGATTTGCCTCCATGGTTACAAGTGCTCCTAGAGCTGTATTGGCGAGAGGAGGAAGAAGAAGCTCTCTTACTCTCACCCACAGATCTCACCTGAAACCCTAGACCTTAACAGAATTGTCCAGAAAACAAACAGCCAACCCCTTCTACTGAAGCCCTAGCCCCCCTTTTATAGGGGAGGCTCGGTTTCTACCTAGGGCATACGTGGAGGCATATTCTAAGAATATGCCTCCACCCAAAGTGGTAAGCCGACCGGGGTGCTTTTTCCGCCGCGTCACACATGCTTTAGCTACGTTAGCCACTACGGCGCCCTCGTCAGCTGACACGGGCGTTGTCATGCTTGTCGGCCACGCCCCAGTGGTCCTCTCCTCGCTCGCTTAGCTCAGGCAGTGCGTACCGGGGCTCCTTTTGACCAGCGAGATTCTTTCCTTCTCCTAGAAGCTTGCTGCGACCCGGATGATGGTTCATCCGGCCACACTTTTTCCTGCATACAGGCAAAACACACACTTCCGACTTACCGCTTAAGTCGGATGAGGGCTAGTTAGGCGGGTGCCCCCAGGTCCGGGTTACTCCGTGATTCAGCCTGCCTTAAGGTGACCCGGCTAGCATCTGCTTTGGCCTTGCCGAACCTCGGCTAACTCGGCCTTTATACCACGCCGTGACTCTACCCGGGGGTATCCCCCCAACATTAGTCCCCGAAGCTGGTGCGGTCTTAGCCGCCCCGGCCGCTAAGGCCACTCCAGGTTCCATTTTGTGCCCCTGTCGTTGTTTCCGAGTTACCTCTGTACCTCGGACGGCTTGGATTTACGTTCCCTTCGCACATTGCAAGTTTTCACTTGCCGGCCGGGTTACCACAGCTCTATTCGGGTCTTACTTCCTTCTCTCGTATGCTAGCCCATGTGAAGGGTAATCATTATGTTGTCTTATTTTAAGGGACGGTACAGTAACCGCCGCAGTAATTGTTAGTTATCACTGTGCGAGGGTCACGTCCCACCTGCCTCCTCGTTTACCGCATCAGCACGTCACGTCACAGGACTCTCTGCGCCCTGTGGCCTTCCGTGTGGCTCCTTACTGATTGGTCCGAACGGGTAATACACGGCCACAGCGTGTGGCCGGTCCACTGGGTGCGATCACACTCACCCCTAATGAGGGTGGTTAAATAGCGGAGGGGTGCGTCCCTTAGGATTTTTTCCCCCTCCGCACCCCTCTGCCCGCTGCTATTCCCCTTCGTCTTCCTCGCGACCGCGCCGCCGCCAGCACTACCAAAAAGCAGCGTCGCCGTCGTACTTCTCTGTTTCACCTCTGCGTCTCTGTCACTGCGACGCCAATCTCCCGCTACGTGTCCTCGCCAATCCAAGCCACTATCCCCCACCGCCTCTAGCGCCAGCGAGGGCTTCGAGGAGCAGATGGTGGAAGAAGAACTCGCCATTGCCGAGCAAGTGATGGAGGAGGACGCCACTGCTGCGGACCGCGGCGCATGGGCCGGCTCCTGGGTCTGCCAGGACGATCTGGACTGGCTCTACCGGACCAGACGCATCCCCGCCGGCGTCGCCGCTTGCCTCGCCTCCGTCGAGCTAGCTCCTTCACCCAATCCCGGGGAGTTTGTTGTGTTTTTGTCTCATTTTCAACGGGGCTTCGGACTCCCGGTGAGCGATTTCTTCCATGATTGGCTCAGCACCTACCATCTCCAGCCGCACCATCTTCCAGCCAATGCTATTACTTCTCTCTGTGCCTTCGCTTCTACAATCGAGGGCTACGTCGGATTATGGCCCACCAAGGAGCTGTGGATCCGGTTTTTCGCCCTTCGTCGCAACGTTATTCCTGACATTCACACTGATCCGGAGGACAAGCGGCTCACTCAGTTCGGAGCGGCCTCCATTTCACCCCGGAGGTTCTCTATTTTCCCCCGGGTCACAGGGCTAGAATCTTGCAAGGGGTGGGCCCGGACGTTCTTTTACGTCCGGAACACGGGCACCGAAGATTTGATCCGGTTGCTCCCCTATACCCCGGGTCTGCCGAACACGGATCTGTGGGACGCCGTTCCGAGGAAGGCTACGGCCCTGGCCAACCAAGTGAATAAGAGGTTTGCGGAGCTGAAGGAGCTCGGGTTGCACAACGAGGATGCAATGATCACTTTCGTGCGCAACCGAATCTCCCCTCTCCAGAAGCGCACCCACAAGGTGTGCCATATGAGCTATGGCCGTGATCCCAACTGGACTTCATCTTTCAAACTGAACAACACGGAGATCTTCCGCCAGGTTAAGGCTCTCTTCACCACTCACAAGGACTTTTCCTCTGACTGGACTTGGGGGATTGAGCATTTCTGACGTGACCGGCTTCCTCCCATGGTAAGTTTCATGTTGCAAACTTACCCCGGACTAATCACTTGTCTGTTATTGTTGTATTTTTGACTCGTTTGTCTACTCTTTTCCTCAGCTATTCCTTCAGCAGACGCTCGAGGACGGCACCGATCTGACCCTTAAGTGGGCACCGGACCGGGTGACTTCGGACGAGGAGGAGCCGGACCAAGAGATGTTTCTCCCCATGACCGACGCCACGAAACGACCCACGGGTAACTTCTCTTCTGCTAGAGATTGGCCCGATGATGAAGATTACTCGGATATCGAGATAATTGAACCCTTTGAGGTTGTCCCCCTTTCTTTTGCTTTTCCGCCATCAGCTCACGCCGGTGGTCATATCCACGAGGATCCTCCCCTCGCTACGGACGAGCCAGTTCTGGTGGCGTCGAAGAAAAAGAACGGGGCTTCCTCAAGCTCTTCCTCCGGACCTCCCCAGCCCATTAAAAGGCGAAAGAAGGCCCCAGCACGAAGGGCTCGGAAACCTAGAGCAGCCGAAACCTCGGATGCGTAAGTCCTTCTTTCTTCTGTAAGTCGCTCTTCCTTACCTCGTCGTAATTTTTCTTCTGATGTTACTTGATTTCACAGGGCTCCGGTGGAGGTCCCTCAAAGTGGATCCAGTATCTCATCACCTCTCCGGGCCAGCCCTTCACCCCGTCGTGACGACGACTCACGTCCGCTGAGCCCTATTCCGGAGAGCTCTACGGCCGCTCCGGGTCATCCTGGGGCGGGGGGAACTGGCCCAGCCAGAACAACGGCAGCCACTACCTCGGCGACGCCACAACCAGCAGCCACTAAGGCTACCTTGACTCCCGCATCTGTTCTAGTACCAGCAGCCAAACCAGCACCAACTCCAACCTCGGCAGCAGCACCAACTAAGGCAGCGAAAACATCAGCGCCGGCACCAAGTCCAGCAACAAAAGTACCAGCGCCCAGTTCCTCTACATCTTCTGAGTCCTCTCAACCTCGGCAGGGAAAAACCGCTGCTACGGCTTCTTCTTCCCAGCAAGCCAAGGGCAAGAAGATTCAAGACGCTGCCAAGCCCAGTGCTGCCGAGCCTGGGCAACGTACCCTTGAGTCCATGCTCCCCAAGAAGACATCAGCAGCAAAGGACGCGCCTGCCGAGTCAACCGAGGATCAGCAGTTGGTTCTGCACACCAGCCCCGCCCTTGCCTTGGTGGAGAGGAAAGAAGCACATGCTAAGGGTTTGGTGACGCCTCATATGCCCACAGGTGAACGGTACCCCCCGAGCCTGATGGAGTTTGTCATGAACTGGAACAAGGCCGAGGTAGTCCATGAATCTGATCCGGTGAATACCGCCACCAAGGCCATTAACCTCGCTGGATGAATGATGGAAGTACGTCGTTTCTCCTTTGCAAATTGTAGATAATAACCATTAGTCCCCGAGCCTTCGGGGGAGTAACTTGTTACTCGGCTAGATGCTCTTTTATAGAACTAACGTAGCTCCATGATAACTTTGAACATGCACACACCTAGAGCCGGGTTAAGTTCTACTTGGCCCGGATTTTAGTACACTTCGAACATGCACACACCTAGAGCCGGGTTAAGTTCCACTTGGCCCGGATTTTAGTACACTTCGAACATGCACACACCTAGAGCCGGGTTAAGTTCCACTTGGCCCGGATTTTAGTACACTTCGAACATGCACACACCTAGAGCCGGGTTAAGTTCCGCTTGGCGCTTGGCCCGGATTTTAGTACACTTAGAACATGCACACACCTAGAGCCGGGTTAAGTTCCGCTTGGCCCGGATTTTAGTACACTTCGAACATGCACACACCTAGAGCCGGGTTAAGTTCCGCTTGGCCCGGATTTTAGTACACTTTGAACATGCACACACCTAGAGCCGGGTTAAGTTCCACTTGGCCCGGATTTTAGTACACTTCGAACATGCACAAACCTAGAGCCGGGTTAAGTTCCACTTGGCCCGGATTTTAGTACACTTCGAACATGCACACACCTAGAGCCGGGTTAAGTTCCACTTGGCCCGGATTTTAGTACACTTTGAACATGCACTAGGCTGACTTAAGTTTCTGTATCTTTGTTAGGTGACCACCAACCACCGAAGTGCCGAATTCTAGCGCTTGTTGGATACGCACAAAAATCTTCGCACGAAACAGGCTGCACTCATCGCTGAGTACGAGAAAAGGGGTAAATTTCTTTCTCATTCCTTTCCTCATTTTTCTTCCACTTCGCTTGCCGAACTAATTTGATTGTTCGGTTTCCGCAGCTGGGGTGGAAGCTGAAAACAAAATAATGCGAAAAAACTTGGAGCAGATCAAGGGTACATCCTTCTTGTCTATTTTTACTGTGCTTTTCATCATTTTACCTCCTTGGCTCGGGAAACATTCATACCTCGGCTCTCCCGGGCCAACACACGGTTTCAGCATTGCTTGAAGAAAGTGTGCATGTGCCTGACATGATGCTGCATTTTCTCGAACAAGCAGGACAACACCAAGCCGAGCTGAAGAAGAAAGATGATGAGCTCCTCCTCCTCCGGACTAAAGATGATGACATAACCAAGCTCAAAGCTGAAATGGCTAAGATGAAGGCGCAGCACCAAACCGAGCTGAAAAGGGTTGGCCAGGACTACACCGAAGAACGCGAGCGCCTCAAACTCCAAAGTGCTAAGGATCGTGAGCTTCTTCAGGAAGCCGAGGTCAAACTTGAGTCGGCAAATACTGAGCTCGAGCAGCTTCGGAAAAGGCGTGATGCTTGCATCAAGGAGTTGACCCGGATTCACAGTCACGTCTCACGTAACTTCTTTTCCTTTATCCGCCTTATTTCTCTGGGTTACTTCATATGTCTTATTTTCTCAACTTTGTCCTTTGCCTTGTTTCCCAGGCCACTTTCCAGAGGGTACTTCCATTGCAAGTGCTGCTATCGCCAATTTCCGCTGAGAAAGAGGTACTCCGGTCACTGCTGAGGGTGAGAGCATTCCCTTTGACATGGAGGACTTGTTGGTCAGCCTGTCATCTCGCGTGGAAATTATCAAGAACTACGGCAGGGACCTCCTCGATGTTTCAGTCTGGGTCTTCAACGCCTTCTAGCCCGCCGATGATGCTCCGGAGAGAGTCACGCAGCTCGCTGAAAGGCTTTCAGAAGTTGAGACCCAGCTCGACCTCTGGCGAGAATCCGCTGGACGCGCTGTTGCCGATACCGTCCTTCACCACATTTTGACGTGGTACGAGAAGATAGACTTCAGCCTCCTCACACGCCTGCGCACCGGGTCCAAATGGACAGATGACCCGGAGTGGGTAGCTCGGCGCCAGGCTTGCGCCCACAGCCTCATTGAATATGCCCCCGTTCATGAATGGACTGAGGGTCCGAGCTTCCTGGAAGCCGCAGGTGAAGAGGAAGTTGAGAACATTGAAGATGACTCGGGTGAAGATGAGGAGGACACTGCCTCGGATATCGAAGAGGGCGACGATGATGCCGAACTTCCTCCTGCTGCTCCTAAGTAAAAACACTTGAAAATTCATGAGATCCTCGGTATGCTAGGTGGAATTGTATTCCAAATACATGTGATATTTTGCTACTGAGTACTTATGCCGGATTAACTCGGGCGTAGTCCCCGAGTTTCTTTTTCTTGTTCGTTCAATCTTTTGGCTCGGATCGTGTCTACCTTGATTCGGTTTTACAACTTACGAATCCGAGCCTGAAAAATTGTCTTAACAATACTGGGAAACTTTTAGACTTAGCTCAAAAATAAATACAGGGTTAGTCCAGAAAACCAACGTCGGCTCGAATAAATTCTTTTCCTTAGTCGTTTTTCATGTGCTACGCAATTCCAAACTTGTTCTCTTGCTTGCCATGAAGCCAATTCTTGTTGGACAGCAGCAAGTCGAAGAGTTGGGTTTTTGGTGCTCACACACTACTAATCCGAGCTAAGTAGAATAACCTATTCCAGCCGACGCACAAATAACAAAAGACAACAAATATTATTAAGGCAGTCCCCGAGTGACTGCTCGAGGTGCCCACATTTCATTCATAAGCTCATTGCCGACATACATACCGACATATGAGATAACCCGGATACATACACTTCTTCGCTAAGTGTAGAAAGGACGAAGGAGAGCTACATTCCATGGACGTTTAGATTCCTCACCGGACCTATCCGCCTTGTTCTTTTCCTGTGGCTTTGCATCTATAAGATAGTAAGAATCATTGTGCAATGCTTTGCTCACGATGAATGGCCCTTCCCATGGGGGGATAATTTATGCGTTCCAGTAGTACGTTTTACCAACCGGAGCACCAGATCGCCTTCCCGGAAGACCCGGGGGCACACTTTCCGGCTATGATAGCGTCGGAGATTTTGCTGATATATGGCGGATCTGGACAGTGCCAGTTCTCTCGCTTCTTCCAGCAGATCAACATCATTTTGCCGGGCTTCTTGCACTTCGGCTTCTGTGTATTGGGTGACCCTAGGCGAATCATGCTCTATGTCGGCTGGCAATACAGCTTCTTCCCCATATACCAGAAAGAACGGCGTATAGCCTATTGATCGATTCGGAGTTGTTCTTAAACTCCACAGTACCGCTGGTAGTTCTTCTATCCAGCACCCTGCTGATCTTTGCAGCGGCTC
Organism: Avena eriantha; assembly: GCA_910589775.1. Classification (NCBI taxonomy): domain Eukaryota; kingdom Viridiplantae; phylum Streptophyta; class Magnoliopsida; order Poales; family Poaceae; genus Avena; species Avena eriantha. Next base: position 511,131,850 of record OU342743.1, read on the forward strand.
AATGAGCCGGGGTTTTATCCCGGATAATACTAATCCATTGGATCTCTCCACTTGCCCGTTCGATGCGGGGTGGGCTATCGAATCTACGTCAAGCCGGATCCTCTTATCCCGGCAAAAACGAGCAAATGCTCCTTCCGCAAAATTTGTGCCATTATCAGTTATGATACTGTGTGGATAACCGTACCTCAAGATGATATCTTTGAGAAACGTTACGGCCGTAGCTCCATCACATTTTCTTATAGGCTTTACCTCGATCCACTTCGTAAACTTGTGCACCATTACCAGAATGTGAGTCATGTTTCCTCTTGCTGGTTTGACCGGGCCCACCATATCCAAGCACCATACGGCAAATGGCATTGGGATGGTCTTGAGTTCCGACATTGGCATACGTGTCTTTGTAGCGTACCTCTGACAACCATTACATTTTCTCACCAGATCTTCTACTTGCGCTAAGGCATTTGGCCAGTAGAATCCGTGTCGGAAAGCTTTTGCTACCAAGGCTCGGGATGAGGCGTGATGCCCGCATTCCCCCTGATGTATATCTCAGATGATTTCAAGCCCTTCTTCCGGGTCAACACACCGCTGGAGGACATTGGTCACACTTCTTTTGTATAACTCGGAATTGATGATCGTGTAGGCCTTTGCCCTCCTCTGTGTTTGCCTGGACAGCACCTCTTTAGTGGGTAACGTTCCATCTTTCAGGAACTGAAATATAGGCAGTGCCCAAGTCGGTATTGGCCGCACAGGGAACACGTCCTTGTCTATCTCCATTTGATCCACCGGCATAACTTCAACCGGACCACGCTCAGCAGTCTCCGGGTCTCGCGAAGCAGTCCCCGGGTTTGCCGAAGCAGTCCCCGGGTTTTGTGCACCATTTCTCGCGTCAATGTCCATGGGCACAGCTCCGGACTCTGTGTCCTCCGGGACGTAGATGGACTCGGACTCCGGGGATGGCCTGATGGATGGTTTCTTGAGGTGCTCTAATGCTACACCTGGTGGAATTGCTTGTCTGGTTGACCCGAGCTTGGACAGCATGGCGGCAGCCTCATTTTCCACCCGGGGTACATGATGAAATTCGCATCCCTCAAAGTAACCAGAAATCTTCTGCACATGAAATCTGTATAGTGCCATGTTTGGATCAAGGGCGTCCCACACTCCGGACACTTGCTGCACCACCAAATCCGAGTCGCCAAAGCATATGATCCGACGTATACCAATTTCTTTTGCCACCTTGAGCCCATGCACAAGTTCTTCATACTCAGCGACATTATTTGATGCGGTGAAGTGGATCTGCAGCACATATTTCAACTGGTCCTTCTTTGGCGATGTGAGTACAACTCTGACACCTAGCCCGGTTTTGGTTTTTGATCCGTCAGAGTGCATCCGCCAATAGTTCGGATCCGGAAGTGGTGGTTCGTACTGTACCTCGGCCCAGTCCACGAAAAAGTCTGCCACAGCCTGAGACTTGATGGCTTCTCTCCGGTCATATTGTGGAGCGTAAGGAGCTAGCTCAATTGCCCATTTTGCAATTCTGCCGCTTGCATCCTTGTTACTCATTATCTCGGATATAGGGGCCTCACATATGACCTGGATGGGATGCTCCTCAAAGTAGTGCTTCAATTTCTTGGCGGCCATGTACACGCCATACGCCACCTTTTGATAATGTGGGTAGTTCTGCTTTGAGGTTGACAACACTTCACTCAAATAATACACCGGCCTTTGCACTGACTTACCTTCCTCATCGCGCTCCACCACTATCACTGCACTTACAACCTGATTGGTTGCGGCTATATAGAGCAACATTGGCTCCTTTGATAGTGGTGAGGCTAGCACTGGCGTCGTGGCTAACATTTTCTTTAGGTGGGTAAAGGCTTCATCAGCCTGCGGCGTCCAAATGAACTTATCCGACTTTTTCATGAGTTGGTACAGAGGTAAAGCTTTCTCTCCCAACCGACATACAAACTGACTTAACGAGGCCAGGCAACCTGTAAACTTCTGGACATCGTTAAGACACTCCGGCAGTTCCATTCGTTCGATGGCCAGGATTTTGGTTGGATTAACTTCGATACCTCGGCTAGAAACCAGAAAGCCGAGCAATTTTCCAGCCGGGACACCGAAGGTGCATTTTTCCGGTTAAGTTTCATCCGGAACCTCCTTAGGTTTGCGAACGTTTGCCTGATATCGTCAAGGAGCGTTTTGCTTTCCTTGGTCTTGATAACCACATCATCCACGTACACCTGTACATTTTGACCTATTTGGTCGTGCAAACATTTTTGCATACATCTCTGGTACGTTGCCCCTGCATTACGTAGACCAAACGGCATGGTGCGATAGCAATAAGCCCCATACAGGGTAATAAATGCAGTCTTTATTTGATCATCCAGATTCAGAGGTATCTGGTGGAAACCAGAATAAGCATCGATGAATGACAACAGTTCACATCCAGCAGTTGAGTCTATGACCTGATCTATTCTTGGCAGCGGGAATGGATCTTTCGGACACGCCTTGTTTAGGTTCGTGTAGTCGATACACATGCGCCAAACCACTGCCACGTTCGGATCATCCTTTTTCTTTTCGACCAGCACCGGATTAGACAGCCAATCCGGGTAGAGGACCTCCATGATAAATCCTGCAGCTAGCAACCGAGCTATCTCATCCCCAATGACTTTCCTCCTATCTTCGGGGAAGCGGCGGAGAGGTTGCTTCACCGGCTTAGCACCAGGTCTCACATTTAAAGAGTGCTCGGCCAACTCCCTCGGAACACCTTTCAAGTCCTGTGTGGACCAAGCAAAAATGTCCCAATTCTCACGGAGGAAGCTGACGCGCTCGCTTTCCTATTTATCACTCAGCCCGGCACCAATTGTTACGGTGCGCTCTAGGAACATGTCATCAACGGGAACCTTCTTGGTATCTTTCGTGGCCTGGAAGGAGACAGCCCATGTGGGTTACTCAGCGCCGGCATATACTGCTGCGCGGACTGAGCCAATGCCGCCACCTCTTGAATTTTCCTTCTTTCCTGCGCGATCACAAGTGGCTCGGCTAAGTTTGATCCGGCCGACGCACACTCCATCGAACGTCGGAAGTCCCCAGCAATGGTAATCACTCCATTTGGTCTGGGCAATTTCATCTTCAAATAGCTGATATGACAACTTGCCATGAACTTGTTCAGCACTGGCCTTCCGAGCAATGCATGATACGCGCTTTCTAAGTTCACCACTTCGAACTCCAGATTTTCAGTTCAGCAATTGTCCCTCGTGCCGACCAAGATGTCGACCCAGACCTTGCCTATGGGCTCGCAAGAAATGCCGGGCACAATGCCATGGAAAGTTGTCCTCGTGGCCTGGAGCATGTTCTCCGAGATACCCAACTTGCGCATTGTGTCCGCGTACATGATATTTATGCTACTGCCATTGTCGATCAGTACCTTTGAGAACCTTACATTAATGCTAGGCCCAATCAACGTAGGATCTAGCACCAACGCATATGAACCAGGGCTCGGCATGAGCTTGGGGTGATCCCTAATGCTCCAAGTGATTTCCTGATCGGACCAAGGCATGTACCTCGTCACTGCCGGCATTACCGCATTCACCTCCATATGCCTATGCTGCAAGCTTTTTCTATCAGTTTCCTCTGTGGTAAATACACATTAGCTTTGGTGATGCTCCCTGTACTCGTTTCTCCCCTCATTTCCAGGGTGCCTCTGATCCGACTGATGCTGATTTTCTACTTGATGCACTGCATCCCTTCTTTCATTGTTATCATACCTCGGCGGAGGGGGAGGCAACATCAGCTGCTGCGTGTTCGCTCCGGAGAGCAATTGCTGATGCGGTAACTCCTGCCGAGGCTGATCATTCCGGGGTGCCTGAGCATTCCCCGAACCACCTTGCTCGATCTTGCGCATCCACTCGCATTGCCTCGTCGTATGACCCGCTGGGTTGTTCGGATATGGCGTGTGAAACTTAGACGGCTGGTCCAACATCGACTCGTAAGTATACCTCGGATGGTCTTTCCTTTCTTGCCATTGCTTCTTTTGCTCCGGTGTCCAAGTTTTCTTCACATCGTTCCTTGGAGTCCATTGACCTCCAGTTTTCTGGCATTGGCTACCCCCTGCTCCGGGTTGATCTTGATTCACGGCTGCCACTTGATGCGAACCGTACCGATGGTCCGGTCGATCATCTCTCCTTTTTCCTCTGTAATCATTTCTCCGAGACGATCCGGATCCATCCCTCTAATAGTACTCATCGCTTGACTCATTTGAGGCGAGCCTTGGTTGGGTCGGGTCACCCAACGCATACGAATCTGTGATCCGGATCATCTCTGCCAACGTTGCAGGCATTTTTCATTGCAACTTCATCCACAGCTCGCTTCCATATCTGCACCCCTGTGCAAACCATGCTATGGCCTGTGATTCTATCACGCCCTCGCATGAATTTCTCACGGTACACCACCGGGTCAAAAACTCCCGGTCCGTCTCATTGGGTCTTTGTTTGCACATAGCTAGGGTCTGTGGCCTATTTGGCCTTTGATACGTACTCAAAAAATTGCTGATGAACATCTCCTCAAAATCTATCCAGTAGTTGATGCTTCCTGGTGGCAAATTGTTCAACCACACCCTTGCCGGGCCTTCCAACATCTGGGGTACATACCGTACGGCCCATCTCAGGTTGCCTGTGGCAATTTTTACAGCCGTAGCATAGTTTATCATCCAATCCTCTGGCTTGGTACTGCCGTCATAGGTCTTGGTGCCCTTGGGCAGCTGAAAGCTCGGGACTGGTGGCTCTTTCATGATCCGGGGTCCAAAACATGCTGGACCCGGTGGACCTTGACATTCAATCTGTTCCGACCTATATAGTCGATCCAGTTTCAACCTTGCATCGTCCGGCATCAAATCCCTACTTCCCAATCTTGACCCTATCACATGATAATCCGATCTCGGGTATCCCGCATTTGCCATCTCCGAATCACCGTCGTTATAGCGGTTTTTCTCTTGCGGCACACCTTTCTATTGTATACCTCGGCCGGCACTGTGCTCTTGCCTCGGCATGTTCCGCTGCTGCGGTTGTCTTGCTCCAGCTGAATTTTGCTGCCCGGCATTGCCGTTGACAACGTTCCTTTGACCGGCATCGCCTTGGTCACGGTTACCTCGGCCAGCTTCGCCTCGGCTCACATTTCGTCGATCATCATTTTTCTGCGCTTCCTTTTCTTCCCTGCCCGGGTCGGGTCATACGGGACAATCTGTTTGTTCCGTCTGGCCAAGGTTACCACCTCCTCTCTCCTTGGACCACCATGAGGGGACGATGCGGCTCCAGCGGATTTCTCTGGGTTACCCATCGCCGAATGGACGATCTTGGAGGCCCCAGCTCTCTCCGGTTTCGCCTTGAGCAGTTCCTCGTTTTGCCTATTCGCAGTCCGAACCAGCTCGTTAACCCGGTCTTGCTGCCTTTGCCGGGCTTCACCCGTCAGTCCCTCTAACTCGGATGCAGCTGCATCCGCCGCTCTGAGGTTCTTGGCCGGGGTACTATACCTCGGCAGCCCCACGGAGAAACAGTTTTCTGATTCCTCGATTCTGACATCACCTTCTTTGTTCATCTCGCTCATGAGATTTCTCCCTTTAACTTTTACAGTATCAACTTTGTTCGCCTTAGCGTACTCATGTAGCGTCATGTTCAACGACTGCTGGGCCGCGGCTATTTTCTTGGCGCGCTCTAGTATTTTCTGCCTAGTTTCTTCCAGCTCGGCCTGTGCACGAGCCGGATCTACCGCTGCTACCACAGGGTTTGCCAAGCTGTCCATTGCCTCTCTCAGCACGTTTTCCAGCCTCTCTAGCGGAGGACCCCTAACTTTCCTTGGTGCCTTGGGAGTCACCTCCGGATCTGGCGCCGGATCTGCTCGCACCCGCACCCAGCGCTGTCATCATTACCTCTACTTGGTCCGGGGAACAAGCGATACGCTCCCCGCGAGCCACAGTGAGGGGCGGTTCGCCTGCTTCTACGATGTGGTGCGGATGAACGCCAGATACGTCCACCGCAACGTAGACCTTGTGCATGCCGAGCTTGAGGAAGATGTCGTTGTGCGGGAGAGGGCGCGTGCCGAAGCAGCCTGCGTTGTCGCTGACGAAGTCCCGCGCTTCAAAGCGCTGGACGAGCCCGGAGACGATGCGCCCGCTGGTGGCGACAAAGTTTCCCGTCCGGATTTTGACCCCTGCTAGCGCCGCTAGCCCCACGGTGGGCGCCAACTGTCGTGGTGGTGTCACGGCAGATGCCATGTATAGGCTGAAGGTGGGGACTAATACACGCTAGGGGAATCCAGGGAGGGATAGTGAAGTGATTCTCCACACAAGAACTTGTATTGATTTGCTTCCAAGGTTACAAGTGCTCCTAGAGCTGTATTGGCGAGAGGAGGAAGAAGAAGCTCTCTTACTCTCACCCACAGATCTCACCTGAAACCCTAGACCTTAATAGAATTGTCTAGAAAACAAACAGCCAACCCCTTGTACTGAAGCCCTAACCCCCCTTTTATAGGGGAGGCTCGGTTTCTGCCTAGGGCATACGTGGAGGCATATGCCTCCACCCAAAGTGGTAAGCCGACTGGGGTGCTTTTTCCCCCGCGTCACACATGCTTTAGCTACGTTAGCCACTGCGGCGCCCTCGTCAGCTGACACGGGCATTGTCATGCTTGTCGGCCACGCCCCGGTGGTCCTGTCCTCGCTCGCTTCGCTCAGGCAGTGCGTACCGGGGCTACTTTTGACCAGCGAGATTCCTTCCTTCTCCTAGAAGCTTGCTGCGACCAGGATGATGGTTCATCCGGCCACACTTTTTCCTGCATACAGGCAAAACACACACTTCCAACTTACCGCTTAAGTCGAATGAGGGCTAGTTAGGCGGACGCCCCCAGGTCCGGGTTACTCTGTGATTCGGCCTGCCTTAAGGTGACCCGGCCAGCATCTGCTTTGGCCTTGCCGAACCTCGGCTAACTCGGCCTTTATACCCCGGCGTGACCCTAGCCGGGGGTATCCCCCCAACACCCACCTCTGGCCCTCCCCTCTGGCGTATATTATCCTCCTTAAACCCTAATACTCGGGGAGCGACCACAGAAAGATTCCACCGCCTCTACGGGGTGGAAAACACTGAGAGAGAAAGATCTCTCTGGTAGACAGAATTCTGCCGGGGGAATTCCTTCCTGGAGAGGGGAGATCATCGCCATCAACACCACCATCAAGCTGGACTTCATCGGGATCATCATCATCATCACCATCATTACCACCAGCACCATCATCACCATCGCCATACCACTGTAAACATTGGGTTGAATCTTGTATAGTTCTTAGGGGAAACTTTCCCGGTGTTGATTACTCTTTGTAGTTGATGCTATTGAGTGGAACCATTGAATTATTGTTTATGTTCAGATTGCTATACATCATTATTCCATCTCTGATCATGATCCATACGATGTCTTGTGAGTAGTTCGTTTTGTTCTTGAGGACATGGGAGAAGTCATGTAGTTAGTAGTGGAATTGGTTTGAGAAAGATTCAATAGTTTGATATTTAAGTTGTCGTGTACTTCTTCTAGTGGTGTCATGTGAACGTCGACTACATGACACTTCACCTATATGGGCCTAGGGGAATGCATTGTGTATTTGGCTACTAATCGTAGGGGTTGCCGGAGTGACAGAAACCTGAACCCCCGTTAGGAAACCATTGCACAAGGGACGTCAGGGTCTTAGAGTTTAAAGGTGTGGTTAGGTTTCTACCTTAATTACTTTCTTGTACTTACAAATGTTTGCAAGGGGTATAACCACAAGTATGTATTCGTCCTAGGAAGGTCGGTACATTAGCACAGGTTCACCCACACAACACTTAGCAAGCTAAATAAGATTAATCAACTATATGAAGCGAAAGCACTTGACAGAATTCTCGTGTGTTCTCGAGAATGTTTGGTCATCTTAAGTAATACAACTGTCTTGTACTTTGCTGAATAAAGGATTGGGCCACTTGTTGCATTTATTCCTATTGTCTTTTATTTACTCGTACTTTATTTGCTTGCATTATCAAAAAACCCTAAAGATCCGTTTTCTAACGATGACTCTCCTTGTGTTTGTGATAAAGAAACAAGCAAACAAAGCAAAAAGAAACTAAGAAAAATAAAAATATCAAAGTAAAGAGATTGGTTATGAGGGACTCCGCTTATGAAGATGTCCTTGACTACCCAGCAATGGCGCCAGAAAAAGAGCTTGATGGCCCAAAATATATCGAGCTCGTTGGGGAACCCCAAGAGGAAGGAATGATGAGCACAGCAACAAGTTTTCCCTCAGTACGAAACCAAGGTTATCAATCCAGTAGGAGTAAGGAAACACCCCAAAGGTGTAGCTAGCTGAACGTTGGCAGGGCGCACTACCGGTGCCAGCAGCAACATGGAGACCTGCACAACACAACCACAGAAATTTGTCCCCAACTTGCGATGAGGTTGTCAATCTCACCGGTTTTGCTGAAAACAAAGGATTAAACATATCGAATGGAAGGAATTAATAGTTTGAAGAAAGTAAACACAAAGCAGTAAACAGTTTGTAGATTGTATGTAAAAGAAAGGACACGGGTCCATAGTTCACTAGAGGTGGCTCTCCTTAAGATAGATAACATGCTGGGTGAACAAATTACAGCGGGGCAATTCACAAACATCGAGAAAGCATACAAGCATATACTAATCATCTTGACTCCTTTGAGATTTGATTGGGCATTACAACATTATACATAGACCGTCATCCAACTGCATCTATGACTAATAATCAACCTTCAGGTTATCATCCGAACCCCCTCCAGTATTAAGTTGCAAGTAACAGATTATTCTATTACGAATTGCGTGTAAAGTAAACAATACGATTGTTCTATGAACAAAGGATTGTTGTTTTCTGCCTAGTAGCAACGGCACATCTAGTACCTTAGAGATTTCTATCACTTCCCAAGATTACCGGAGGCATGAACCCACTATCGAGCATAAATACTAACTCTTGGAGTTGCTAGCATCTACTTGTCCAAGATAGCTACTAAGAACGGAAAACATGCAAGATCACAAATAACAAAGACATGATGGAATCAATAATCAATCTGAAATAGCATTTCAATATCCATCGGATCCCCGCAAACACAACATGCAGAATTACAATAGATGATCTTGATGATGAACAGAGCTAACAAGATCTAGACATGAAATCACAAAGGAGGAGAACCAACCATCTAGCTACTACATGGACCCGTAGTCCAGAGATGAACTACTCATGCATCACACCGGAGGCTTGCATGGTGATGAAGAAGGCCTCCAGGGTGAATTCCCCTCTCTGACAGGGTGTCGGGAAGAGCTTCAGATCCCTCCCGATCTAGGGATAGAGACGACGTCGGCTACAGACTCTTTCATGGATTTTTGATCGGGTACTTAGGGTTTCTGTATCAGAGGCATCTTATAGGCATATGGAGAGGCCGAGGGGTGCTGGAGGCGGCCACACCACCCCTTGATGCGGGCCAGGCCTGGCCGCGCGGCCAGGCCTGGCCGCGCGGCCAGGTGGTGTGGCGGCCCCGTGGCCCTCTCCGTCTCGTATTCTGGCTCCATGTGTCCCCCGGTAAAATAATGACTTTGTCTTTTGTCCCGTCCAATTCCGAGAATATTCATTTTCTGACTTCCTGGAACAAAAACAGCAGAAAACGGGCAGCTGGCACTGTGGCTCTCGTTAATAGGTTAGTCCAAGAAATCATATGAAAAGTATCCAAAGTGTGGACAAAACACAAGAAAGTAGATAAAACCAAGCATGGAACATCAAGAATTATAGATACATTTGCAATGTATCAACATCCCCAAGCTTAACTCCTGCTCGTCCTCGAGTAGGTAAGTGATAAAAAGAAAGAATAATTTTTTAGGTGACATGCACCATCATAAACTTGATCAAAGTATTTGTAACACATTCAAAGCTGGGATCATAGTACTTCAATCATCACATGAAAGCCAAAGTTCTAGCTATAAGAAAAGAAACTATGTTGCATCATGAAAAGGCATAAACAAAAGATTCATGAATAACAATGCTTTGCAAGACGTTTGTTTCTTTCACATAAAGAAAACATAGCATAGTAGCATTCAGCTTGTCCCTCATAGAGTAGCAAAACATAAATGCATAGGACACCTTCAAAGTTTACAAGAGTGACTAGATACAAATAGTTTAAAACAAGCAATATCAAGTTATGCATCAATCAACTAGTCTTGGGACAATGCACATAGAACTAAGAATGGCCACTATGCTCTCAAAGTAGGTGCATAGAGATAGAAGGTGGAGACTCAACATAAAAGTAAAAGAAAGGTTGATACGTTGCTAACGTATCCATAATTTTTGATGTTCCATGCTTGGTTTTATATACTTTCTTATGTTTTGTCCACACTTTGGAGTACTTTTTACACACTTTCTTGGACTAACCTATTAACAAAGAGCCATAGTGCCAGCTTCCTGTTTTCTGTTGTTTTGGTTCCAGAAAGTCAGAAAATGAATATTCTCGGAATTGGACGGGACAAAAGCCAAAGTTGATATTTTACCGGAAGACACACGGAGCCAGAAGATGAGACGGAGAGGGGCCATAGGGTGGCCACACCACCCCTAGGCGCGGGTCCCCCCAGGCCGCGCCAGGGAATGGTGTGGGCCCCCTGGCCAGCCACTGCCCTTGCCTCTTTCGCCTATATATCTCCCCCGAGGCAAAAACCCTAGAGGGTCAATCAGGAATCCACGAAAAGTTCCGCAGTGCTGCCGACACCGAAGGGGAGATTCGGGGGATAGAAAGTCTCTGTTCCGGCATCCTGCCAGGACGGGGAAGTGCCCCCGGAGCCATCTCCATCAATCTCCACCACCATCTCCATCACCATTGCTGATTCCCATGATGAGGAGGGAGTAGTTCTCTCTCGAGGCTAAGGGTTCTACTGGTAGCTATGTGTTCATCTCTCTCTCTCTCTCTCTCTCTCTCTCTCTCTCTCTCTCTATGCATGATCATATTGTGATCATGAGCTTGTAATCTATAGATCTACCTTGCTACTCAAGTGCTTTAATAGATCTCTGCTCTCCCCATGTGTGTGAAAGTGACAGCATGCACACCATGGTGGCACTTAGGCTAGAGATTACAAATACTTGTTATGAGTTATATTTGGAGTTGGAAGTCTATATGAAATTGTGGTGTTTGTTGGAACCATCTAGTGCTCAAGGTGACAGTGTGGGGTTTTCTAGATGGGAAAGGCTTACTATGAGGTGTGCTGTTATAGCCCTACCATGGATTAGAGTGTCCAACCGGAGAGTAGTTAAGAGTAGTATCATGAAGATAATATATTTATATGAGAGTGTTCACTAGTGAAAGTATGATCCCTAGGCCTTGTTTCTAAGCATTGAAACACCGTTTGTTACTAGATCTATTACATGTTTGCTTGCTTCCATCTTTATTTCAGTTTGCCTTTAGTCTCTTCCACGCCATCAAGCTATTTTCTATCACCATTACCACTTATAATTATCTATACCAGTTGCATTTTACTATCTCTTCGCCGAACTAGTGCACCTATACACCTGACAAGTGTATTGGGTGTGTTGGGGACACAAGAGACTTCTTGTATCTTGATTGCAGGATTGCTTGAGAGGGAATACCTTTGACCACTTCCTCCCTGAGTTCGATAAACCTTAGGTGATCCACTTAAGGGGAAACTTGCTGCTGTTCTACAAACCTCTGCACTTGGAGGCCCAACAACTATCTATAAGAATAGAAGTGCGTAGACATCAAGCTATTTTCTGGCGCCGTTGCCAGGGAGGTAACGTAAAAGGTACTCACATCCTCCGGTGTGAGTGCTCGAAGTTATTTCCTTTAGATTCTGCAATTTTGTCTTTTTTTTCTTGTTTTCACTAGTTAGGCTTAATGGAAAACAACAAAAAAGTTAGAGAGCTTTATAGTATTTATCTTGAGTTAGGACATGAAGTGTTTGAAGAGAAAATTAAAAAACCTATGGAACTTTATTTGCATGCTAATAGCAATGTTGTTAGTATGAATTCTTTGGACACCATTATTGCTAATGCTATGGTAAATTCTAAGCTTTGGGAAGCGAGTTTTTATGAAAATGATATTTTTAGTTCCCCAGCTTTGGAAGATAGCTATTCTATTGCTTATGATGATAAAAAAACCTCCAATATATGATGATTAAAATGATGAATGTGATATTTTCAGTCCACCTCCTATTGAGGAGGCAATTAATTATGACTACAATATGCCTCCTATATTTGATGATTATGGTGATGAGAATAATAATGATAGCTATTTTGTTGAATTTGCTCCCACTACAATTAATAATTATGACTATTTTTATGTGGGGAGTATTAATTCTTTTATGCATTTGGATCATGATAAGAATGTTTCATGTGATAGTTATATTGCTAATTTATTCATGATGCTACTGAAAGTTATTATGAGAGAGGGAAACATGGTCTTATGTATCTCAACAATATTAAGTTTCCCCTCTTTATGTTGAAAATTTTGAAGTTGCACTTATTTTGCTTTCCTATGCTTTGTGCTTTCATGACTTGTTTATTTACAAGATTCCTATGCATAGGAAGTGGGTTAGACTTAAATGTGCTTTGAATTTGCTTCTTGATGCTCTCTTTTACTTCAATTCATATGTCTTATGTGAGCATCTTCTCAAACTATCATGCCTAACTTAAAGGCGTTAAAGAAAAGTACTTATTGGGAGATAACCCAAAAGTTTTAGATGAGTCTTGGAAGTTATTACCTCTATAATAACCGCTCCTTATCCTTTTTATTTGCTTTTTATGTCAAGAGTAACCTCTAATGAGAGACAAGTAATGATTGTGAAAGTTGCTGTCCCGAAACAGATTTATGTGCTTCACTATAAACATTCGTGTAAAATCTCTATACGTCCTTTTGAGGCATGAACTTTTGTGTTTCTGCCCTAGGTTGTTATCTAATTTTCGTTAGTTCAACACTTTTTGATTTGAGCAACAGAAGGTCTTCGAAAAAATTCGTCTTTACCTACTGGTCTGTTTTGACAGATTTCTGCCATTATTTGCATTTGCTTCTTGTTGGTTCCTTTTTGAGTTCTTTTGGGGAATTGAGCTTTTTGAGGGAAGTGCTACAGTAGCTTGTGTTTTAATGGAAGTTTTAATGGAAGTTTTATTGGTGTTAGAACTGAACCTAAAGACTTATTATCTTGAGTGCACTAATGTTGCTAATAAAGATTGTGTGAAGTTTTGTATCAAGGAAAATTTTTAGGTGTATGGAAGGAATGAGTAATGAGATGAAGGATGGACTAAAGCTCAGGCTTGGGTATGTCACGCGTGTCACCCCAAGAAATATCCAAGAAGTACAAGCGTCAAGGCTTGGGGATGCCCAAGGCATCCCCTTCTTCATCAATAAAAATCTCAGGTTTCTTCCAAACACTTCATTTTTATTGTTTCATGCATAATTGTGTTGTTCTTGGAGCGTCTTTGTTTTTGTTTTTTGTTTTATTTTGCTTGGTTTGCTGAACAAATTGGTTGGCCCCCTCTTTCATACATTGTTTTTCAAATAGTTTGGTTTGGATTGGAAAAGAGTAGGAAAGCTCATGCTTAAGTGGTAAATAGAGGTTGTTTTTGACTGTGGCCTATGCTTTGTCAGGCCATGCTTGATATTGTTTTGGATTTATGCTTAGTATTATTTTCTGTAGCATGAATTGTTATAAACAATTGAGATTGCTTAATGTGCTTTGGATGAATCATGCGTTGTTTTAGCATATTAAAGCATAGTATTGTAGTATTCTCCTTTGATGCTTTATTTGGGTTGACTTGGCGCATGCTCACACCATGTTATGACTATCCAAAGTCACCATAGCCTTGATGATCCTTTAGTTTTCAACTTTTAATATCACTTTATGCTTTGATCAATGATGTTTTCTCTCTCTGCATGATTATGGCCATTATTCCTCTCTTAGTTTGTCGCTCCCAGACTTTTGCTAGCCTCCGTAACCAAGTATGAGTTCCACTCATGCATCCAACTCCTTAAACCAAGTTATTCCAAAGAGTCCACCATACCTACCTATTAGCATATGATATTCCAAATATATTCATGTTTTTGTCTACCTTCCAAATTAAATTTGTTATGTGAAAATTAGTGATTAAAGCTCTCACGAACTTGATGGCACACTTTACTTTTCTTGCATTTAATAAACTAAACCATTGGGTCCTTCTTTTTTGTGTATATGCTTGCACTTTATAAGTTGAAATTAACAGAACCATGTATCATGGGGAACGCTTTCAACATTGCACTTGTACTTTGTACCCCATTGATATCATGTTCTTTTGCTTATGGATCCTGGCGGTGTGAAATAAAAGTGGAACTTGTAAGATCATGGAGTTTGTATGTGTGTTAGAGAAATGCCTGGGCTGCTAGCCTAAGACATGCCTAATCATGGTGGAAACTTGCAGCATCACCATAATGATCACTCTATGAAGCATCCTCAATAAAAACCTATGCAAATAGCAAATAAAAAGATCGCTGAGATGCTCATTGTCTGCTTGCCTTATCATTTTGATTATGGGATAGCTCCTATATCATGTGCAAGGGGTACCCTATTGGCGGTTCTTTATGATACATATGTACTTACAATGACAAGAGCTTACTCGTGACTAAAGTTGAGTAGCATGAGGTTTGGTCTTCAAGTAAGGGGCATGAGATTTCGGCTTATAACTTGTCAAGCATATCCTCTTACTTGTGTCACTTTAACCTTAATCACCTTAAAGATGCTTATGATAGGGGCAATGAGAGCTGAAAGCTAATAAGTACCATAATTTTTGGAAGCTCTTTATGAGACTTGAATCCCTACTTCCGTCTATGAAGGCCTTTCTTCCACTTTTACATTGAGTCTCCACCTTCTACCTTTATGCACTTACTTTGAGAGCATAGTGGCCATTCTTAGTTCTATGTGCATTGTCCCAAGACTTTTTGATTGATGCATAGCTTTGATATTTCTTGTTTTAAACTACTTATATCTAGTCACTCTTATGAACTTTGAAGGTGTCCTAAGAATTTATGTTTGCTAATCTATGAGGGACAAGCTGAATGCCACTATGCTATGTTTTCTTTATGTGAAATAAACAAACATCTTGCAAAGCATTGCTCTTCATGAATCTTTTGTTTGTGCCATTTCATGTTGCAACATAGTTGCTTTGTCTTATTGTTAGAACTTTATCTTTCATGCTATGTTGAAGTACTATGATCCCATCTTTCAATGTTTTACAAATACTTTGATCAAGTTTATCTTGGTGCATGTCACCTCAAAAATTATTCTTTCTTTTTTATCACTTACCTACTCGAGGACGAGCAGGAGTTAAGCTTGGGGATGTTGATACGTTGCTAACATATCCATAATTTTTCATGTTCCAAGCTTCGTTTTATCTACTTTCTTTTGCTTTGTCCACACTTTGGAGTACTTTTTACACACTTTCTTGGACTAACCTATTAAAAAAAGAGCCACAGTACCAGCTGCCTGTTTTCTGCTGTTTTTGATTCCAGGAAGTCAGAAAATGAATATTCTCGGAATTGGACGGGACAAAAGCCAAAGTTGATATTTTACCGGAAGACTCACGGAGCCAGAAGACGAGCGGAGAGGGGCCATAGGGTGGCCACACCACCCCTAGGCGTGGGTCCCCCCAGGCCACGCCAGGGCATGGTGTGGGCCCCCTGGCCGGCCACCGACCTTGCCTCTTTCGCCTATATATCTCTCCCGAGGCAAAAACCCTAGAGGGTCAATCAGAAATCCACGAAAAGTTCCGCAGCGCCGCCGCCACCGAAGGGGAGATTCAGGGGATAGAAAGTCTCTGTTCCGGCACCCCACGGAGTCATCTCCATCGATCTCCACCACCATCTCCATCACCATTGCTGATTCCCATGATGAGGAGGGAGTAGTTCTCTCTCGAGGCTAAGAGTTCTACCGGTAGCTATGTGTTCATATCTCTCTATGCATGATCATATTGTGATCATGAGTTTGTAATCTATAGATCTACCTTGCTACTCAAGTGCTTTAATAGATCTCTGCTCTCCCCATGTGTGTGAAAGTGACAGCGTGCACACCATGGTGGCACTTAGGCTAGAGATTACAAATACTTGTTATGAGTTATATTTGGAGTTGGATGTCTTTATGAAATTTTGGTGTTTGTTGGAACCATCTAGTGCTCAAGGTGATAGTGTGGGGTTTTCTAGATGGGAAAGGCTTACTTTGAGGTGTGCCGTTATAGCCCTACCATGGATTAGAATGTCCAACCCGGAGAGTAGTTAAGAGTAGTATCATGAAGATAATATATTTATATGAGAGTGTTCACTAGTGAAAGTATGATCTCTAGGCCTTGTTTCTAAGCATTGAAACACCATTTGTTACTAGATATGTTACATGTTTGCTTGCTTCAATCTTCCACGCCATCAAGCTATTTTCTATCTCCATTACCACTTATAGTTATCTATACCACTTGCATTTTACTATCTCTTCGCCGAACTAGTGCACCTATACACCTGACAAGTGTATTGGGTGTGTTGGGGACACAAGAGACTTCTTGTATCTTGATTGCACTTGAGAGGGAATACCTTTGACCACTTCCTCCCTGAGTTCGATAAACCTTGGGTGATCCACTTAAGGGAAAACTTGCTGCTGTTCTACAAACCTATGCACTTGGAGGCCCAACAATTGTCTACAAGAATAGAAGTGCGTAGACATCAAAGGCCTTCATAGAAGGAAGTAGGGATTCAAGTCCCATAAAGAGCTTCCAAAAATTATGGTACTTGTTAGCTTTCAGCTCTCATTGCCCCTATCACAAGCATCTTTAAAGTGATTAAGGTTAAAGTGACACAAGTAAGAGGATATGCTTGACAAGTTATAAGCTGAAATCTCATGCCCCTTACTTGAAGACCAAACCTCATGCTACTCAACTTTAGTCACGAGTAAGCTCTTGTCATTGTAAGTACATATGTATCATAAAGAACCGCCAATAGGGTACCCCTTGCACATGATATAGGAGCTATCCCATAATCAAAATGATAAGGCAAGCAGACAATGAGCATCTCAGCGATCTTTTTATTTGCTATTTGCATAGGTTTTTATTGAGGATGCTTCATAGAGTGATCATTATGGTGATGCTGCAAGTTTCCACCATGATTAGGCATGGCTTAGGCTAGTGGCCTCCCAATAAGTACTCATCTAAAAAGGATAAGGAGAGGTTATTACAGAGGTAATAACTTCCAAGACTCATCTAAAACTTTTGGGTTACCTCCCAATAAGTACTTTTCTTTAACGCCTTTAAGTTAGGCATGAGAAGCAAGCAAAAGAATCAAGTGTTCGAAGAAGCATTAAACCCAAATTTCTTGCCCTTACCTCTCTTACTTTTACTCTTAACCTTGGGGAACATATGATTGTTTGGTGGAGAATCAAGGTGCATGGTCCCCTTTCCCACATCTATTATTGCTCCAAGGAGTTCTAATAGGGACCTTCCAAGCGTAATTTGTCCTTTTCCTTCACATTCAATAACAAGATAATCAGTAGAAATCATTTTCCCAAGAATCTTTGTAAACACTCCTTCAGCTATTCCAATAGGTGATATTGTGGCATTATTAGCAAGAAATATTTCTTTTCCTCCTTCAGAAAGCCCCCAAAGATTCAAAGATTCATAAACATCTTTGGGCATAAGACAAAATTCAGACATGATATCACAGCGAGCTTGAAAAGTTTCATTATTTATATCAATCTTTACTGTGGGGAGCCACTTTGATGGTTCAGAATTTATTGGAACATAATTATGATGCTCTCTAAGCGTATTATAACAATCCTTTAAACTAGTAGTGTGGGTCTCAAGAGTGTTCAATCTAGAAAATATGTTCATAAAGGAAGAATCAGATTTGCTAGGCAAGTTATAAGTAAAGACCAACTTCTTTATGGCATTAACAGCATCATCCTCATTACATTGGAGGAAATCTCCTCCCGCGACAGCATACAAAGCATATCTATAGCAAAGAGCAATTCCAAGGTATAAACTGCTAAGGAACAAGCTTTGAGTCATTTTAGGCTCAGTTTTTTCATGTAGATCAGAGATTCTAGACCAAGCTTCTTTGAAACTCTCTTCAATTCCTTGTTTAAAAGTGAAAATCATTTCCTCAGGTGACATAGTGATTGGAGCAATGCTAGACATAATGGCAACTTAAGATAGGAACAATTTTTTTTTGTGTTTTCAATAAAGAATGCAAACTTGTCGAACTAATTTTTGTGTGTTTTTGATAAGGAAACAAGCAAACAAAGCAAAAAGAAACTAAGAAAAACAAAAATATTGAAGTAAAGATTGGTTATGAGGGACTCCCCTTGTGAAGATGTCCTTGACTCCTCGGCAACGGCGCCAGAAAAAAGAGCTTGATGGCCCAAAATATATCGAGCTCGTTGGGGAACCCCAAGAGGAAGGTATGATGAGCACAGCAGCAAGTTTTCCCTCAGTATGAAACCAAGGTTATCAATCCAGTAGGAGCAAGGAAACACCCCAAAGGTGTAGCTAGCTGAATGTTGGTAGGGCGCAGTACCGGTGCCAGTAGCAACGTGGAGACCTGCACAACACAACAATAGAACTTTGTCCCCAACTTGTGATGAGGTTGTCAATCTCATCGGTTTTGCTGAAAACAAAGGATTAAACGTATAAAATGGAAGGAAGTAATATTTTGCAGAAAGTAAACACAAAGCAGTAAACAGTTTGTAGATTATCTGTAAAAGAAAGGATCGGGGTCCATAGTTCACTAGAGGTGGCTCTCCTTAAGATAGATAACATGCTGGGTGAACAAATTACAGCGGGGCAATTCACAGGCATCGAGAAAGCATACAAGCATATACTAATCATCTTGACTCCTTTGAGATTCGATTGGGCATTACAACATTATACATAGACCGTCATCCAACTGCATCTATGACTAATAATCCACCTTCAGATTATCATCCGAACCCCCTCAAGTATTAAGTTGCAAGCAACAGATTATTGCATTACGAATTGCGTGTAAAGTAAATAATACGATTGTTCTATGAACAAAGGATTGTTGTTTTTCTCCCTTGTAGCAATAACACATCTAGTACCTTAGAGATTTTTGTCACTTCCCCAGATTACCAGAGGCATGAACCCACTATCGAGCATAAATACTAACTCTTGGAGTTGCTAGCATCTACTTGGCCAAGATATCTACTAACAACGGAAAGCATGCAAGATCACAAATAACAAAAACATGATAGAATCAATAATCAATCTGAAATAGCATCTCAATATCCATCGGATCCCCGCAAACACAACATGTAGAATTACAATAGATGATCTTGATCATGAACGGAGCTCACAAGATCTAGACATGAAAGTAAAAAGGAGGAGAACCAGCCATCTAGCTACTACATGGACCCGTAGTCCAGAGATGAACTACTCATGCATCACACCGGAGGCTTGCATGGTGAAGAAGGCCTCCAGGGTGAATTCCCCTCTCCGGCAGGGTGCCGGGAGAGCTTCAGATCCCTCCTGATCTAGGGACAGAGACGATGGCGGCTACAGACTCTTTCGTGGATTTTTGATCAGGTACTTAGGGTTTCTGTATCAGAGGCATCTTATAGGCGGAAGGAGAGGCCGAGGGGGTGCTGGAGGCGGCCACACCACCCCCTGGCCCCTCTCCGTCTCGTATTCTGGCTACGTGTGTCCCCCGGTAAAATAATGACTTTGGCTTTTGTCCCGTCCAATTCTGAGAATATTCATTTTCTGACTCCCTGGAACCAAAAACAGCAGAAAACAAGCAGCTGGCATTGTGGCTCTCGTTAATAGGTTAGTCCAAGAAATCATATGAAAAGTACTCCAAAGTGTGGACAAAACACAAGAAAGTAGATAAAACCAAGCATGGAACATCAAAAATTATAGATACATTTGCAATGTATCAAGGGGGTTCGGATGATAACCTGAAGGTGGATTATTAGTAATAGATGCAGTTGGATTACGGTCTATGTGTAATGTTGTAATGCCCAATGAAATCTCATAGAAGTCAAGATGATTAGTATATGCATGTAGGCTTTCTCGATGTTTGTCAATTTCCCCGCTGTAATTTGTTCACCCAACATGGCATCTATCTTAAGGAGAATCACCACTAGTGAACTATGGATCCGGGTCCTTCCTTTTACCATCAATCTACAATCTACTTTTTACGGTTTTTGTTTACTTTCTGCAAGCTATTACTATCTTCCACACAATACGTTTAATCCTTTGTTTTCAAAAAACCGGTGAGATTGACAACCTCACTGAGTTGGGGCAAAGTTTTGTGATTGTGTTGTGCAGGATTCCAAGTTGGAAATAACACCTTGGAGGTGTTTCCTTGCTCCTACTGGTTCAATAACCTTGGTTTCATAACTAAGGTAAAACGTGTTGCTATACTTATTATACCTTCCTCTTGGGGTTCCCCAACGAGCTCATCATCTTGAGTAAGCAAGGTGCATCTCCTTGTAGTAAATAATGCTGTTGTTGTGAGTTTCCAACTACGAGGAAAGAGCATTCTCAATTTTTGAGTGATGATGAGATTGTTCTTTTCTGTAAAGGAAGTCCCAAGTCCGGAGTTAGATTCCCATGTTTTATGAGTTTTCATGCTCCCTGGCTAACTCCACACACTTGAATGACTTCAAGCCGATTTATCAAAATTAGGTCAAATTTGAACTACAACTAAATTGTAGGTTTCTTTTAAAGATTTATGGAAAAAAATTGGAGGTACCCAACGGGGGTCAATTAACATATCACAAGCCACCAAGAGTTTTGACAACATGTTTAACTTCTTGCTAAGATTTTGCATCTTGACAATTTAACGAAATTAGGTGAAACTTGAGCTACAAGTAAGCGCGATAGATTGCTCTCGAAATAAATGTCTTTTTAGAGGTACATGGGTGAATTTTCTTGTAGTAAACAATGTCGTTGGTGTGAGTTTTGAACTATTAGGAAAGAACATTCAATTCTCAATTTTCCGAGAGATGACAAGCGAGGTTGTTCTTTTTCATAAAGAAAGTCCAAAGAATATGGATCTAATGCCACAATCCAGGTTTTTAGACATATATAGTGGACCAACATGTTGTATTGACGATACCCATGTTTTATGTTCTTTCAAACTTCCTACCTAACTCTGCCAACTTGAATGACTTTATCCTAATTTATCAAAATTATATTAGGTCGAGTTTGAACTCTACAAGTAAATTGTAGGTTGCTTTGAAAGTTTTATGAAAAAGCTTTTGGAGGTACCCTTCAGGGGATGCGGTGAATTAATATATCCGAAACCACTGAGAGTTTTGATGATAGGTTCAACTTATTTCTAAGATTTTGCATCTTGACAATTTAACAAAATTAAGTCATAATTGAGCTACAAGTAAGTGCGATAGATTGCTCTTGAATTAAATGTCTTTTCAGTGGTAGATGGGTGCATCGTCTTGTAGTAAAGAATGTTGTCGGTGTGGGTTCCCAACTATCAGGAAAGAGCATTCTCAATTTTCCGAGTGATGTCAAGATTACTCTCTCTCGTAAAGGAAGTTCAAAGAATATCGATCAAAATGCCAGAAGCCAAGTTTTCACACACATATATATATAGTGGACCATCATATTGTACTTATGATTTCCCGTGTTTTATGAGTTCTCAAACTTGCTACCTAACTCCGCCCACTTGAATGACATTATGTCGATTTATCAAAATTAGGTCAAATTTGAACTACTACAAGTAAATTGTAGGTTACTGTGAAAGTTTTACAAAAAAGCTTTTCAAGGTACCCATCAGGGTGTCACAATTAATATATGAGAAACCATCCAACAGGAATTTTGACGACAAATTCAACTTCTTGCTAAGATTTTGCATCTTGTCAGTTAACAAATTAGGCCAAACTTTAGCTACAAGTAAGCGCAATAGATTGCTCTTGATTTAAAAGTCTTTTTGGAGGTAGAGATAGGTACATCTTCTTGTAGTAAACAATGCTGCCAGTGTGAGTTTCCAACTATGTTAGGAAAGAACATTCTTAATTTTTCGAGTGATGACTAGATTGTTCTTTCCCATAAAGAAAGTCCGGAGACTATGGATCTCAATGCCACAAGCCAAGTTTTCACACATATAGTGCACTTACGATTTCCCATGTTTTATGAGTTCTGAAATTTCCTAGCTAACTTCACCCACTTGAATGATTTTATGTCGATTTATCGAAATTAGGTAAAATTTGGACTACTACAAGTAAGTTGTAGGTTGCTTTGAAAGTTTTACCAAAAAGCTCTTGGAGGTACCCATCGGGGGGTCAATTAATATATATCAGAAACCACCGAAAGATTTGACAACAGGTTCATCTTCTTGCTAAGATTTTGCATCCTAACTATTTAATGAAATTGGGTCAAACTTTCTAACTATTCATGAAATTAGGTCAAACTTTGCTAACCGATTAACTTTGAACATTGACCGTTAGATCAAGACTGGCAAATCCAAACATTGCTAACTGTTCGATCTTCTTTCCATTCTTAGCATCTTGAAATATTCTACAGGTAGTCTGTAACATCCCAAAACTTTAATCCAAGTGATCAAGATCAAATCTACCCAATTTCGGGTTAACAAAAACTTTTCCATTTAAAAATCTTTAAGCATTCATATGTGTGTGCATTTAAATAGGAGTTGTTTTGAATTTCCATGATTGAGTGATCTATTGGTTGTAAAATGACTCTAAGGTTAATTACACATCATCTAGATCATCCCCAAGAAAATCCCAAAGAAAAAGAAATCAAAAATAATTAAATAAAGAAATGGTCACTTTTGCCATTTTAATCACCTGGCCTACTTTGGTTGTTCCTAGCACTCAAATGCCAACAAAGACAATTGTGGATCTTTGCACCCCTTGCTAGTACAAGTTAAGATGTACTAAGGCCCACTTTGTGATCTCCCAAAAACATTCAAACTCTAATTTTAAATGACATTTGAAAATTGAATCTAGTTCATATGTATAGATCCCACTTTTTCAAAAACCACTCAAATGAAGTCCATTTGAAAATCCCAAGCAAACCTAGATGCTTAAGCATGAGAGGAATCACTCCACCAAAAATCTTTCAAAAATTCAAAAGTTTCTCTCATGCGGGCATTTGATCAAACGGTTGGCAGGCAGACAAACAGTGGAATAACTATTACTATTTTGGAGCAAATCTTGTCGAGCCATTTGATGCACATTGATCACCTTGGTCTCCCCTAGGCCCAACCAGACCAAAACCACCCCTATCCCTAGCCCCTGGCGCCAGTGCAACGCAGCCCCAACGCCATGCTCGTCGGCCAAGCGTGCACAAGCCACAAGCAACCACTAGCCCCTCTCCGCCGCTCCAAGGAGTGAGGCGTGACCTCACTGCCTCCCACGGTCCACCCCACGGCCCCTGCTAGCCACTGGACCACCTCAGCACCGCGCCGCCCTTTCTCTTTGCGTGTAGCCAGAGCGCGCTTGAGCGCGATCGCCGCCAGCACGCCACATACCATGCCTCGACACCAAATCGTGCACACCACTCCGCCTTGAACCCAGCAACCCGCCAGACATGGCCATGCACCGCCGCGCGACTCACAGTCGACATGATCACCGTCGAGCACCGCCTCTGTCTCCCAGAGCGCGTGAAGCCCCCGACCATTAGGCACCGCCCCTAGCCATGCCATTAAGCTCTAGACGACCGCCAGCAGACCGCCCACCGTCCGCCTACCTCGCCCACGCCGGTAGCCCTCTGTATCACCGTCACCGACGAGCTCCGCCCACACCCGTCGCTCCACTCGTCGATCCTATATAAGGAGGCCACCCCCAGCCTCATTCTGCACACCATCTCACTCCCCTCTCTCCACTGACCATTTCACCTCTCTCGCCGGAGCCACTTGAGCAGCACATCGCCGGAATTCCGCCGGAGTTAGCCGCTGTAGAGGAGGAGACATGGTCATCGATTTCGTCCACCTCAGCCCCTGCCGTGACCTCGCCTGAGCCCGCCGTCGCCATCCATTTCGTTTGGCCGCCTCGCTGCACTAGCTGGAGCCCTAGTACGTCCCTAGTAGACCCCCACGGATCGCATAGGGTTCCGTCTCACCGTCGACGAGTCCGTCGTCGACGACGACCGTGGACCGTTGATCTATGTTCTAATCGTAGCGCCCAGATCACCCTATACCGCTTCGGGTTTTAAGTGCCGCTGACATGCGGGACCAGCCTGTCAGTCGCCCTCTGTGCCGCTGAGCGTTACTGGGCCGGCCCAATTAATTTCCCGCGCTGACCCAGTAATTCAAATTCGGATTTTTCTATTTTAGACTTAAATCAATTTTGTCCCTTAGTTTAAAAATCAATTCAGGGAGTTTTATAAATCCAAATTGAGTGATTCCAATGTTGTTGAAAAGCTACTGAAAATCTCTATCAAAGCCCGTTGGATTTAAATCATTTACTGTTAGATATCTCTCCTAGTAAAAATAACAAGACAGAAGCATTTGCACATTCAAACATTTTTATAAAATCAACCATAGTAGGTTTTGAGTTGATTCCAACTCTCAAAAATCACATTTAACCATACCTATATGAATATGTAATAATATTAAGGATTACATGTAGTGACTTTGGACTAGTACCAAAATAATGCTATATAGGCATTTCTAGTCACTTTAAATCATTAAATATTAAACTTAAACTTATTAAAATGTGATCCGACCTTTAAATAACATTCCCATATGTTAGAATATGTGGTGAGGACCTTTTTGCACATGATCCCATGTTTTAATTGGAGAATATTAAATCTTAGTTATTTTCAACGAGTAGAAATTACTTTTCTCAAATAAAAAGAATGAAGCTAGTTAATTAAACCTTGTGGTGCTTGTGATGATAATAGATCATAAAATATGTGCCTTAGTGTGCTAAGTGGACTATTTAAGTTTTGTTTGGTGATTGTGTACCGACCAAGCATTCGAGGAGGAGTTCTACCAAGGGGAGGAGGAAGAAAACTTCAACCACTGCAACAACCAAGGCAAGCTATTGTTAGCAAGCTAGAATTAAGCTAGATAACCTAAGCAAGATGCATTGGGCATTCTTTTGTTATACCACTTTGACTATTACCTACCCCAAGTTTTAGTTCCAAGTTTACTCTCTTTACTTTATTAAATTCCTTTACTTGTTTAAAGGTAGCATAAAAAGTATAAAACTTGACCTATCTAGTTAGATTTAGATGTCATTCTATGGCATGAGATTGAGATTAGCACCCCATCTTAGTGAACACTCTTAACTTAGTAGTTTAGAGCTAAACCAAAACTAGATTCACTTTAGATGGGAATACTTGGTGAAAATGAATTGTGAAAACCTTGGAATGATGAGTCATTCTATTGAGATGTTTTGACATGTGTGAGAAACACAAATGGTTTATAATGATGAAAATATTGAGGCATGAGCCTTAGCCCTTTTACAAAACTGATGGTTGGGTTCGGATGCGATACCATTCCAATTTCACTGTACAACCACAATGCCTGAATTGGGTAAGGCTTAGTCGGAAGTTTATATTCATTAGTATTAGTTCCCTCGCGGGAGAGGTTTGAGCTGAGGCTACCTCTAAATGTTGTCCACCTATGCAGTGCCCAAGATGACAGATGGTCATGGTTGGGAGGCCATATCATAGGAGAGGTGCTTATACTTGGGTGTGTAAAGGAAAGGTTATGTTTGATTATCTGCATACTAAGTATGATGATTCATGGTTATCCCTGACAGGTGTATCGAATCTTGTGGTGAAAGTGTACCACCTCTGCAGAGTGTCAAACTATTCGAATAGCCGCGTCCACGGTTATGGACAGTTGGAGTGGCCATACTGTTCCATTGTCAGATGTTTTCATAACAATTTATGAAATGAATTGTTACATGACTTGACCACAATAGAGTTGTGACTACGAAAATGAAGTTCCCACTTAGGTGATTTCAAGCTTTATTTTATCTTTCTTTGTTTCTAAACTCAGCTTAGGTTTCAAACTTAACTTTACAAATAAACTTAGAGTTTAGTATTCCTACTAGAACTATCTTACTTGTTAGTGGTAGTTTGCGAGTACTTAAAGAGTACTCATGGCTTTTGTCCCTGGCTATTCCTATGGCCAGACAATGAAGGAGGCTACCAAGATGAAGGACAGCAGGACGGCTATGATAACTAGGACTATCTTCCATCGTCAGCATTGCATGACCCCACCGCTACGCTTATTATTTATTCCGCTGCTTGTTGTATTAAGACTGGATCATGAGATCCTTTATTCATGTAAGACCTTATTATGGTTTGTAATGGATGATGTACTGTGATATCCAATCTGTTATGTCTCGCAAAAATGGTAATCCTGGGATTGCGATGTATGGCATAACAGACATCTGGGATTAAAAATTTGGGTGTTGACAAGTTGGTACCAGAGCCAGGTAGACCATAGGAGTCCCTAGTTAGAATGGACGTCTGAACCAAAACTTAGCTTCAAAAACCAAAGTGAGTATTTATGAAAACTATTTCCTATCTTACCCTTGGGAATTCTTTCTTTCAAAAAATTCATGTTCCTCCAAATTCTTACATTACTACATAAAATTTTGACACACTTGATCATTTCACTAACTTTCTCATCCTCAATTCTTATAGATGGAAACTCAGTTCAGCAAGTTCTACCTGTTGGGAAATGGAGGGCAGTTAATCTTCGAGAGGGATCTTGATGCACTATCGGAGTACTTGGGACGCCCGCATCCAGAGTTTCTTGGAGCTCAACTACCTAGACCCCCAGGAGGAGACTTATAATGGCTAGTCACCGCTGATCTTCGAGGCTAGATAAAAGCACCAACGTCCGGGAGGATCCAGTTCTCCGTGAGAGAGAACAACTAGCTAGATGGATTAGCCAGGGCAATGCATGAAGCTCTCGCACGTCTGCGTGCCCTGAGTGTCAACCAAATCCAAGGAACCCTCTTTGCTCACTATGCAAGGCGTGACTTTATGGGAATCCCATGGAGATGCCAAGTCACTCGGAGTTGAAGCGTCAAGTGGAGAACCTCGACTTCCTGTTGTATGACAGATAGAAGGAGTTGGACACTGCTCGGGAGTTCGCTAACCACAATCTCGCCCTTGCCACCCAGAAGGCCCAGCCTTCCTCACTGCTCGTCAAGGATCATCAGTCTCTTTGCCGTCAATGCGCAAAGAAGGATCGCACCATCGACCATCTTTGTAAGAAGGTGGCCGACCTCGAGAAGACCATCAAGGAGCAAGAAGCTCAGCTTGCAGCAAGAGAAGAAGAAGAGGAAGGTGAAGACATCCAGGGAGATATGGACTCTTACCTCAGCAATGATGATGACTTTCTAGAGGAGGATGCCATGGACTTCTACACCGACAATGATGACTCCGACTTCATCGATGATGAGTAGATGCACTAGAGCACTATCGTAGCATGAGGAGTTTTGGTCCCATTGTATCGTAGCTTGCAGAATGGTTCTTAAAACCATCTGTTTTCCTTTGTTGTTGTGGTGTCTGTCTGTTTGTATCGTGTGCTTTGCTTGAATGAATGAGATGAAGTTAGTTGCAAAACCTGAGTCAAACTCAAAGTTTTAGCTTTGAAATCAAAACCATGAACCTTAGAACTTTCGGTCTTACCCCTTTATCTATCTCAATCTTCAGATGACTCGTGGAAACCCCAGAAGCAGCAGCTCATCGCAGGACCAAATGCTGCAGATTATGCAGATGCTAGTTGCATACCGTGAAGCTAGCAGGGCAGAGCGCCAAGACAACCTAGCAACACTGCAGCAGATCGCCCAGATGGCCCAAAGCAACCAAGGCCATGGAAATCAGGATCATCAAGGATCCAAACTAAAGAACTTCTAGAATACCAATCCCCCAATCTTTAGCACTTCGAAGAACCCACTAGATGCTGACGACTAGTTGCAGACAATGGAGAACAATTTAGAAGTAGCCAGAGTTGATGACAACGAGAAAGTTCTTTTTGCCACCCACTACTTGGCAGGAGATGCAAGAGCATGGTGGAACAGCACCCGCACAATGAACCATGGTCAAGTGATGACATGGGAAGCCTTCAAAAATCAAGTTCAGTCGCACCCACATGCCATAGGGTCTAGTCACTAGAATGAGGGATGAATTCAGAGAGCTGAAGCAAGGCAGAATGACTGTAGTGGAGTATCGTGGCAGATTCTTGTCCCTAGCCAGGTATGCACCTGATGAAATCAACACGGAGGCCAAGAAGAAGAAGAGATTCCTGAACGGACTGCATGATGAGATGCAGACGGTTCTCGTCAACATCCGTTTCGAGGATCTCGAAGAGCTAGTCGACTCTTCCATTCAGATGGAAGGGAAGATCAACCAGGCAAACGACAACCGCAAGCGTCGTATGATGCACCAAGCTAGATCCAACAGTCACCAGAAGTACCGTCCTAACCCTTCTGCAGGATATGCACCGCGGAACAATCGACCCCCAATGTCTCGCCCAAGCTACCCCAACCGTACCGGAGGCAATGTGAAGTCCGGAGGAAACAACAATCACCCCGGCAACACCAACAATTTCAACGTGCACCTCCCAAGAGCAATAACAACAACACTGCACCCAGGACTGGAAGCAATGATGTGCCCGTGGCAGCAAAAGACAAGTCTCAGATCACTTGTTTCGAGTGTGGAGTGAAGGGTCACTATTCCAATGAGTGCCCCAAGAAGATTGCCTCCACGGCCAATGTGAATGCCCCAGCTCAACAGCAGCGTCATGTTCAACCAGGAAGAAGATTCTCCCCAGGGAACCCTCACAACCGCAACGGCCGTCTCTTCCACATGAACGCCGAAGAAGCCCAAGAAGCGCCAGATGTAGTGTTGGGTATGTTTTCTGTCAATTCAGTTTTAGCGAGAGTGTTGTTTGATTCCGGAGCATCGCACTCATTTGTCACCGAAGAATTTGCATGCACTAGTAATATTCACCCAACCAATTTGAAGCATGTCATGATAGTTCAAATCCCTGGTTCAACTACAAAGCTAGAAAAAATTGCAAAGATGTACCTATCAGAATACATGGGATATATTTTTATGTCAATCTA
The DNA here is from genome assembly GCA_910589775.1 of Avena eriantha. Classification (NCBI taxonomy): domain Eukaryota; kingdom Viridiplantae; phylum Streptophyta; class Magnoliopsida; order Poales; family Poaceae; genus Avena; species Avena eriantha. The sequence goes on from OU342743.1 coordinate 511,160,974, forward strand.
ATAGTACTTGGAACCAAAGGTTTGGAAGTAGTACTGGGTATGGATTGGATATCAAAGCATAAAGGATTGATTGACTGTGCCAAGAAAGCCATCACCATGACCAGTAGCTCTGGAGTCTTAGTAGAGCATATATCTGAAACCTTACCCCGTCAATTCAAGTGCAACAAGAGTCTAGCCCTACCCACCATAGACCAAGTCAGAGTAGTCTGTGAATCCCCGACGTATTCCCAGATGAATTTCCAGGTATGCCCCTGGATAGGGATATTGAGTTCATTATGGAACTAATCCCCGGAACCAGACCCATAGCCCAGAGACCCTATAGCATGAACCCCTCAGAGTTAGTGGAATTGAAGAAGCAGTTGGACGCTATGTTGGCAACACGCTTGATTCAACCAAGCGCATCGCCATGGAGATCGCCAGTGCTATTCGTCAACAATAAGGATGGAGGCAACCGTTTGTGCACAGATTACAGGAAGCTGAATGACGTCACCATCAAAAACAAGTACCCTTTGCCAAAGATAGAGGATCTATTTGATGAGTTGACTAGAGAAAATGTATTTTCTAAGATTGATCTTACGACTGGTTATCACCAACTTAATATTCGTGCAAAGGATATTCCGAAGACCGCCTTTACTACTCGTTATGGTGTATAAGAGTATACGGTCATGTCTTTTGGACTAACCAATGCACCTGCTTATTTCATGAATCTCATGAATAAGATCTTTATGAATTTTCTAGACAAGTTTGTCATGGTGTTTATCGATGATATCCTTATCTACTCCAAGTCAGAAGAAGAGCATGACAAACATCTGAGAATCATCCTTGAAACCCTTAGAGAGCATCGGTTGTATGCCAAGTTTAGCAAATGTGAGTTTTGGCTGAAAGAGGTAGGATTCCTAGGACATATTGTGTCTGCCAGAGGAGTCGCTGTTGATCCCACCAAGATCAGAGATGTTGAAGCATGGGAAGCCCCAACCACTCAATCCCAAGTACGTGCATTTCTCGGATTAGCGGGATACTACTGCAAGTTTGTCGAAGGATTTTCGAGCATAGCAAGACCCATGACCCAATTGTTGAAGAAGGACAAGAAGTTTGAATGGACCAACAAATGTGAAGCAAGTTTCCAGGAGCTGAAGAAGAGATTGATTTCAGCCCCAATATTGATCATGCTAGATATCAAGAAGCCGTTTGATGTGTATTTTGATGCATCCAAGATTGGTCTCGGATGTGTATTGATGCAAGAAGGCAAAGTCATCGCTTATCTGTCTCGACAATTGAAGCAGCATGAGCAGAACTATCCGACCCATGATCTTGAGTTAGCAGCCGTAGTTTTGGCATTGAAGACATGGCGTCATTATCTTATGGGTAATCGCTGTGAGATTTACTCGGACCACAAAAGCTTGAAGTATATTTTCACTCAGAAGGAGCTGAATATGAGGCAAAGGAGATGGATAGAGTTAATCAAGGATTATGACCTTGACATTCACTATCACCCCGGCAAAGCCAATGTGGTAGCGGATGCTCTTAGCAGATTGCCGTGTAGGCTAAACAACATGATCAAGGAGAAGCAACCTAGTTTGTATGAGGAGTTGGAGCAGTTTAGGACTGAGCTAGTTAGCAAAGGATTTCTAGCTAGCATTGAACTTCAACCCACTTTGATCAGCCAAATCAAGGAAGCCCAGAAGGGAAATGAAAGTATCGACTGAATCAAACATCGTATTGGTACAGGAAAGGTACCTGGATTCACCGAAGACGAAGAAGGAGTTCTGTGGTACAGAGGTCGTATCTATGTGCTAGCAGATTCGGAACTGAAGCAAGTTATCATGCAAGAAGCTCATGATACTCTTTATTCTATCCACCCCGGAGGAACAAAGATGTATCAGGATTTGAAAGAGCAATTCTGGTGGCACAAGATGAAAAGAGAAATCGGAAGCTACATCGCCAAGTGTGATATCTGTCAGAGAGTCAAAGCGGAACATCAGAGACCCGCAGGACTATTGCAACCATTGCAGATTCTGGAATGGAAATGGGATTCCGTTGAAATGGACTTTATCACTGGTTTGTCTACTTCTAGTAGGGGAATTGACTCAATCTGGGTCATCATTGATAGACTGTCCAAGGTAGCTCACTTTATACCTGTTAAGACAATCTACCAGAGTTCGAAGCTAGCAGAGTTGTACATTGCTAGAATTGTTAGTCTGCATGGAACCCCCAAGACCATAGTATTAGATCGAGGAACCAATTTACCTCGAGATTTTGGCAGAAAGTCCAAGAAGTATTAGGAACCAAGTTGAATTTCAGCACAGCTTATCACCCACAAACTGATGGACAGACTGAAACAGTCAACCAAATCTTAGAAGATATGTTGAGAGGTTGTGTGTTAGAGTATGGATCAAAATGGGAAGATTGCCTGCCTTTCACAGAATTCTCATATAACAATAGTTATCAAGCTAGTTTGCAAATGGCACCATTTGAGTTCCTATACGGAAGAAAGTGTTGTACCCCTTTGAATTGGTCGCAAGTAGGAGAGAGTCAGATTTTTGGACCCGACATTCTCCGATAAGCTGAAGAGAAAGTTCACAAAGTCTGTGAGCACCTCAAGACAGCCTAATCCAAATAGAAGAGTTATGCTGACAAGAGAAGAAGAGACCTAACTTTCAATGTCGGACATTTCGTGTATCTCAAGGTTTCTCCATTGAAGGGAATGCAACATTTTAGTCTGAAAGGAAAGTTAGCCCCCAGATATATCGGGCCCTTCATGATTCTGAACCGTCGAGGATAAGTATCTAATCAACTGGAACTACTAGAGGAGATGTCAGCCATCCACAATGTGTTCCATATCTCGTTACTTCGCAAATGCCTAGAAGTGCCGGAGAAGACCGAAGTGTTCAAAAACATCAATCATTGAGCTGTTAATATCAACAAGGATCTGACATATCGTGAAGTGCCCATCCGTATCCTACAGGAAGCCTACAGAACCACCAGGACCCAGAGTATCAAATTTCTCAAGATTCAGTGGAGCAACCATACCAAAGAAGAAGCCACTTGGGAGAGAGAAGATTACATTAGACTGAGTTCCCAGATCTCTTTAGTTCCTAGTTTTCTTTCTCAAATCTCGGGACGAGATTTTGTTTAAGAGGTGAAGGTTTGTACCATCCCAAAACTTTAATCCAAGTGATCAAGATCAAATCTACCCAATTTAGGGTTAACAAAAACTTTTCCATTTAAAAATCTTTAAGCATTCATATGTGTGTGCATTTGAATAGGAGTTGTTTTGAATTGCCATGATTGAGTAATCTATTAGTTGTAAAATGACTCTAAGGTGAATTACACATCATCTAGATCATCCCCAAGAAAATCCCAAAGAAAAAGAAATCAAAAATAATTAAATAAAGAAATGGTCACTTTTACCATTTTAATCACCTAGCCTACTTTGGTTGTTCCTAGCACTCAAATGCCAACAAAGACAATTGTGGATCTTTGCACCCCTTGCTAGTACAAGTTAAGATGTACCAAGGTCCACTTTGTGATCTCCCAAAAACATTCAAACTCTAATTTTAAATGACGTTTGAAAAATGAATCTAGTTCATATGTATAGATCCCACTTTTTCAAAAACCACTCAAATGAACTCCATTTCAAAATCCCAAGAATACCTAGAAGCTTAAGCATGAGAGGAATCACTCCACCAAAAATCTTTCAAAAATTCAAAAGTTTCTCTCATGCGGCCATTTGATCGAACAGTTGGCAGGCAGACAAAAGGTGGCCAAACTATTACTGTTTTGGAGCAAATCTTGTCGAGCCATTTGATGCACATTGATCACCTTGGTCTCCCCCAGGCCCAACCAGACCAAAACCACCCCTATCCCTAGCCCCTGGAGCTAGTGCAACACAGCCCCGACGCCATGCTCGCCGGCCAAGCATGCACAAGCCACAGGCGACCACCAGCCCCTCTCCGCCGCTCCAGGGAGTGAGGCGTGACCTCACCGCCGCCCATGGTCCACCCCACGGCCCCTGCTAGCCACTGGACCACCTTAGCGCCACGCCGCCCTTTCTCTCTACGTGCAGCCAAAGCACGATCGCTGCCAGCATGCCACAGACCACGCCTCGACACCAAATCGCGCACATCGCTCCGCCTTGAACCCAGTAACCCGCCAGACATGGCCGTGCACCGCCGCACGATCCACAGTCGCCATGATCACCGTCGAGCACCGCCTCTGTCTCCCAAAGCGCGTGAAGCCCCAGACCGTTAGGCACCGCCCCTAGCCGCGCCATTAACCTCTAGACGACCGCCAGCAGACTGCCCACTGTCCGCCTACCTTGCCCACGCTGGTAGCCCTCTGTATCGCCGTCACTGACGAGCTCCGCCCACACCCGTCGGTCCACTCATCGAGCCTATATAAGGAGGCCACCCCCAGCCTCATTCTACACACAATCTCACTTCCCTCTGTCCACTAACCATTTCCCCTCTCTCGCCGGAGCCGCTCGAGCAGCACATCACCGGAATTCTGCCGGAGGTAGCCGCTGCAGAGGAGGAGACGTGTTCATCGATTTTGTCCACCTCAGCCCCTACCGCGACCTTGCCTGAGCCCGCCGTCGCCGTCCAGTAAGTTTGCCCGCCTTGCCGCACTAGCTGGAGCCCAAGTACGTCCCCCGTAGACCCCCACCGACCGCGTAGGGTTCCTTCTCGCCGGCGACGAGTCCGTCATCGACGACGACCGTGGACCGCTGATCTATGTTCTAATCGTAGCGCCCAGATCGCCTCATACCGCTTCGGGTTTTAAGTGCTGCTGACATGCGGGACCAGCCTGTCAGTCGCCCTCTGCGCCGCTGAGCGTCACTGGGCCGGTCCAATTAATTTCATGCGCTGAACAGTAATTCAAATTAGGATTTTTCTATTTTAGACTGAAATCAATTCTATTCCATAGTTTAAAAATCAATTCAGGGAGTTTTATAAATCCAAATTGAGTGATTCCAATTTTTTTGGAAATCTACTGAAAATCTCTTTCCAAGTCCATTGGATTTAAATCATTTAGAGTTAGAGATCTCTCCTAGTAAAAATAACAAGACAGAGGCATTTGCACATTCAAAACATTTTTATAAAATCCACCATAGTAGCTTTTGAGTTGATTCCAACTATCAAAAATCACATTTAACCATACCTATCTGAATATATAATAATATTACGGATTACATGCAGTGACTTTGGACTAGTACCAAAATAATGCTATATAGGCATTTCTAGTCACTTTAAATCATTAAATATTAAACTTAAACTTATTAAAATGTGATCCAACCTTTAAATCACATTCCCATATGTAAGAATATGTGGTGAGGACATGTGTCCACATGATCCCATGTTTCGATTGGAGAATATTAAATCTTAGTTATTTTCAATGAGTAGAAATTACTTTTCTGAAATAAAAAGAATGAAGCTAGTTAATTAAACCTTGTGGTGCTTGTGATGATAATACATCATGAAATGTGTGCCTTAGTGTGCTAAGTGGACTAGTTAAGTATTGTTTGGTGATTGTGTATCCCGTCTGTATTTATAGAAGATAGTACCGACCAAGCTTTCGAGGAGGAGGAGTTCTACCAAGAGGAGGAGGAAAAAAAACTTCAACCACTTCACCAACCAAGGCAAGCTATTGTTAGAAAGCTAGAATTAAGCTAGATAACCTAAGAAATATGCATTGGGCATGCTTTGGTTATACCACTTTGACTATTACCTACCCCAAGTTTTAGTTCCAAGCTTTACTCTCTTTACTTTATTAAAGTCCTTTACTTGTTTAAAGGTAGCATAAAAAGTATAAAACTTGACCTATCTAGTTAGATTTAGATGTCATTCTATGGCATGAGATTGAGATTAGCAACCCATCTTAGTGAACACTCTTAACTTGGTAGTTCAGAGCTAAACCAAAATTTGATTCACTTTAGATGGGAATACTTGGTGAAAATGAATTGTGAAAACCATGGAATGATGATTCATTCTATTGAGATGTTTTGACATGTGTGAGAAACACAAATGGTTTATGATGATGCAAATTTTGAGGCATGAGCCTTATCCCTTTTACAAAACTGATGGTTGGGTTCGGATGCGATACCATTCCAATTTTACCGTACAACCACAATACCTGAATAGGGTAAGGCTTAGCCGGAAGTTTATATGCATTAGTATTAGTTCCCTCGCGGGAGAGGTTTGAGCTGAGGCTACCTCTCAATGTTGTCCACCTACGCAGTGCCCAAGATGACAGATGGTCATGGTTGGGAGGCCATACTCATAGGAGAGTTGTTTATACTAGGGTGTGTAAAGGAAAGGTTATACTTAAAGAGTACTCATGGCTTTTGTCCCTGGCAATTCCTATGGCTAGACTATGAAGGATACTACCAAGATAAAGGACAACAGGACGGCTATGATAACTAAGACTATCTTCCATCGTCAGCATTGCATCTGCCCCTGAAGATGGACCCCACCGCTACGCTTATTATTTATTCCGCTGCTTGTTGTATTAAGACTGGATCATGAGATCCTTTATTCGTGTAAGACCTTATTTTGGTTTGTACTGGATGATGTACTGTGATATCCAATCTGTTATGTCTCGCAAAAATGGTAATCCTGGGATTGCGATGTATGGCATAACAGGCATCTGGGATTAAAAATCCGGGTGTTAACATAGTCTTTAGCACGATGAACGCTGATTTAATATATCACAAACCACCACCGATAGTTTTTACAACAAGTTCAACTTCTTGCTAAGATTTTGCATCTTCACAATTTAACGAAATTAGGTCAAACTTCAGTTACAAGTAAATGCAATAGTTTTCTCTTGAATTAATTGTCTTTTGGGAGGTGGACGGGTGCATCTTCTTGTAGTAAACAATGTCGTCTATGTGAGTTTCCAAATATCAGGAAAGATCATTCTTAATTTTTTGAGTGATGACGAGATTGTTCCTTTCTGTAAAGACAGTCTGTAGGGTATGGATCTGAATGCCACAAGCCATGTTTTAGACATCTTACCACTATATAGTGTACGAATAACTTTGAATATTGACCGTCGGATCGAGACTCAGGAATCTGAACATTTCCAGCCATTGGATCTACTTTTCCATTCTAGCATCTAGAAGATTCTGTTGATAGTCTTGAAAACAATGAATGTTATGCATAAACATCTCAAAACACACTTATCCATCATACTAGGATCTTCTCCCTCGTTTCTCTAGACCATGTTACCAAAAATTTCAAATGCTAGGTAGCGAATAATCTTTTACTTTTACACATGATGATACAAAGTAGAAGAACCAAATATACACCCATAATTTATAGATGTTGATCAAATTTATATATTTCTTCTTTACCTATTATATTTTTATATAGTGAAGATATGTCAGATGCCTATTAGCTGAGCCTCATGTGCAGGGCACGTGCAACTTACTAGTATATATAGTGGACCAACATGTTGTATTAACGATTCCTATGTTGTATGAGTTTTCAAACTTCCTAGCTAACTCCGCCACTTGAATGACTCTATGTAGATTCATCAAAATTAGGTCAAATTTGAACTACAAGTAAATTGTAGGTTGCTTTGAAAGTTTTAAGAAAAAGCTTTTGGAGGTACCCATCGGACAGTCAATTAATATACTCCCTCCGACCCAAATTAGTTGACTTGGATTTGTCAAGATTCGGTTTTATCTAGACATGATTTAGTATTAGATACAATCGAATCCTAACAAATTTGAGTCAACTAATTTGGGTCAGAGGTAGTATCAGAAACCATAGAGAGTTTTTACAAGAGGTTCAACTTATTCCTAAGAATTTGCATCTTGATAAACTTGAACTACAAGTAAGCGTATATACTTGTCTCGAATTAAATGTCTTTTCGCAGTTAATTAATGAAAAAAAGAAAGGGACGTAATAACTTAGCTAGCTACCATAACATCACACATACCAAGACTAGCATATGATTCTACAACCTAATTAATTAGGCTTTTGCGTGACATTACACACATGTTATTACCCACTATGAAGGTACATGTGCAAGTTACTAGTCTAAGTTATTTAGCACTATGTGACCATCCTAAATTAGAATCGAGGTGTACGTACTGCATGCCTTAAAGGCACCTGTTCCGCAGTGCTTCAAGCTATTCACCACTCGTGTCGGCTCTCACTGGTCAAACGAATAAAGCCACTGACTTGTTGATTTGGTATTGTATATCGTCGAGCTTCTTCCGTCACTGATACAGAATAAATTCTTTTGCCGCTTCTAGGCGCGTGTGATGTCTACACACTTCTATTCTTGTAGACAGTTGTTGGGCCTCCAAGTGCAGAGTTTTGTAGAACAGCAGCAAGTTTTCCTTAAGTGGATTACCTAAGGTTTATCGAACTCAGGGAGGAAGTGGTCAAAGGTATCTCTCTCAAGCAACCCTGCAATCAAGATCTAAGAAGTCTCTTATGTCTCCAACACACCCAATACACTTTTCAGGTGTATAGCTGCACTAGTTCGGCGAAGAGATAGTGAAATACAAGTGGTATGGATAATTATAAGTGGGAACGGTGCTAGAAAATAGCTTTGATGGCGCGTGGTTGGCGTCGGAAGAGACTAAAGCTAATCTAAAATAAAGATGGAAGCAAACAAACATGTAACAGATAGTTGCAAATGGTGTTTCAATGTTTAGAAACAATCCCTAGGGATCATACTTTTGCTAGTGAACACTCTCATATAAATATCTTCTCTTCATGATACTACTCTAAACTACTATCCAGTTGGACACCCTAATCCATGGTAGGGCTATAACAGCACTCCTCAAAGTTCATATTCCCCATCTAGATAACCCCACACTGTCACCTTGAGCGCTAGATGGTTCCAACAAAAACCACAATTTCATAGAGACATCCAACTCCAAATATAACTCATGACAAGTATTTATGTAACCTTAGCCAAAGTGCCACACGGTGTGCACACTGTCAAATTCACACACGTGGGGATAAGCAGAGATTCATTAAAGCACTTGAGTAGCAGAATAGATCTATAGATTACAAAGCTCATGATCTCAATAAGAGCATGCATAGAGAGAGAGAGATGAACACATAGCTACCGGCAGAGCCCTTAGCCTCGATGAAGAACTACTCCCTCATCATCATGGGAATCAGCAACGGCAATGGAGATGGTTGTGAGATCGATGGAGATGGCTCCGGGGGCACTTCCCCGTCCCGGCAGGGTGCCAAAACAGAGACTTTCTGTCCCCCGAATCTCCCCTTCGGTGGCGGTGGCGGTGCGGAACTTTTCGTGGCTGGAGGATGGATTCTTTAAGGTTTCTGCATCGGAGGCTTCTTATAGGCGAAAGGGCGATGTCAGAGGGTGGACCAGGGCCCACACCACCTGGTGGCATGGCCAGGGGGACCCGCGCCACCCTATGGTGTGGCCAGCCCCTGGCCCCTCTCCGTATCGTCTTCTGGCTCCATGAGTCTTCCGGTAAATTATCGACTTTGGCTTTTGTCCGGTCCAATTCCGAGAATATTCATTTTCTGGCTTTTCTAGAACCAAAAACAGAAGAAAATAGGCAACTGGCACTATGGCATCTTGTTAATAGGTTAGTCCCAGAAAACATATAAAAATACCTCAAAGTGTTGACAAAGCAAAGCAAAGTAGATACCAAACGAGCATGGAACATCAAAAATTATAGATACGTTTACAACGTATCAACATCCCCGAGCTTAACTCATGCTCGTCCTCGAGTAGGTAAGTGATAAAAAGAATAATTTTTTAGGTGACATGCACCATCATAATCTTGATCAAAGTATTTGTAGAACATTGATAGCTGGGATCATAGTACTTTAACATAGCATGAAAGATATAGTTCTAACAATAAGACATAGCAACTATGATGTAACATGAAGAGGTACAAACAAAAGATTCATGAACAACAATGCTTTGAAAGACGTTTGTTTGTTTCACATATAGAAAACATAATGAGAATGGTATTCAGTTTGTCCCTCATAGTGTAGCAAAACATAAATGCATAGGACACCTTCAAAGTTCATAAGGGTGACTAGATACAAATAATTTAAGAACAAGCAATATCAAAGTTATGAATCAATCAACAAGTCTTGGGCCAATGCACATTAAACTAAGAATGGCCACTATGCTCTCTCAATAGGTGCATAAAGATAGAATATGGGGACTCAACATAAAAGTAAAAGAAAGGCCTTCATAGAAGGAAGCAGGGATTCAAATCTCATAAAGAGCTTCCAAAAATTATGGTACTTATTAGCTTTCAGCTCTCATTGCCCCTATCATAAGCATCTTGAAGTGATTAAGGTTAAAGTGAACAAACTATGGAGTATATGCTTGACAAAGTATAAGTTGGCAATCTCATGTCCCTTGAATACGAGGGCCGCTCCTCATGCTACTCAAGTTTAGTTACCGGTAAGTTCTTGTCATAGTAAGTACATGTGTATCATAGAGAACCGCCAATGGGGTACCCCTTGCACATGATACAGGAGCTATCCCCTAATCAAAATGACAAGGCAAGCAGACAATGAGCATCTCAGCAATCTTCTTATTTACCATGGGAAAATGGTGCTTTTTTCTCTCTTTCCTCTTTTCTCATCTTTTTTTTCTTTTTCTCAAGCTCTATCTCCTTTTTTATAACAAGAATGCTTCATAGATTGCTCACTATGGTGATGCTGCAAGTTTCCACCATGATTAGGCATGGCTTAGGCTAGTGGCCCAAGCATTTCTCTAACACACATACATAACTCCATGGACTTACAAGCTCCCCTTTCATTTCACACCGACGACATCCATAAACAACAGAGCATGATATCAACTGGGTACAATGTACAAGTGCAATGTTGAAAGCATTCCCCATGACAGCATGGTTCTGCTAATCCCAACGTATAAGTGCAAGCATATACAACATAGATGACACAATGGTTCAAGTTTATAGGAGCAAGAAAAGTAAAGTGTGCCATCAAGTTCATAAGTTCTTTAATCACTAATTTTCACATAACAAGTTTAATTGGGAAGGTAGATAAAAACATGAATTTACTTGGAATAGCAAATGATAATAGGTAGGTATGGTAGACTCTTTGGAATAACTTGGTTTTATTTGGAGTTGGATGCATGAGTGGAACTCATACTTTGTATGGAGGCTAGCAAAAGACTGGGAGCGACCAACTAAGAGAGCAATAATGGCCATAATCATGCAGAGCGACAAAACATTATCAATCAAAGCATAAAGTGGTACCACAAGTCAAAAATTAAATGATCATAGAGGCTAAGGTGACTGGTTCATAGTCATAACATGGTGTGAGCATGTACCAAGTCAACCCAAACAAAGCATCAAAGTAGAATTCCACAATATTATGCTTTTGTATGCTAAAACAACGCATGATTCTTTCAAGGCACATTAAGCAATCTCAATTGTTTGGAACAAGTCATGCTACAGCAATAATCACTAAGCATAAGGTCAAAGCAACATCTAGCATGACATGATAAAGTCCAAGCCACAGTCAAAACAAGCTCCCTTTTGTACCACTAAAGCATGAAGCTTTCTACTCTCTTCCAACACCAATCGAAAACAAAAGCTAAACACAGTGCTAGCAAAGGAGAACACTCGTAGAGCAATAAGAGTGAAAACTAGAGTGTTCTAGGCAATGAATAATGGGGTGTCTCTGTCTCCAAAAGAAGTGTGTTGGGATCCAACCAACTTATTTAAGAAAACCAAAAAAAATAGAACTCAAAACAAAACGAAGACGCTCCAAGAACAACACAATTATGCATGAAACAATAAAAATGAAGTGTTTGGAAGAAGAAGGGGATGCCTTGGGCATCCCCAAGCTTTGACGCCTATACCTCTTGAATATTTCTTGGAGTGACACGGGGTGGCATCCCCAAGCTTGAGATTTTGTCCATTCTTCATCTCATTACATCATTCTTTCCATATACTTAAAATTTTCCTTCATACAAAACTTCACACAATCTTCATTAGCAACATTAGTGCATTCAAAAGAAAATAAACCTTTGGGGTTTAGTTTTAAAACAGAAAAACTTTCATTAAAAACACAATCTACTGTAGCAATTTGCTCAAAAAGCTCAATTCACCAAAAAGAACCCAAAAAGAAATTGATAAAGAGGCAAATGCAAATAATGGTAGAAATCTGTCAAAACAGACCAACAGGTGAAAACCGATTTTTTCGAAGACCTTCTGTTGCTCAAATAAAAAAGTGTTGAACTAGCGAACGTTAGCTAACAACCTGGGGTATTTATTAAGAAAATAACAGCTCAATCCTACATACACAGATTTTTTACGAATTTTTACAGTGAAGCACAAAAATCTGTTTCCGGACAGCACTTCCCCAAATCTTACTTCCCTCTCATTAGAGGTTATTCTTGGCACAAAACTCAAAATAAAAAGGATAAGGAGAGGTTATTACAGAAGTAATAACTTCCAAGACTCAATAAAACTATTGGGTTATCTCCCAAGGAGTACTTTTCTTTAGCGCCTTTATGTTAGGCATGATAGATGGAGAAGATGCTCACATAAGAAATATGAATTGAAGTAAAAGAGAGCATCAAGAAGCAAATTCAAAGCACATTTAAGTCTAACCCACTTCCTATGCATAGGAATCTTGTAAAGAAACAAGTCACAAAAGCACAAAGCAACAAGCATAGGAAAGCAAAATAAGTGCAACTTCAAGACTTTCAACATAAGGAGGGGAAACTTAATAATGTTGAGATACATAAGACCATGTTTCCCTCTCTCATAATAACTTTCAGTATCAACATGAATTAAATTAACAATATAACTATCACATAAAACATTCTTATCATGAGCCACATGCATAAAATGATTATTACTCTCCACATAATCATAGTCATTCTTATTAATCATAGTGGGAGCAAATTCAACAAAATAACTATCATTATTATTCTCATCACCATAATCATCAAATATAGGAGGCATATTGTAATCATAATTAATTTTATCCTCAATAGTAGGTGGACTAAAAATATCATTCTCATCATTGTAATCATCATATATTGGAGGCATAGTATCATCAAAGTAAATTTTCTCCTCCGTGCTTGGGGGACTAAGAAGATCATTTTCATAAAAACTAGCTTCCCCAAGCTTAGACTTTGGCGTGAGAGATAGATCTGTTGCTCAGATTGAGCTGTTCCGTGACTGCATGGATGAGTGTAGCCTGGTCGATATGGGTTTTTCTGGGCCAAAGTTTACGTGGTCTAATCGGCAGGATGCGCAAAGTAATGTCAGAGTCCGACTTGACCGTGTTGTGTGCAATTCGGAGTTCGTTGGTCGCTTTGAGGAATGCCATGTCGAAAATGTAATCACAACTTCTTCTGACCACTATGTAGTGGTCATCGATTTTATCTCTAGGCTGGAGAGACAAGGCCAATGCAAGAGTCAGAAACCTTTCTGGTACGAGGCCGCGTGGAGAAGGGCAGACGACTACCTGGCCACTGTTGAGGAAACCTGGGCTGGGAGACGAGGTGGGTCTAATGCTCTACAGGCTACTTGGTCGTCCATGTCCCAAATCGCTGGTTCCCTCCAAAAGTGGAGCCAGGCGACTTTTGGTTCTGTCCGCAGACAGATCCAATAGCTGGAGTGCAAGCTGCATTATCTACGTGAAGCCCTGGTCAGCCCCAAGACTTTGTCTAAGGAAAGGGGGATTGAGCAGCAGCTTTGTGAATTGTTCGAGCGTGAGGAGATTATGGCCCGGCAGAGATCGAGAGTGGACTGGTTGCGAGAGGGCGATCGTAACACCGCGTTCTTCCATGCTCGGGCTTCAGCTAGGAAGAAGACCAATCGCATTGATGCTCTCATTCGCGAGGATGGTTCCAAGTGTGAGGACCAGGAAGGAATGAAAAAGATGGTGCAGTCCTTCTATGAAGATCTCTTCACATCTGATTCGTTTCTGTCTATGGATGAGGTCTTGGATGCTATCCCGCCCAAGGTAGATGCCAACATGAATGAGTCGATGTGTGCCCCATATTCGAATGATGAGATCCGGGCAGCCCTCTTCCAGATGGGGCCTACCAAAGCGTCGAGCCCCGATGGGTTCCCAGCTTTGTTTTACCAAACACACTGGGAGTTAATCCAATATGAGGTTTGTGATGCAGTCCGTGGCTTTTTGCGTGGGGATGATATTCCGGAGGGCTTCTGTGATTCGGTTATTATTCTTATCCCCAAGGTCTCTAGGGCTAAACACCTGTCTAAGTTCAGACCCATCAGTCTTTGCAACGTCATGTACAAGCTTGCTTCGAAGGTTCTAGCTAATAGACTGAAAGTTGTACTACCGGATGTTATCTCGGAGTACCAGAGTGCTTTTGTCCCTGGCCGCCTTATCACGGATAGTGCCCTGGTGGCCTATGAGTGCGTGCACATGGTAAGGAGGCAGAAGAACAAAAGGCCCTTTTTCGCACTGAAAATCGATATGATGAAAGCTTATGATCGGATCGAGTGGCAATATCTGCATGGTTGTCTCTCCAAGCTGGGTTTTGCTGATAGTTGGATCTCTTCGGTTATGAGATGTGTGACCACAGCCAGATACGCCGTGAAGGTCAATGGGGAGCTAACCTCTCCGGTGGTGCCCTCTAGAGGTATTCGTCAGGGTGACCCAATCAGTCCCTATCTATTTCTTATGTGTACAGAAGGTCTGTCGTGTTTGCTACAGAAAAAGGAGGGCCTTGGTGAGCTACAAGGATTACGTAATGGCAGGCAAGGGCACCCTATATCCCATTTACTCTTCGCGTACGACAGTATCTTCTTTGCTCGTAGTGATGATAGGAGTGTGAGTACTCTCAAGGATGTCCTCCACAAGTACTGTGAGGCGTCGGGGCAGAGGGTTAACTTTCAGAAATCCTCTATTTTCTTCAGCTACAAGTGCTTGGAGAGTATCAAGCATGCGGTCAAGGAGGCAGTGGAAGTTAGCAATGAGATCCTTCAGGACTCGTACTTGGGCATGCCCACAGAGATCGCTCGATCAACCTCAGCGTCGTTCAAGTTCCTCTCGGACCGCGTCTGGAAAAGTGTGATGGGTTGGTCGGACCGACCACTTTCTAGAGCCGGTAAAGAAACTAAGCTCAAGTCAGTGACTCAGTCCATTGCTAATTATGTTATGAGCTGCTTCCAGGTCCCTATTGGCATCTGCAACAAGATGAAATCCTGTGTAGCCAATGACTGCTGGGGTTTGGAGGATGGTAAAAGGAAAATCCACTGGCGCTCATGGGATTGGCTTACTACACCTAAGTCTCTCGGTGGCATGGGGTTCAGAGACTTTGTCCTCTTCAATCAGGCTATGTTGGGGAAGCAGGCGTGGTGCCTTCTGACCGAGCCTTCCTCCCTGTGTGCAAGAGTGCTGAAGGGGCGCTATTTCCTAGACACGGATTTCTTATCAGTTGTAAAACCCAGATCATCCTCGTATACGTGGCGATCCATTATGTTTGGGCGCGACCTGTTGGTTCGCGGGCTGAGCTGGGTGGTTGGCAATGGTTAGCACATCAGTGTCATGGACGACTCGTGGGTGCCAGGATACAGAGCTGGTACGTTTGCAACCTTGAAAGATCTTCCTGCAGATGCCAAGGTGAATTTCTTTCACAATGACACTACAAAGGACTGGACATGGACAAACTTTGTAGTTTTTTCTATGAGCCAATGTGTTAGGTGATCCAACAAATCCCGATTAGCAAATATGGTGAGGAGGATTTTGTCACCTGGACACACTCCAAGTCCGGTATGTACACGGTACGCTCGGCATATCTTCTCGCACGAACTGAACGTGTCCTTGCCAAACGTAGTGAGGGTCGGGGGGAGAGTTCTGATGGCGGATTCCACGAGAGGTGCTGGAAGTCCATTTGGGCCATTACTTGCCCAGAGAAGATGAAGATCACACTCTGGCATATGGCGCATGATTGCTTGGCCACCGGTGAACAGCTTCAGAGGCGTAATATCCCCGCGGAAGGCCTCTGTACTTTCTGTGGGCGATCTGAATTAGTGGAGCACATGTTTCTTTTATGTCCCTTCACTTTAGATGTCTGGGCAGCGGTGAAGGAACACACTCCGGTTAGGCTGGACAAAGGGTCAGTTGTATCCATGAAATCGTGGCTTTTTCAGTTCATTGCGAGAGCATCGAACATACAAAAAACTGCCCTGGCGGTCACCTGTTGGCACATCTGGGAAGCACAGAATGATGCACGAAATGGCATCGAGCAGCTGCTACCTAAGAGGATTGCTGCCAGAATCACTGCCTACGTGGACAATATTGAGCAGCACTGTTTTCCAGTCCTGAAGACTAACAGGAGTGAACCCCCTTCGTCTGTTTGCTGCGCTCCTCCACCGGTCGGAAAGGTCTATGTGAATGTGGATGCTGCTCTTTTCAAGGATGATAACCGGTTTGGCAGGGGCATGGTCGTGCGTGACCATAGAGGGTCTGTCAAGCTGACTTGCAATGAAGGTGTGAATGGAATGGTACTACCTGAGCTGGCGGAGGCGATGGCAATACGCAGTCACCCGAGATAATGGCTTCCCTAATATTATTCTCACCTCTGACTGTCTCACGGTGATCCAGAAGATTTCCTCTGCTACGAGGGACCGATCCATGGTTGGCTCTGTTATAGGCGATATCAAACGTCTGGTTTCAGAATTTACCAGTTGTGTGTTCCAACATGTGGGACGCAAACTCAATGGTGTGGTGCATAGATTAGCTCGGAGTAGTGAGCAGGGTATTTGTAATCTTTCTCTTGATGTTGTCCTGGAAGGTATCCGGGAAGAACTCTATAATGATTGTGTTTGATCAATAAAGCGCCAAGTTTCTCAAAAAAAGCTTAGACTTTTCCATAACATTAGCAATAATGGTGTTCAAAGAATTCATACTAATAACATTGCTATTAGCATGCAAATAAAGTTCCATAGGTTTTTTAATTTTCCCTTCAAACACGTCATGTCCTAAATCAAGATAAATACTATAAAGCTCTATAATTTTTGTTGTTGTTTTCCATTAAGCCTAACTAGTGAAAATAAAAATAAGAAACAAAAAGATATAATTGCAGAATCTAAAGGAAATAACTTTGAGCACTCACACACTAGCTACAGTACTAGAAGATAGCTTAGTAGCCAGAGGATGTGAGTACCTTTTACCTTACCTCCCTGGCAACAGCACCACAAAATAGCTTGATATCTACGCACTTCTATTCTTGTAGACAGTTGTTGGGCCTCCAAGTGCAGAGGTTTGTAGAACAGCAGCAAGTTTTCCCTTAAGTGGATTACGCAAGGTTTATCGAAATCAGGGAGGAAGTGGTCAAAGGTATCCCTCTCAAGCAACCCTCCAATCAAGATACAAGAAGTCTCTTGTGTCCCCAGCACACCCAATACACTTGTCAGGTGTATAGGTACACTAGTTCGGCGAAGAGATAGGGAAATACAAGTGGTCTAGACAATTATAAGTGGTAATGCTGCCAGAAAATAGCTTTGATGGCGCATGGTTGACGTGGGAAGAGACTAAAGGCAATCTGAAATAAATATGGAAGCAAGCAAACATGTAACAGATCAAGTTGCAAATGGTGTTTCAATGTTTAGAAACAAGGCCTAGGGATCATACTTCTGCTAGTGAACACTCTCATATAAATATCTTCTCTTCATGATACTACTCTAAACTACTATCCAGTTGGACACCCTAATCCATGGTAGGGCTATAACAGCACTCCTCAAAGTTCGTATTCCCCATCTAGATAACCCCACACTGTCACCTTGAGCGCTAGATGGTTCCAACAAAAACCACAATTTCATAGAGACATCCAACTCCAAATATAACTCATGACAAGTATTTATGTAACCTTAGCCAAAGTGCCACACGGTGTGCACACTGTCAAATTCACACACGTGGGGATAAGCAAAGATTCATTAAAGCACTTGAGTAGCAGAATAGATCTATAGATTACAAATCTCATGATCTCAATAAGAGCATGCATAGAGAGAGAGATGAACACATAGCTACTGGTAGAGCCCTTAGCCTCGAGGAAGAACTACTCCCTCATCATCATGGGAATCAGCAACGGCGATGGAGATGGTTGTGGAGATCGATGGAGATGGCTCTGAGGGAACTTCCATGTCCCGGCAGGGTGCGAGAACAGAGACTTTCTGTCCCCTAAATCTCCGCTTCGGTGGCGGCGGTGCTGCGGAACTTTTTAGGGCTAGAGGCTGGATTCGTTAGGGTTTTTGCATCGGAGGCTTCTTATAGGCGAAAGGGCGATGTCAGAGAGTGGACCAGGGGCCCATACCACCTGGTGGCGCGGCCAGGGAGACCCGCGCCACCTTAGGGTGTGGCCAGCCCCTGGCCCCTCTCCGTCTCGTCTTCTGGCTCCATGCGTCTTCCGGTAAAATATCGACTTTGGCTTTTGTCCAGTCCAATTCTGAGAATATTCATTTTCTGGCTTTTCTGGAACCAAAAGAGAAGAAAACAGGAAATTGGCACTGTGGCATCATGTTAATAGGTTAGTCCTAGAGAACATATAAAAATACCTCAAACTATTGACAAAGCAAAGCAAAGTAGATACCAAACGAGAATGGAACATCAAAAATTATAGTCACGTTTGCAACGTATCAGCGTGCTTTCGTGGAGCTACAACCAGTAGCTCCGACGACTACTCCCGCGGTGCTCGAGGAATTGCGACCGTCCATTCATAATGAACGGGAAGTGATACGTTGCAAACGTATCTATAATTTTTGATGTTCCATGCTTGTTTAGTATCAACTTTCTTATGTTTTGTCCAACTTTGGAGTATTTTTATATACTTTCTTGGACTAACCTATTAAAAAGATGCCACAGTACCAGTTGCCTGTTTTCTGCTGTCTTTGGTTCCAGAAAGTCCGAAAATGAATATTCTCGGCATTGGACAAGACAAAAGCAAAAGTCAATATTTCACCGAGGGGAATATGGAGCCAAAAGACGAGACGGAGAGGGGCCAAGGGATGGCCACACCATAGGGTGGTGCGGGCCCCCCTAGCCACGCCACCAAGTGGTGTGGGCCCCTTGGCCGGCCACCGACCTTGCCCCTTAGCCTATAAGAAGCCTTCTGATGCAAAAACCCAAAAACGTCCAACCTCCAGCCACGAAAAGTTCTGCAGCGCCGCTGCCACCGAAGGGGAGATTCGGGGGATACAACATCTTGAAAACGATACAACATCCGAGTACGGATAAGATGCAAATGGGGCTAAGAGCCCTGAAGAATAACCAATGGCGTCCATAACCCTGCCCAGGCCAAGCCGGAAGGGTAACCCTGCTAACGACGTCGAACTTAAACCTACAAAAACAAAAGGGGTGCCGACAAAGGGCAAAGGAAAAAGAGGAGCGTCAGTACTGAGGCCAGTACACGGCGAGGCTAGAATTTGGCGGCTCTCGCCTACATAGGTATGGTGGACTGAAGCGGCAGCGAAGCATGCACTAAGCAATCAATAGAGACTCGATTCAACTGTCGGCTATTAGACAGGGATAAGAAAGACCTATGCGGGACCAACCTGATACTAACACCAATCATACCCATCCTGGTATTCCCCCTCGAGACCAAACGAGGAAGTCAAACCGAGGAACTCACACAGTTGGCAGTTTTATTCATTCCATTATAGTTGAAGCACTTACTAGTCAGATATAGATAGCACGAGTCATCTTGTTAGCATAAGTAGTGGAAAGTTTTAGTTAACCATTCAGTTGTAGTTGCAGTACTTACTAGTCAGATACAATTAGCATGTGACATCCCAAACCCAGCAGTTGTTGGCACTTTTATTTCATTCCATTGGAGATGCGATGCTTACTAGGCAGGTATAACATGACACGATACACCCAGTTCCACCAGTTGTTGGCACTTTTATTATCCATTCCATTATAGTGAAGCTGATTACTAGTCACATATTAAGTAAAATTTATAGCACTACTTTAGTTATGCTTGTCTATGATCAAGATACTGTGCTCCAAGTCGTCCATAACGGCGGACACGGCTTTCAGAAAGATTTACCCTGCAGGGGTGCACAAATAGCAACACACACACGATCAGCCTCGGAAAAACCAAATCAAAACCCAACGAGGCTTTCATGACAAAGCAATCATAGGATTCATAAATCATTTCAGGGGGCCACCCCACTAAGCTACCCGCAAACGAAGTTGGCCAGCTCCGAGACGGACCCAGGGTTTGTGTAGACGGCGGTAAACGACTGGGAACCCAAAAGTGTGAGTGGGCTTGCCGATACAGCGAAAATGTTTCACGATCCAAAACAGTACAGGTGCTCCACGCACAATCGTAAATAAAGCAGTAAAGCATGGCATAAGTACAGGATAGTAATAAAGCCCAAAACTACTTTGTGGCCCCAAGAAATAAGAAATGAATCAAGCTCTGGCTAAGGGGGATTCATAGAGTCTCCTGGATGTGGATAGTGAGAAGAGTCAAGCAACAGGTATCAAGTACTCGGGGCCTACGGGACACAAGTGGACATGAAAAACCAAATAGCATATATTGCCCACCGGTGCCTCTTTCATTAGTTATCCCAACAATTTAATAGTTGTATTTAAAGTCTTGATCCTCTCCACCGTAAAGCATATGACAACAGTCCAAAAACTGTGTGGTACTTCATGACACGGGATCGCACCTGAGCAAGCGACTACGACTCGCAAGACCATCTATCTACCAACACAACAGGTAATAGGAGGTGTCTAAGGCAATATAAAGGCTGCATGGAATATATCTGGTACAGAACACTAAAGAATCACGACACGGATAGCAATAGATCAACAGGAGGAAATAAAGACTATAAATGCAAAATAGGTAGAAAGGGGGAGAATGCTCGCCTGGGAAACACTGCCGAAGAGACATTATCCGAAGAACGTGTCGATACTTGCATCCACTCAACGGCCTAATCCGTGACGAAGCAAAACACTAAAAGAAACACCAGATGCACTATTTAATACTACGGTAGAAGATCATGATGCATGAATGATGCATGGCATGGCAAAGATACGATGCAATTAGGCAATATTAAGCGGAACCGGGGTCCCGACAATTATGTAGGAGGTTCATGTTGTTTAGCTACCCCGCAATTTAAATGTTGATTAAACAAGGCAAAACATGGCATAGGTTCGCTACACAAATTAAAATGGAGCCAATATAAGACGAGATTCGCCTGCATATGGTATCCATATTTAATTATGAGGTGAATCGACAAAGTACCCAACCCACAAAATATGTATGCCATCATGAACAATTTAATATGCAACAAGATATATTATATTATAAAAATAGAGGTCTCGGATAGGGGTCACACATTGGCGTCCAGAACTAAGGGTCTTGGGGTTCCGAGGGTTTCGGATTCGGCGGGATCGGTCTTCGGACTCCGGGATCGGGGCTTCGGATCCGGGAAGGAGACCTTGGCGTTTCGTGTAGAAAACCACAGGGTGTGGCAACAGATCGGTGCATCGTCATCGGTCCGGCCTCGGACTTGGATCGGCTTCGAGAAGATCTTGACGGGGATGCGTTGCTGCTCCACAACATCTATACCTTGCCGTTGGAACCAAAATACCTGAAGTTCAGCCTTCTGGTGCTGCAGACAGCGTAGTTGTACACCGAACACCACACGATCACCAGTAGGACACGCATCGTTGGAGTTGGTCACGCGTGAACTGAGATCCTCTACGGTAACACACCGAACTCGAGCAGCGACATCTGGACCGAGCAACACGCGCACACGAAGACGAGGCTGCAGGGGATGACGAGGACGGCATAGGCATCGAGGGTGGAGGCCGACTGGTAGCCACTGGGACTAGGCGCGATGGCGGCGAGGTCCTGATGATGACGGCGGAGATCGACGGGGAGGCTGGGCAAGGCGGAACAAGGAGGGCGCCGCGAGATGGGCGAGTAGGAGGGTGGTGCCGGCGACGTGTAGGAGGTCTGCAAGGAGGCCTGTGACACTGGCGAGCTTGCAGAGTGATGGTGCTGTGAGGCAGGGATGGGGCGAGATCGCAGCGACGGCGACGCCAGGGGCTCAGGGCGGCGCTGGACGCGGCCGAAGGCTGGCGCGGTTGGTGGTCGGGCTTGCTGCCGGGGCAGGCCAGCGCGCTCGCGGGCGAAGGAGGCGACGTAGGGCGAGCAGGGGAGGAGGCCGTATGTGGTGCTCTAACGAGGCGGCGTCTGGCCGGGCTCTAGCGGACCCGGGCTCTGGCGAAGGAGGGCAGCGGCGGAGATGTGGACTCGAGCGGCCGCGATGGCAGCGGAGGAACGAGCAAGGGCGGCCAGAGAGGCAGTGGCCAGCAGAGGAGAGAGGCAGCGGCGGGCTCCGGGAAGGTGGGGAGTGCTGCGGTAGGTAGGGAAGCAGCGGGGGAGAGATGCGCAGAGAGGAGAGAGAGATCGTGGGCAGGGGTCATGTCGTGGTGGGACCAGGTGCGGGGTAGGTGGTTGGCGATGACGGGTTCGGTCGATCCTAGGGGTGGGGTGTGCGTGGGGTGGTCGGGTTGATCGGGTGGGGCCGGGGTACATCGGGATCGGGTTGGTTGAGTGGTTGGCAGCGGCTGGGGTAAGGCGGATCTAGGGTTAGGCTTTTATTTTGGGGTGGTAGGCTGCTAGCTTGCTGGGCTTTTGGCCTGGCAGACTGGTGGCCTCCCCGGTAAAAATAGTTTTATTTGTTTATTTATTTTAATTGAAATAGACTTTTGTAATTCAGACAAAATAAAATAGCTGGACGGTCGGGGTTTTAATTTAAAACAAAGACAGGGGTATTTAGAAAACAAAGATAGGCTTTTGGAAAACAGTTTTAGGCAAACCATGCATGATGACATGACGATGCTCAAATGCAATGTGGCATGATGACATGAGCATGCGATTATGATGATGCACAAAACAAAAAATAACACACGATTTTCTAGTAGTGGTTTTAGCGGGATGCTACAATTCGACACCAGTAACAATGGATCTCGCCCTCGAGATCCACCTCATGGTACGTGGAAGAAGGCCGACGATCTGAGTCTTCATGCTTCAGGTAGATCCTCATGACACCACTAACAGAGATCCTGCTATATCTTGAATTCAGCGACACCACCAACAAGGGGTCATTGCTCACGTTCGTCGAGAGAACACTCCGGATAAAACAAAGGACGAAGGTAGAGGTCTCAAAAGACAAAGCCACCTCTAACTTCCATAGAACGAGTCAAATTGCATTGGTCCTCTGATTCAATGTACAATAGTGCATGATAAGGGTAGTGGTATGGTCGCGACTCCATCCCGCACTCAAAGCATTACTCTGTACATGAATAGAAGAATTATGCATTCAACTCTCAGAATCAGACTGAAGATCTTGACAAACAACGTTTGGGGAAACAAAGGATTGATGCAGGCTCTTCATCAGATCTGACGTAGATGATGTCGTTGCGTTGGAAAACACCGGAAGATACAAAGAAAGATTTCAGTGGATTTTGATCCACCGAAAGGTACAACAGATGAAGGGTTCCTCGGATATCATAAAGACCGGATATAGTAACACCGTTGCAACAAGAAGGATTAGAAACCCTGAAGGTACGACGGAAACCCAACCACAAGAAATCCTAGACTAGAACTAAGGTAAGAGAGAAAATTCAAAACACGCATAGGTAAGAGGAGAATAGCATAGGGGTAAGGAGTAAAAGCAGACCTAATCAGATCTATCCAACCATTTTTCCAAAATAGCTTTGACACTCTACATCGGCCGTTAGCTAGGTTATCCTACAGGCTGGACCAGTGGGGTATCGTAACTGCTGAGCTCTGATACCACTTTGTAACACCCTCGAATCGGCCCTATGCAGATTTTAGCGCTTCCTGCCAAACCCGCATAGAAACAATTTAAGGACGCCCACCAGGCACTTGCGTGCGGGTGGATAACGAAGTAATACCATTACACATTAGTCCACAATGGGACCCACATAACATTTATATACCACAACGACTACATGAGTCAAGAATACAGATATATAGTACAAAGATTCAAATCACCTTGAAAACGATATAACATCCGAGTACGGATAAGATGCAAATGGGGCTAAGAGCCCTGAAGAATAACCAATGGCGTCCATAACCCTGCCCAGGCCAAGCCGGAAGGGTAACCCTTCTAACGACGTCGAACCTAAAACAAAAGGGGTGCCGACAAAGGGCAAAGGAAAAAGAGGAGCGTCAGTATTGAGGCCAGTACACGGCGAGGCTAGAATTCGGCGGCTCTCGCCTACATAGGTATGGCGGACTGAAGCGGCAGCGAAGCATGCACTAAACAATCTATATAGACTCGATTCAACTGTCGGCTATTAGAGAGGGATAAGAAAGACATATGCGGGACCAACCTGATACTAACACCAATCATACCCATCCTGGTATTCCCCCTCGAGACCAAACGAGGAAGTCAAACCGAGGAACTCACACAGTTGACAGTTTTATTCATTCCATTATAGTTGAAGCACTTACTAGTCAGATATAGATAGCATGAGTCATCTTGTTAGCATAAGTAGTGGACAGTTTTAGTTAACCATTCAGTTGTAGTTGCAGTACTTACTAGTCAGATACAATTAGCATGTGACATCCCAAACCCAGCAGTTGTTGGCACTTTTATTTCATTCCATTGGAGTTGCGATACTTACTAGGCAGGTATAACATGACATGATACACCCAGTTCCACCAGTTGTTGGCACTTTTATTATCCATTCCATTATAGTGAAGTTGATTACTAGTCACATATTAAGTCAAATTTATAGCACTACTTTAGTTATGCTTGTCTATGCTCAAGATACTGTGCTCCAAGTCGTCCATAACGGCGGGCACGGCTTTCAGAAAGATTTACCCTGCAGGGGTGCATAAATAGCAACACACACATGATCAACCTCGGAAAAACCAAATCAAAACCCAACGAGGCTTTCACGACAAAGTAATCACAGGATTCATAAATCATTTCAGGGGGGCCACCCCACTAAGCTACCCGCAACGAAGTTGGCCGTCTCCGAGATGTACCCAGGGTTTGTGTAGACGGTGGTAAACGATTGGGAACCCGAAAGTGTGACTGGGCTTGTCGATACAGCGAAAACGTGTCACGATCCAAAACAGTACAGGTGCTCCACGCACGGTCGTAAATAAAGCAGTAAAGCATGGCATAAGAACAGGATAGTAATAAAGCCCAAAACTACTTTGTGGCCCCAAGAAATAAGAAATGAATCAAGCTCTGGCTAAGGGGGATTCATAGAGTCTCCCGGATGTGGATAGTGCGAAGAGTCAAGGAACAGGTATCAAGTACTCGGGGCCTACGAGACACAAGTGGACATGAAAAACCAAATAACATATATTGCCCACCGGTGCCACTTTCATTAGTTATCCCAGCAATTTAATAGTTGTATTTAAAGTCATGATCCTCTCCACCATAAAGCATATGACAACATTCCAACAATTGTGTGGTACTTCACGACACGGGATCGCACCTGAGTAGGCGACTACGACTCGCAAGACCATCTATCTACCAAACAACAGGTAATAGGAGGTGTCCAAGGCAATATAAAGGCTGCATGGAATATATCTGGTACGGAACACTAAAGCATCGCGACACGGATAGCAATAGATCAACAGGAGGAAATAAAGACTATAAATGCAAAATAGGTAGACAGGGAGAGAATGCTCGCCTGGGAAACACTGCCGAAGAGACATTATCCAAAGAACGTGTCGATACTCGCATCCACTCAATGGCCTAATCCGTGAAGAAGCAAAACACTAAAAGAAACACCAGATGCACTATTTATTACTACGGTAGAAGATTGACATGATGCATGAATGATGCATGGCATGGCAAAGATACGATGCAATTAGGCAATATTAAGCGGAACCCGGATCCCGACAATTATGTAGGAGGTTCATGTTGTTTAGCTACCCCGCAATTTAAATGTTGATTAAACAAGGCAAAACATGGCATAGGTTCGCTGCACAAATTTAAATGGAGCCAATATAAGACGAGATTCGCCCGCATATGGTATCCATATTTAATTATGAGGTGAATCGACAAAGTACCCAACCCACAAAATATGTATGCCATCATGAACAATTTAATATGCAACAAGATATATTATATTACAAAAATAGAGGTCTCGGATAGGGGTCACACATTGGCGTCCGGAACTGAGGGTCTTGGGGTTCCGAGGGTTTCGGATTGGGCGGGATCGATCTTCGAACTCCGAGATCGGGGCTTCGGATCTGGGAAGGAGACCTTGGCGTTTCGTGTAGAAAACCACATGGTGCGGCAACAGATCGGTGCATCGTCATCGGTTCGGCCTCGGACTTGGATCGGCTTAGAGAAGATCTTGACGGGGATGCGTTGCTGCTCCACAACATCTATACCTTGCCGTTGGAACCAAAATACCCGAAGTTCAGCCTTCTGGTGCTGCAGACATCGTAGTTGTACACCAAAGACCACGCGATCACCAGTAGGACACGCATCGTTGGAGTTGGTCACGTGTGAACTGAGATCCTCTGTGGTACCACACCGAACTCGAGCAGTGACATCTGGACCGAGCAACACGCGCACACAAAGACGAGGCTGCAGGGGATGATGAGGACAGCACAGGCATCAAGGGTGGAGGCCGACGGGTAGCCAGTGGGACTAGGCGCGACGGCGGAGATCGACGGGGAGGCTGGGCAAGGCGGGACAAGGAGGGCGCCGCGAGATGGGCGAGTAGGAGGGTGGTGGTGGCGACGTGCAAGAGGCTTGCAAGGAGGCATGCGACACTGGCGAGCTTGCAGAGTGGTGGTGCTGCGAGGCAAGGTTGGGGCGAGGTCGCAGCGACAACGACGCCAGGGGCTCAGGGCGGCACTGGACGCGGGCAAAGGCTGGCGCGGTTGGTGGCCAGGCTTGCTGCCGGGGTGGGCCAACGCGCTCGCGGGCGAAGGAGGCGAGGTAGCGCGAGCAGAGGAGCAGGCCGTTCACGGTGCTCTAATGAGGCGGCGTCTGGCCGGGCTCTGGCGGACCCGGGCTCCGGTGAAGGAGGGCAGCGGCGGAGATGCGGACTCGAGCGGCCGCGCTGGCAGCGGCGGAACGAGCAAGGGCGGCTAGAGAGGCAGCGGCCAGTAGAGGAGAGAGGCGGCAGCGGGCTCCGGGGAGGTGGGGAGTACTGCGGTAGGTAGGGAAGCAGCGGGGGAGAGACGCGCAGAGAGGAGAGAGATCGTGGGCAAGGGTCGTGTCGTGGTGGGACCAGGTGTGGGGTAGGTGGTTGGCGATGACGGGTTCGGTCGATCCTGGGGGTGGGGTGCGTGTGGGGTGGTCGGGTTGACCGGGTGGAGCCGGGGTAGATCGGGATCGGGTTGGTTGAGTGGTTGGCAGCGGCTGGGATAAGGCGGATCTAGGGTTAGGGTTTTATTTTGGGGTGGTAGGCTGCTAGCTTGCTAGGCTTTTGGCCTGGCAGACTGGTGGCCTCCCCGGTAAAAATAGTTTTATTTGTTTATTTATTTTAATTGAAATAGACTTTTGTAATTCAGACAAAATAAAATATCTGGACATCCGGGGTTTTAATTTGAAACAAAGATAGGGGTATTTAGAAAACAAAGATAGGCTTTTGGAAAACAGTTTTAGGCAAACCATGCATGATGACATGACGATGCTCATATGCAATGTGGCATGATGACATAAGCATGCGATTATGATGATGCACAAAACAAAAATTAACACACGATTTTCAAGTAGTGGTTTTAGCGAGATGCTACAATTCGACACTAGTAACAATGGATCTCGCCCTCGAGATCCACCTCATGGTACGTGGAAGAAGGCCGACGATCTGAGTCTTCTCGCTTTAGGTAGATCCTCACGACACCACTAACAGAGATCCTGCTACATCTTGAATTCAGCGACACCACCAACAAGGGGTCGTTGCTCACGTTCGTCGAGAGAACACTCCGGAAAAAACAAAGGACGAAGGTAGAGGTCTCAAAAGACAAAGCCACCTCTAACTTCCATAGAACGAGTCGAATAGCATTGGTCCACTGATTCAATGTACAATAGTGCATGATAAGAGTAGTGGTATGGTCGCGACTCCATCCCACACTCAAAGCATTACTCTGTACATGAATAGAAGAATTATGCATCCAACTCTCAGAATCAGACTGAAGATCTTGACAAACCGCGTTTCGGGAAACAAAGGATTGATGCAGGCTCTTCATCAGATCTGACGTAGATGATGTCATTGCGTTGGAAAACACCGGAAGATACAAAGAAAGATTTCAGTGGAGTTTGATCCACCGAAAGGTACAATTGAAGAAGGGTTCCACGGATAGCATAAAGACCGGATATAGTAACACCGTTGCAACAAGAAGGATTAGAAACCCTAAAGGTACGACGGAAACCCAACCACGAGAAATCCTGGACTAGAACTAAGGTAAGAGAGAAGATTCAAAACATGGATAGGTAAGAGGAGAATAGCATAGGGGTAAGGAGTAAAAGCAGACCTAATCAGATCTATCCAACCGTTTTTCCAAAATAGCTTTGACACTCTACATCGTCCGTTAGCTAGGTTATCATACAGGCTGGACCAGTGGGGTATCGTAACTGGTGAGCTGTGATACCACTTTTTAACACCCTCAAATCGGCCCTA
The DNA here is from genome assembly GCA_910589775.1 of Avena eriantha. Lineage (NCBI taxonomy): Eukaryota > Viridiplantae > Streptophyta > Magnoliopsida > Poales > Poaceae > Avena > Avena eriantha. The sequence goes on from OU342743.1 coordinate 511,189,605, forward strand.
TGCAGATTTTAGCGCTTCCCGCCAAACCCGCATAGAAACGATTCAAGGACGCCCACCAGGCACTTGCGTGCGGGTGGAAAACGAAGTAATACCATTACACATTAGTCCACGATGGGACCCACATAACATTTATATACAACAACGACTACATGAGTCAAGAATATAGATATATAGTACAAAGATCCAAATCACCTTGAAAACGATACAACACCCGAGTATGGATAAGATGCAAATGGGGCTAAGAGCCCTGAAGAATAACCAATGGCGTCCATAACCCTGCCCAGGCCAAGCCATAAGGGTAACCTGCTAACGACGCCGAACTTAAACCTGCTAAAACAAAAGGGGTGCCGACAAAGGGCAAAGGAAAAAGAGGAGCGTCAGTACTGAGGCCAGTACACGGCGAGGCTAGAATTTGGCGGCTCTCGCCTACATAGGTATGGTGGACTGAAGCGATAGCGAAGCATGCACTAAACAATCTATAGAGACTCGATTCAACTGTCGGCTATTAGAGAAGGATAAGAAAGACCTATGCGGGACCAACCTGATACTAACACCAATCATACCCATCCTGGTATTCCCCCTCTAGACCAAACGAGGAAGTCAAACCGAGGAACTCACACAGTTGACAGTTTTATTCATTCCATTATAGTTGAAGCACTTACTAGTCAGATATGTTTCTATGAAATTGTAGTGTTTGTTGGAACCATCTAGTGCTCAAGGTGACAGTTGGGGGTTATCTAGATGGGAAAGGCTTACTTTGAGGGAGGTTGTTCTAGCCCTACCATGGATTAGAGTGTCCAACCGGAGAGTAGTATCATGAATATAATATATTTATATTAGAGTGTTCACTAGTGAAAGTATGATCCCTAGACCTTGTTTCTAAACATTGAAACATTGTTTGCAACTAGATCTGTTACATGTTTGCTTGCTACCATCTTTATTTCAGTTTGCCTTTAGTCTCTTCCACGCCATCAAAGTATTTTCTGGCACCGTTGTCTTATATCCATACCACTTGTATTTCACTATCTCTTCGCCGAACTAGTGCACCTATACACCTGACAAGTGTATTGGGTGTTTTGGGGACACAAGAGACTTCTTGTATCCTTATTGCAGGGTTGCTTGAGAGGGATACCTTTGACCACTTCCTCCCTGAGTTCGATAAACCTTGGGTGATCCACTTAAGGGAAACTTGCTACTGTTCTACAAACCTTTGCAATTGGAGGCCCAACAACTGTCTACAAGAATAGAAGTGCGTAGAGATCAAGCTATTTTCTGGCGCTATTGCTGGGGACTAAAGAAGAATAAGCTCACATGTCAACCACGCGGCAGCAACTATTTTCTGGCGCCGTTGCCAGGGAGGTAAGGTAAAAGGTACTCACATCCTCCGGTGTGAGTGCTCGAAGTTATTTCCTTTAGATTCTGCAATTTTGTCTTTTTGTTTTTTGTTTTTATTTTCACTAGTTAGGATTAATGGAAAACAACAACAAAATTAGAGAGCTTTATAGTATTTATCTTGAGTTAGGACATGAAGTGTTTGAAGAGAAAATTAAAAAACCTATGGAACTTTATTTGCGTGCTAATAGCAATGTTATTAGTGTGAATTATTTGAACACCATTATTGCTAATGCTATGGAAAAGTCTAAGCTTGGGGAAGCTATTTTTGATGAGCATGATATTTTTAGTTCCCCAAGCACGGAGGAGAAAAATTACTTTGATGATACTATGCCTCCGATATATGATGATTACAATGATGAGTATGATATTTTCAGTCCACCTACTATTGATGAGAAAATTAATTGTAATTACAATATGCCTCCTATATTTTCAGTCCACCTACTATTGATGATGAAAATTAATTGTAATTACAGTATAGCTATTTTGTTGAATTTTCTCCCACTACAATTAATAAGAATGACTATGTTTATGTGGAGAGTATTAATTCTTTTAAGCATGTGGCTCATGATAAGAATGTTTTATGTGATAGTTATATTGTTAATTTTATTCCTGGTGCTACTGAAAGTTATTATAAGAGAGGGAAACATGGTTTTATGCATATCAATAATATTAAGTTTCCCCTCTTTATGTTGAAAGTCTTAAAGTTGCACTTGTTTTGCTTTACTATGCTTGTTGCTTTGTGCTTTCATGACTTGCTTCTTTACAAGATTCCTATGCATAGGAAGTGGGTTAGACTTAAATGTGTTTTGAATTTGCTTCTTGATGCTCTCTTTTACTTCAATTCATATTTCTTATATGAGCATCTTCCCAAACTATCAAGCCTAACTTAAAGGCATTAAAAAGTACTTATTGGGAGATAACCCAAAAGTTTTAGATGAGTCTTGGAAGTTATTGCCTCTGTAATAACCCTAAACCCTATCCTTTTATTTGCTTTTTGTGACAAGAGTAGCCTCTAATGAGAGAGAAGTAATGCTTGGGAAAGTTGTTGTTCTGAAACAGATTTTTGTGCTTCGCTGTAAGAAATCGTGTAAAATCTCTATATGTCGGTTTGAGCTATTATTATTTGTGCTTCTGCCCCAGGTTGTTATCCAACTTTCGTTAGTTCAACACTTTTCGATTTGAGCAACAGAAGGTCTTCGAAAAAATTAGTTTTACCTGCTGGTTTGTTTTGACAGATTTCTGCCATTATTTACATTTGCTTCTTGTTGATTCCTTTTTTGGGTCCTTTTTGGAATTGAGCTTTTTAATGGAAGTGCTACAGTATCTTGTATTTTAATGCAAGTTTTATTGGTGTTGAAACTGAACCCAAATACTTATTATCTTGAGTACACTAATGTTGCTAATGAAGATTATGTGAAGTTTTATATGAAGGAAAAAATTGCAGGTGTTAAGGAAAGAATGATGTAATGAGATGAAGAATGGACTAAAGCTCAAGCTTGGGGATGCCACCCCGTGTCACCCCAAGAAATATTTAAGAGGTACAAGCGTCAAAGCTTGGGGATGCCCAAGGCATCCCCTTCTTCATCAATAAAAATCGGAGGTCTTTCTAGACACTTCGTTTTTATTGTTTCATGCACTATTGTGTTGTTCTTGGAGCGTCTTCATTTTTGTTTTTGGTTTTTGTTTGCTTGGTTTTCTTAGTTTGCTTGAATAAATTGGTTGGACCCCCTCATTCATGCATTAGTTTTCAAATAATATTGGTTTGGATTGGAAAAGAGTAGGAAAAGTTCATGCTTAAGTGGTAAAAGGAGTTTGTTTTTTGACCATGGCCTATGCTTTGTCATGCCATGATTGATATTATTTTGGCTTTATGGTTAGTGATCTTTGTTGTAGCATGACTTGTTATAAACAATTGAGATTGCTTAATGTGCCTTGGAAGAATCATGCGTTGTTTTAGCATATTAAAGCATAGTATTGTGGTTTTCTCTTTTGATGCTTTATTTGGGTTGACTTAGCGCATGCTCACACTATGTTATGACTATCCAAAGTCACCATAGCCTTTATGATCATTTATTTTTTGACTTGTAATATCACTTTATGCTTTAATTAATGATGTTTTGTCGCTTTGCATGATTATGGCCATTATTGCTCTCTTAGTTGGTCACTCCCAGTCTTTTGCTAGCCTCCATAACCAAGTATGAGTTCCACTCATGCATCCAACTCCAAACAAAACCAAGTTATTCCAAAGAGTCCACCATACCTACCTATTAGCATTTGCTATTCCAAGTATATTCATGTTTTTATCTACCTTCCGAATTAAACTTGTTATGAGAAAACTAGTGATTAAAGCTCTCACGAACTTGATGGCACACTTTACTTTTCTTGCCCTTAATAAACTTGAACCATTGTGTCATCTATGTTGTATATGCTTACACTTATATGTTGGGGATTAGCAGAACCATGTTGTCATGGGGAACGCTTTCAACATTGCACTTGTACTTTCTACCTAGTTGATATCATGATCTTTTTTCTATGGATGTCGTCGGTCTGAAATGAAAGGGGAGCTTGTAAGTCCATGGAGTTATGTATGTGTGTTAGAGAAACGCCTAGGCCGCTGTTCTAATCCATGCTGTCATGGTGAAAACCTGCAGCGTAACCATAATGAGCTGTCTATGAAGCATTCTTCTTATAAAAAGGAGATAGAGATTGAGAAAAAGAGAAAAAGAAAAAAAAATATGAGGAAAGAGAGAAAAAACACCATTTTCCCATGGTAAATAAGAAGATTGCTAAGATTCTCGTTGTCTGCTTGCCTTGTCATTTTGATATGGGGATTCTTCCGTATCATCGGGCAAGGGGTACCCCGTTGGCGGTTCTCTATGATACACATGTACTTACTATGACAAGAACTTACGGGTGACTAAACTTGAGTAGCATGAGGAGCGACCCTCGTATTCAAGGGACATGAGATTTCCAACTTATACTTTGTCAAGCATATACTCCATGGTTTGTTCACTTTAACCTTAATCACTTCAAGATGCTTATGATAGGAGCAATGATAGATCAAAGATAATAAGTACCATAATTTTTGGAAGCTCTTTATGAGACTTGAATCCCTACTACCTTCTATGAATGCCTTTGTTTTACTTATATGTTGAGTCTCCATCTTCTATATTTATGCACCTACTGAGAGAGCATAGTGGCCATTCTTAGTTTAATGTGCATTGTCCCAAGACTTGTTGATTGATGCATAACTTTGATATTTCTTGTTCTTAAACTATTTGTATCTAGTCACCCTTATGAACTTTGAAGGTGTCCTATGCATTTATGTTTTGCTACACTATGAGGGACAAGCTGAATACCATTCTCATTATGATATCTATATGTGAAACAAACAAACGTCTTGCAAAGCATTGTTATTCATGAATCTTTTGTTTGTGCATTTTCATGTTACAACATAGTTGATATGTCTTATTGTTAGAACTATATCTTTCATGCTATGTTAAAGTACTATGATCCTAGCTATCAATGTTCTACAGATACTTTGATCAAGATTATGATGGTGCATGTCACCCCAAAAATTATTCTTTTCTTTTTATCACTTACCTACTCGAGGACGAGCAGGAGTTAAGCTTGGGGATGTTGATACGTTGCAAACGTATCTATAATTTTTGATGTTCCATGCTTGTTTAGCTTTCTTATGTTTTGTTCCAACTTTGGAGTATTTTTATATACTTTCCTAGACTAACCTATTAACAAGATGCCATAGTGCCAGTTGCCTATTTTCTCCTGTTTTTGGTTCTAGAAAGTCAGAAAATGAATATTCTCAGAATTGGACGGGAAAAAGGCAAAAGTCAATATTTCACCGAGGGGAATATGGAGCCAAAAGACGAGACGGAGAGGGGCTAGGGGCTGGCCACACCATAGGGTGGCGCGGGTCCCCCTGGCCGCGCCACCAGGTGGTGTGGGCCCCCTTGCCAGCCACCGACGTTGCTCCTTCGCCTATAAGAAGCCTCCCAATGCAAAAACCCAAAACGTCCAACCTCCAGCCACGAAAAGTTCTGCAGTGCCGCCGCCACCGAAGAGGAGATTCGAGGGGACATAAAGTCTCTATTCCGGCACCTTGCCGGGATGGGGAAATGCCCCCGGAGCCAACTCCATCGATCTCCACCACCATCTCCATCACCGTTGCTGATTCCCATGATGATGAGGGAGTAGTTCTTCCTCGAGGCTAATGGTTCTACCGGTAGCTATGTGTTCATCTCTCTCTCTCTATGCATGATCATGTTGTAATCATGAGCTTTGTAATCAAGTAGATCTACCTTGCTACTCAAGTGCTTTAATAGATCTATGCTCTCCCCATGTGTGTGAAAGTGACTGCGTGCACACCATGGTGGCACTTAGGCTAGAGATTACAAATACTTGTTATGAGTTATATTTGGAGTTGGATGTTTCTATGAAATTGTGGTGTTTGTTAGAACCATCTAGTGCTCAAGGTGATAGTGTGGGGTTATCTAGATGGGAAAGGATTACTTTGAGGAGTGATGTTATAACCCTACCATGGATCAGAGTGTCCAACCTGAGAGTAGTTCAGAGTAGTATCATGAAAATAATATATTTATATGAGAGTGTTCACTAGTGAAAGTATGATCACTAGGCCTTGTTTATAAAGATTGAAACACCGTTTCCAACTAGATCTGTTACATGTTTGCTTGCTACCATCTTTATTTCAGTTTGCCTTTAGTCTCTTCCACGCCATCAAAGTATTTTCTGGCACCGTTGTCTTATATACATACCACTTGTATTTTACTATCTCTTCGCCGAACTAGTGCACCTATACACCTGACAAGTGTATTGGGTGTGTTGGGCACACAAGAGACTTCTTGTATCTTGATTGCAGGGTTGCTTGAGAGGGATACCTTTGACCACTTCCTTCCTGAGTTCCATAAACCTTGGGTGATCCACTTAAGGGAAACTTGCTGCTGTTCTACAAACCTCTGCACTTGGAGGCCCAACAAATGTCTACAAGAATAGAAGTGCGTAGACATCATGAAGCATTAGACAATGGATTTTATTTTGGTGGATGGTTGATTTTTTTGAGAGATTGTCGACTTTTTTATTTATTGGACAAAGAGATGGTCGATTTAGGGTCGGGTAATGGGGGTGTAGAGGCCGACAGGGGAGAGGAAATTGGTGGTGTGGCAGGCAAGCTTATTTGAGGTGGTAGCGTGTGGGTGTACGGATGGTACTGGTAGCCCATTTTGTGAGCATTTTGTTGTTGTACTACAAGAGTTCGAGAGTAGTATTCTAGTTTTGGTTCCTTAATTACCGGTAGAACCTTTATGTGTTTATTAGTTACAGTAGTACAGTACTTGTTCCAAATGTGCCTGCACAAGATGATGAATGTAGAAGATCCAAGGATTATTACGTTTGGCAATAGGATCTCCGAGTATACTCCAAACCGTCTCTCTACCATGACCATTTATTTGACAGGACAATACAGCTCCATCATGTGATAGGCTAGCTATGTTGTACTACTAGAAAGGTCTAACCTATTTACTCGATAGGCATCAGGAAACATAGAGAAGAGAGAAAAACCACGCTTGGTAGGTGGTATGATTTCAATCAATTTATTCTATTTTCCTTTGCTCTCCGTCCTCTTCCTCTCCATCTTGTCGCTTCCCCACTCGCCCACCTTAGCACACGCCAAAGCCACCATGCCGCTTTCGGAGCATCTCCGTAGCCCAGTTCGATAAGCACAGTAGATTTACCAGAGAGAAAGAAGGAATGCTTGGTTTTATTTCATTTTGTATTTATCTTTGCCTCGATCTCCATCCTCACTTCACCTCCAACGTCTCGGCGACGGCCATTCCCACTTGCACAGCAACACAGGCACGCCCCAACACCGCCATGCCGCTTTAGGATCAGCTCCGGCGCCCAGTTTGATAGACTGTTTTCCATCTCACCCTACCAGCTGCCGCTCGCTCTCTCCTCCAAACCCCCAATCAAAACTAAACTCCATAAGCCCCCACCTACTCAAGATCTTCCTCGTGATGGTCCAATTTATCAATGACAGTGACACTTCTAGGGTGTTTTCCGATGCCCCCCTTGAAGAAATCTCAACCAGATGCGACATCATCACCGCCACGAGCCTCGTTGCCTGATGCAAACATTATCTTTACTCAGCAACACATAGTGCATCCCTGGCGAAATCTCATCTGTTTGGTCTCCCATATGTTCTCCGCACTCACCCAACTGAGCTACCTCATGAGTACAATTTATTCTACCGTGACAATCACATGAAGCAGTTCTATAGGGGCAGCTACTATTGCGGCAGGGGCAAGTAGAAGCCACAAAAGAAGTTCAGGTGGACCTCGTGCGAGCTGACGCCACTGGACAGGTCCTCCTCGGATGCTGTGATGCCAGATTGTGAGGGTAAGAAGTGGGTAGGTTCCCATGGAGATTGGATTACCACTGTTGGCCTCGCCTAGAACTAGGAGCTTGTGAATGTGTTCACTCATCGCCGGATTCCTCTACCAGCGATCTTCAATTTTGAGGCCACACCCGAGGTACTTAAGTTTATGGCGGCTGGTCAGCCTACTAATCTACTGAAGATAGCCATTTTCCGAGTTCCCATAGCTGCTGGGAACTATAAGGATTTCCTTATCCTGGCCATCTTCCACATGGTAATTGCCTTCCTTGATGGTTCTCATAGTATGTGGATGGTTCTTCAGAACCAGTTTGGCATGTTCAGCTACTGCGATGCAATTATCCACAAGGAAGTTGTCTATGTTGTAACTCAGATTGGCAATGTTTATGCATGGGATCCTTGGGCATGGGGTAAAATTTCCATCCTTAAATTTTCAAGCTTCATCATTCAAATTTTGCTCAGCTGACATCTGATGTGCTTTCGTTGCAAGTTCTTGTGCGTCTTCTGGGGCCACCTGATTTTGACGGTAATCGTGAGTACAGTCCTGATCTATGGTGGTTAGCAAGATCTCCTGATGGTGGTAGCCTTATTCTGATCAATATTGTGGGCCTCAGTGATAGGTGTTATGACACTACTTATGGTGGTTATCATGTTGCTAAAAATGTTGGTTATCATCACGGCCGCAATATTCACACCCATTCTACTGGGTTTTGCTGCCATGTGTTCTCGATTGACACTAGTAGGTTACTTCCACCGAGGCAATGGCGGAGGGTTTTAGACCTTGGAGCATTTTCTATCTTCCTTGGATTGAACTATCCGATTACTATTAATGGTTCAAGGGAGAGGGGTTGAACGTAGTGATCATATGGAATAGGGATTTGCGTATCTTGAATTATTTCCTTCGCCTGATTTGTATCCTATGGCCTCAGCCATTAACTTGTTGTACTCTAACACTCATTTCGCCACGATGTAGTGCAAGAACCGCGATTTGATCAAACTCCTTTTGTATGTAAGCCATAGTTATAGTTAGTGCAGGTCGAATATTCTGCAACTCGTTGCGCCCGCACCCCTTTATTATTTGTTGCACTTTTGAGTTCTCAAAAAATGTGAAATAAATCTGGAACATTGGCTATGTCATATCTTGTGCATCTAAAATATTCGGTCCCACAATAAGATCTTATGTGACCTGTGTGAATGAAAAAGAAAAAACCTAAGCGAACAATATCTTGTGTTCATTTGTTCATTTTGTGGTGGCCAGACCATGTACTAGTAATATTTTTGGGATGAAAATTTATAGATGAACTATATAAATATGATCTATGTTCATGATTTATTTCACATTTTCTGAAAACTTAGATGTGCCACATGCAACAGCTTGTTGCCGTGCAACTAGTTGTAAATTGTAATTTCCGTCGTGGACGTACCTAGTGGCTCCAAGCGCATGATGCATGCAGATTCTCACTAGCAGGTGGGGCTGACCTAAACAGGGCCCACATGTCAGTGAGTCAGAGCCACATAAAGTCATGCACATTGCCTGACTTGTGTGAAATCTGGTGTCCAATGCACGTCTCTCATTTTGCTGTGCCGTTGCATGTTGTACAGGTGTAATTCCATGTACCTTGTACTAGAACATATATGAACACATGCAACATGCCAAAAATACCACGGACACACCCGTACTGTGCATTATATCCGGTGTATCTATTTTTGGTTCTGTGCACGACTTCTATATGTAGGGGAACAAGATGAAAGTACGTGTGTCCTTGTCACAGCTAATACTACTAGTAGTAGTTCGTCCTCCTATTTTCCGTTGATAATCTACAGTATGTTGAAATGAAAGCTGTAAAAAGAAAACCCTCTGGTCAAACTGATGTGACTAGACAATACTACACCTCGGATATGTAGTAAGTAGGAGTATTGTCAAATTACTAGCTGTGTGGCGTGCTCGTCTAACATATAGTGAAGTCTAGGCGGCAATGTCCTCGATGTTGTTGTTGACTAGACAAAGCAAGCAAGTAAAATCTCCTCCCTCATTTTTTCTTTGCCGCTCCATCTTCTTCCCCAGTCCCCACTCCGCCTATGATCTCCCCGATGCTCTCTCTTCTCACCCATTCCTAACGCTCCCCTCCTCCTGCAGAAAACCCCAGCCGCACTTGGCATCCGCCTAAATCCATCCGGCTGTGATGGCCAATTCGAAGCTCAGCGGGCGATGCAAGTGGGATCAACTCAGCACGGACGATGTCGACCTCATCGTTCAGCGTCTGGACATTTCCAGCACCGTTAGGCTAGCCGCATGTTGCAAGATGTTGTAGGATCATATCGCCAACAACAAAGATACGAAATGGACTTTTCACCATTGGAATGAACCCTGCTTACTGATGCCTCAGCCTTCTTATTGGTTCGACAAGCACTATGATGGTATGAGGGTACATCGTCTACACGACACGGTGTACGGAGTGGTGCCCCTCGACCATCCTCGGCACACTGCCATCATGCCCTTCATGCACGAAAAATTCTGGGTTGGCATGAACGATGACTGGCTCGCCGCCGTGGACCAGCGCGGGGCCTGGTGCCTAGCGAACATCTACACCTATTGAGTAATCGACCTTCCATCGACGGATACTTGTGGCATTCAAGCCGCCTCATATCCAGTATATAACATGTAATGCTACTAGCCAGCCAGGGTTCCCCTAGTTACCTGTACTCATTTCTGAACTCATGCATATTTCAAAAGTTTTTTTTGGCGAATCCGTGGGTATGGAGAAAAGTTCAATAAGTCGTGCGATGGATGTGTTGACCTATTGAAGATCGTAATCTGCAGAGTGCCCACAGAAGCTGGGGGTTAGAGAGACTATAAGCTCCTCACGTTGTTCGATTGTGAAATCGCCTACCTAGAAGGCGGTAGTCAAGTTTGGAGATGTTTGGAGCATTCAGGTCATGGAAGACGATAGTATTATGATGCCATTGAACACGGTGACCTCATTTTTGCGGTCGCAGGTCAAGGATGCACCTACTACTGGGATCCCACGTTGGAAGGTAATTCTAGTTCCATGATGATACATTGTGAGTGATTTAGTGAAGTTGTTCTTTAACTACCTTGTTTATGTTTTATTTTCATATGACTGAATGAGCACACCCTTTATGTCCTAAAAAATTGAATGAACCATTGCCTGTAATGAATTAGTACCAGTAATATGTCTTCCAAAAAATATAGCGTATGACAGCGTCCTTGCACTAGTAAGTTTGTTCATTGTCCGAATATGAAAGGTACTATTAACCAGCATCTCAATTATGAGTGCAACACAATGAAGCCGAGTTTCTTTATCTATTTGTACTTTTAGGTCCTCCTCGGATTGTAGGAATCACATAGGATTTTTGTAGGACACCAATCTTTCCTTTTTGGATTTTTCCTTGGGATTCAGAGGAATTGTGTAGGATTTGGATCCTTAGGATTTTTTTCTATAAAATGTTGATTGATACGAAATAGTATAATCCTTAGGAATTCCTTCAAAGGATTCCTTTGCACTCTATTTTGGATGAAAAATTCCAACCACTTTATACAATTCCTTTGGTTTTCCTATGCAATCAAACACCGCTTGATCCAAAATACTGTAGGCATCTAATCCTATAGGATTCAAGTGGACATGCCTCTATATCAATAAAAGGTGGTGCCTTCTCTTTTGAAACTTACAACAACTAGGAAATTAAGATATGCAAGAAATCCAAATATTCGGAATAACAGGATAGGAAATGCAGTTTCTAATGTTGTTAATTTATTGAGTAATATTATTGTCAGGATTTGCCTATTCACACTATTAGCATGAACAATGAAGAATGCTGGTGTTAGAATATGTATGCTACTAATGCACTTTTTGTCTCGAATTTGTATGTTGCAGGAGACAAGGAGCTTCCGTTTGTAATCCCAGCACCTATTCTGAATGATCGGTCAGGCATGTGGTTCCTCGCTCAATCGCCTGATGGTGAACGCTTGATGATCATAATTACAATGTATGGCATGGGGGTTGCCCATGGCGAAGAGGGTGAAATCATTCCCCATGCTCAAAATGGGACTAACCTACACCTATATCCCGCCTCTCGTGTCTACATTTTTGAAGACGATGCTAGCTCTGCTGGACCTCCAGGGGTCATCATTTGGAGGCAGGTTAACATCCTGGGCGACAACTCTCTGTTTCTCGGTCTCAATTATCCAATCATTGACAAGATGATGAAGAAACGCGGATGCAAGGCTCCTGATGGCACATTGTTCCCATTCATGGGGAAAAACTGTTTGTACACAACATATAGGAGCTTTCATGGAATACAATTCCCCCAGATTAAATGTTGCAACCTACAGCCAACTGAAGGTGAGCCTGTGGCAGTTATCAGCCTTCCCAAAGATGATTGGGACAGTGTGTGATAGGCGGAAATTTTATTTAGGCCTAGTTTAGCTGTGGTAGGCTCGTTGTTCCGTCCCTAGATTGAGTTGTGGATCTTTTTGGTGTATCATTGTGTCATCTTATTTTGCATCGTGGTTCAACAGTTGACTGTTAGTACACTAGTTTTAGTGGCCAGCTTGAATCAGTTTATATGAGCCATGCCATGCTTTTGTAATTAGTATTGCCTTCCACGGTATAATCCATGTAGCGGTGCTTATTTCGTAGCGTGATTTCTATACTATAGATTTCAGTACTGTTACTGGCTTGTATATACGCGACTCGTGCAGCTTTTTTTTGAACCATCGCACCTTGTGCAGCTTTGTGTTTTGAGAGGAATATTCCTTCTTTCCTCTTAGCAAACAGGGAAAAGTAGGTCACTACTTCTTATAGGGCCACGAAATAGGCCATAACTGGGTCGTAATTGATCTTGGCTTGGTACGCCAAAGCAGGCCGAGACGCCCTAGGATGATAGCCGCAAATGTTTATGCTGATTTTCTAAAAAAAAAGTGTATGCATACCCTTCCAATAAAGAAAAATTGTTTACGCAGACCCCATATTGTCTCTAATACATGGCATACTTTTGGCGCTACCATGAAATTACTTGTTCAATACAGTATGTATCCTTGCTCATTCTTTTGTATGTGAAATGAACAAGGCAAGATCTTATGTGACATGAACAAGTCAAGCTCTGATGTGCTGACATTGTACTGTCTGTGCTAGTGTACAAACTGGTTGTATTATTGTGTTCAAAACTGTGAACTAAATGTGCAAATTCTGAGCCTTTTTGCATGATGACAATGCCACATGTTGGCGCTAATTGCAGCATGTATTAATTTGATCGTACAGAAGAATACAACTTCGAGCGTTCAGTATAATCTGGTGCTTACCCGAGCTGTCTGAAGCTGGGCAAGTCAAGGCCACCGTGTCTCTATCGCCTACAGTTTATATGGCATGATTACAAGGTTTTGAGTACATCAAATCGATTAGGCACTTAGGCCGATTCAAAGCCACCCAAACCATCTCGAAATATATCCTTTACTGAAAAGATTATTGCGCTTTGTAAGATTTGATATGACACGATTTTATGACAATCAGTCAAACTCCCTCTAGTACTTTCCATGTTCGAATCTTGCGCTGCCTAATTTCCTCGCTATGTAAAACTCTTAATAAGGCTCAATATCAGTCACTTTTCTCCCTTTCCAACTTCATTCTTTTGGATCCGGCATAGGTATAGCTAGGTCAGGTGGACCATCGACCTTCAGTACAATGTATTTTTACTACCCAGGCAATGAAAACGAATATTTCAACCCCACTTCGGACAAAAAACTTACCATACTCTTGTTTCAAAAAAATCCCTTAATTAGCCTTTCCTGGTGAGCAGGGTATATATTTTTAGGGTACCAACTGCATTTTTTTGAGGATGGGATACGAACTACATTGAATTTTCACTAAGGACCTTGCGAAAAGATTGCACATTTGACCCAACACTGGCCCAAAACCTTGCAAATTTAGCCTGCTAGGTCAGGTGGACTGCCTACCGCCGACATATTGAGTACATTGAATTTTCAGTGAGGATATTATTAGAAAATCTATCCAACTGTGGCCCAAAACCTTGCTAATTTATTCTTCCGGGTTCAGGTCGTCCATGGGCCGCCAACCCTCAACACATTTTTACTTGGTTTTTTAAGCATGAACCATCCTGAAGAAGTTTTGGTAAGGAGCCCACGATAAGAAACCCATTAGTTCATAAGATTGGACCCAAGTTATTTTTTGTATCGCCCAAAATCGTCTTAATTTAGCATTTCCATGCCATTCTGATAAATTATAGTACAAGCTTCTCCTACCCATGTTGTATTTATACAGAGCATTGAGCATTTTTATATGGAAAGTCATCAGGGTCATTGCCTTTTCATTTTAAGTGATTTCAACATTTCTAAATGTAATCATTTCCAGGAGTGGCATAGATGGTTCTAGCGTAGTTCCCATTTGTTGAAGTCTTGAGTTTGATTACTAGGTTTTTCAATATAAATATATAATATATAGTATAACCGATGTCGTTCTTTTACATTTTTTCTAGCATACACACGTTTCTTACACAAAGAAGGCTGACATCTGGGACCCAGCAACGTTGCCAAGCTCAAAATAGTGGAGTCCATCATACACATGTTGCATTTGCAGAGACGCTGACATGTTGGACCCAGCAGAGACTTTATACAGATGTTGCATCGAGCAATCAATGTTTCATTTACAAAGAGGCTGATATGTGAGACCTAGCAGCGCGACCTTATACAGATGCTGCATCACGAAACATTGCCAGTTCGAAACAGGGAGGCGCGAGTGACAAAATAGTTCAGCATGCACACGTTTCTTGTAATGAGAGGTTGAAATGGGGGACCTAGTAGCGTGAGCAAACGGCAGATTCGTCGAGCAACGCTATCTAGTTCGGAACATGGTAGTGCTAGAGAAGAAGAAAATTCCATCATACCCATGATTCTTCTAATGTGAGGCTGACATAAGGGACCCACTTGCTTGATTAAACGGCTGATGTAGCAAGCAATGCTATCAGGTTCGGAACACGAAGGCACGACAAAGGGTAAAAAATCGATCATACACACATTTCTTCTAATGAGAGGATAACAAGTGGGGCCCAACAGCGTGACTAAACGGTAGATGCATCGAATGGCGCTATCAAGTTCGGAACAGGGTAGCGCGAGCGAAGGAAACAAAATCCATCATACACATGTTTATTCTAATGAGAGGATGACATGTCGGGCTCAGGAGGTTGCTTAAACGGTAGATGCGTCGATTAGCACTATCAACTCCGGAACAGGGTAGCAGCAGCGAAGGAAAAAATTCCATCATACACACTTTTCTTCTAATGGGAGGATGACATGTGGGCCCCAGGAGGTTGATTAAATGGTAGATGCGTCGAGCAGCGCTATCAACTTCGGAACAGGGTAGCGCGAGCAAAAGAAACAAATCCATCATACACACGATTCATCTAATGAGAGGCTAACACGTGGGACCTACCAGCCTGACTAAATGGCAGACGCATCAAGCAACGTTATCGATTTCAAATCAGGGAGGCGCGACCGAAAAATATGGTCTGCTAGAGACACTGATGTCTGGGACCCACACGCCTCAAAAGACTTCGGTGAGTCAACATCGTGCGAGGAAACAAAAATCTTGCTTCTGCCACGCGCTGGCCGAGCTTCCTCCATGTTTTTAGCGGTTCCGTCATATTAGAGGGCCACGAAACCGGAAAAAAAAGTTCTCCATCGGCCATGGTCAAGCCGAGAATTTCGTCGCAGAAGGCGTGCCTTCTACAACGACCGTCGGGTCAAGTAGTTGTGGAAGGAAACTTTTCTTGTAGTGCACACACACTCCAATGGGTGTGGTGATGCAACTTCTGTCACATGGCTTCACCATTCCCATGTGGTAGTTGCATTCCAAGGGCTCTTTGGGCTTCCTAACCATGGTTTGACACACATGGAGTCTCTACAGATCAATGCATGTGTTATTCTCAAAACCACACCTTTATGATCCACATGACCACAACACTCCAATGGGTGTGGTGATGCAACTTCTATCACACTGGTTCACCATTCCCACGTGGCAGTTGCATTCCAGGGGCTCTTTGGTCTTTCTGACCACCATGGTTTAACACATGGAGTCTCTAGAGATCAATGCATGTGATCTTCTCAAAACCACACCTTGATCCACATGACCACACACACTCTAATTGGTGTGGTGGCACTACTTTTGTCACACTAGTTCACCATTCCCATGTGGCAGTTGCATTCCAGGGGCTCTTTGGGCTTTCTGACCATGGTTTGACACACATGGAGTCTATAGAGATCAATGCATGTGTTATTTTCAAAACCACACCTTGATCCACATGACTACACACACTCCAATGGGTGTGGTGATGTAACTTCTGTCACACTGGTTCACCATTCCCATGTGGCAGTTGCATTCCAGGGGCTCTTTGGGCTTTCTGACCATGGTTTGACACACATGGAGTCTCTGGAGATCAATGCATGTGTTATTCTCAAAACCACAACTAGATGATCCACATGACCATACACACTCCAGTGGGTGTGGTGATGCAACTTATGTCACACTGGTTCACCATTCCCATGTGGAAGCTGCATTTCAGGGGCTCTTTGGGCTTTCTGACCACCATGGTTTGACACATGGAGTCTCTAGGGATCAATGCATGTGATCTTCTTAGAACCACACCTTGATCCACTTTACCACACACACTCCAATGGGTGTGGTGTTGCAACTTCTGTCACACTGGTTCAGCATTCCCATGTGGCAGTTGCATTCCAGGGGATCTTTGGGCTTTCTGACCACCATGGTTTGACACATGGAGTCTCTAAAGATCAATGCATGTGATCTTCTCAAAACCACACCTTGATCCACATGACTACACACACTCCAATGGGTGTGGTGATGCAACTTTTGTGACACTGGTTCACCATTCCCATGTGCCAGTTGCATTCTAGGGGCTCTTTGGGCTTTCTGACCACCATGGTTTGACACATGGAGTCTATAGAGATCATTGCATGTGATCTTCTCACAACCACACCTTGATCCACATGACCACACAAACTCCAATGGGTGTGGTGATGTAGCTTTTGTCACACTGGTTCACCATTCCCATATGGCAGTTGCATTCCGGGGGCTCTTTGGGATTTCTGACCATGGTTTGACACACATGGAGTCTCTAGAGATCAATGCATGTGTTATTCTCAGAACCACACCTTGATGATTGATAGCTGTGAGATTCGACACATTTTTGATGGTTTTTATTGATGGTTTTCTCCTTGATTTGATCGTTTTCTAGATTTACCTAATGTTAATACTTCTGTAGGGAAGAAAATTTGGTTTTTTAATGTGTGTTTCAGGTTATGAATGTCAACAGAAGGTTTTAACAAGAGAAACACAATATTCCAGTGAAAACAAGCAAGTCTCTCTTTGGAAGCAATCGAGGGAGGCATACAGAGGCTTTAACGAGCAACTATACGGGGGAACATTTTTCTGGCCGTATAGTTCCTGCCGTATAGCCTCCGCCTTGTCAAAAGGGACAACTTCCGTGAAGAGGCCAGGTGCGAAATCATAACATAGCAGCCTCCAGCCCATCCAGAAAGGAGAAAGAGAGATCCAGAGAAGAAGGGGGAGACATTCTTCATCTCGCTCCACGATCTTTGACCTCCTAGACATCACACCCCCATAGCCATTACTTGTACTTGAGAGAGAGAGATCTTCACCTTGCAAGATTAGGGTTTGAGATTTCTTCTTCCTATCTTGAATTGTGTTGGATTGATTTCCATTCTTATTGTGGATCTCCACAGTAATATCGAGAAGAACTCCCTTTATTCAATTATATCGATGATGCTTTCTTCTCTCATGTGTGAGTAAGTTCCTTGGGCGTGGGAGATGTAAGGGATTGGTGAGATGTGATGTGCCTCCATATATTTTCCATTAGTTTGTGATTGATTTTAGTTACTATATTATGTGTGCTTGACTATCTGTGGGATGCCTAATTCTTGTTGTTCAATTAAGGGCCTAGACAACATGATGCTTTGTTCTACATAGATAGGATCTTATTCGCTAGCAGACCGACGACCCCCGAATGACACGGGAATATCAATGGGAAACTAGTTGACTCGAGGATAACGAGGAACCACTATGCTTATTGCATTAGTCCGATGCAAGGAGCTTAATTGATAAGCAACCTGAAGGATCTTAATCGTCTAGTGTCTAACAATGGTTTTGGTAACAGGCTAGCAGGATTATTGAAGTTGGGATGAAATCTACCAAGAGGAGTTCCGGCTAATTATGGGTTGCTTGCCTACACATGTATTTATAAGATTACAATTGTTACACTTATCACTCGTCCACCTAGCACAGTCACTATCACCATGAATTGTATCTCCCCCGCCTTTCTTCGTCATCTGCAGAAAACAACAAACAACTGAATCGTTCTTTACTTTTATGCTTTTTATTCCTGAAGTTTACATTTTAGTTTTACTTAAATACATCCAGTTTAATCCAAATTTCACTATTATTTCCACACTTGCAGTCAATTCACTCGAAGACCTGTGACAACTTTGAGTGTGATAGAGACTTCACCCATAAACACTTACCTTTGGGCTCCCTATGGGATCGATATCTATACTTCAAAACTAAATACAAATGATCTGCACTTGCAGACATCAAGCTATTTTCTAGCGTTGTTGCTAAGGAGCTAAGCACTAAGTGTTTGTCTCTTGACATTTCAAGTGTTAGTACTACAAAATGGTCTCCCTAGGGGACAAAGGGTCTACACGCTTTGGTAAGACCTATTTACCAGATTATTTTGAGCCCGTGCCTATTCAAAGGCACGAAGAAATTATTGAAAAACTTTTAAGACCAGACAAGGTTGAAGTTGAAAACCTGAGTGATTTTATGGAAATCATGTCCATTTACAGGACAACTCCCAAGAAACCTGAGAAAACTCTTAGAGAATACAGTGCTCCAAACTCTGCATTCCTTAAACAACTAATAGAATTTCCTAACCCTAGAGTTAAAGAATATTG
The DNA here is from genome assembly GCA_910589775.1 of Avena eriantha. Lineage (NCBI taxonomy): Eukaryota > Viridiplantae > Streptophyta > Magnoliopsida > Poales > Poaceae > Avena > Avena eriantha. The sequence goes on from OU342743.1 coordinate 511,208,450, forward strand.
ATTTGATGGTGGAATTATTAAAAAATTAGGAGAAAGCTTTCAGTGGAAGGGAAGATGAAGACCCAGGAAGACATATTAGGGAGTTTGATGATTTGATGATGACACTTGGACCAAAAGGTTTGCCGAGAGACTTCTCTCATCTACAGTTCTTTCATTAGTCTCTTAAAGGTAAAGCTCTAGATTGGTTATATTCTCTCCCTCAACATTACATTAAATGTTGGGAGAACTATATTGTTAAATTTATAAATAGGTTTAATCCTTTTAAAAAGGTAAATGAAACTATAAAGAGCATAGGCAACTTTAGTCAGAACATGGGAGAAAACTACCCACAAGCCTGGGATAGATTCTTTAGAATGATCAATAGAGTTCCTAATCATGGCTATTCTAAATCAACTATTTGCCATTTATTTTACCACGGTCTTAACACTCAAAGCAGAGAGTTGCTTGATTTATCAACAGGAGGATCAATAAATACTTTAACTACTAAAGCATGTTTGGAATTGATGTCTACTAGGGCTAAGAATGATTCTTTATACAATCCTGATTTCGACACTAAGTTAGAAAAAGGGATGCTTCGTATAAATCCTGATCATATGCCTGAAGTACGCAAAACAATGAAAGGAAAAGGTATACCTGCTGAACTTGTTAAGGAAAACAAAGTAGACTTGTTACAAGTTTTTACTGAAGAAGATGAAACTAGAAAAGTTTTTCAAGAATGAAAACATCGACAAGCAAAATCTCATAATAACCTACATAAGCATTTTCAAAAAAATAAAAAGATTTTGGCAGAACTCATGGAAAACTATGATGAGATTGTCCAAGAAATAAAATTAATTCACAAGTATATTAGTATGATTGAAACCCAATGCGAACAAATAGCATATGGTTATCAAATTTTTCTTCAAGATGATATAGATATTCCTATTTCTACTAATGTTGTTACGAGAAGAGGTGCAGTTGTTATAGGACCATTAGGACCACTAGAATATGAAGCTAAAAAAGAGCGAAAGGAGAAAGCCTTGCTCAAAGAAAGCCAAGAAGATGATACACTGGTGGATCCTCAAGATGAAATTGCTCAAGAAACACAAGATCAAACCAAGGAGGACCAAAATGATGCACAGGATGACTGTTATGACTGACACAGAGGCGGTTGATCCAAGAGAAGAAAAAGAGACAAGCAATGAAGATGAAGTTGTTGTAGTAGAAAACAAGAAAAACGACAAGAAACAACAAAAGAAAGCAACAAAAGAGCCTGATCCCCCACAAAAGGTAAAAGACAAGAATAAGAAAGGTGCGCAAAAGCTTCCTTATCCAGATCGAAAAAAGAAAGCACCGGACTAGGTAATCTATGATTCTTTCAAAAAAGCACTTGGTGATCTTCGTCTAGAAATTCCATTTGCAGATGCAATAAAAGTCCCCACCTATTCTAAATTCCTCCGTGATATTCTTAGTAGAAAGAAAGAAATAACTGAAACCGTTGCCATGGTGACTAGTTATCCTGCTAATGGGGAGTTATTGTCTAAATCAGGAGATCCCGGAATACCAACTATTTCATGCTCAATTGGCAAAACTGATATTCACAATGCCTTGTGTGAATTAGGTGCAGGAGTTAGTGTAATGCCATATTCCCTCTATAAAGGTTAGGATTAGGGGAGTATTCCCCTACTACTATCACTTTACAAATGGCTGACAAGTCCACTAAACAACCCATTGGTATGATTAAGGATGTTCTACTTAGAATAGATGAGCATGTTATTCCCAGTGATTTTATTATTCTTGAAATGCTAGAGGAAGAAAAACTATCTATAATACTTCGAAGACCTTTCCTTAGTACTGTAGGAGCATCAGTTGATTGTGCTGAAGGAAAAATAATCTTCAATGTTTATGATGCTGAAATCATCCGGTATTTTCCAAAGAAGCTAGAGACAGGAGAAAGATATATTCCACCGGCAAAACGAGTTCATGTGGTAAGTGCCTTTGGTAAGGGGCAACCCAAGGTAAGAATTTAAGAACACGGAAGGGGTTGAGTTATTCAACCATCCTTAATAAAATGATTAATGGGAGTCAACCCATCACATTAATAAAATAAACTAAAGAATAAAGTGTTCATCACTTTCCTACAACGTTTTCACAGGCATTCTTGCGGAAGCACGCCCGTGAAGATGCAGCTGTCAAAAAGTAGTAGAAATATCGATTGAACAAGTGTAGAATAAGTATAAAAATAAAGTTTGAGCTTTATCTACAAAAACTAGCTTAATCATTTTTGTCAAGATCAAAAAGTGAACCTCCAGGGTAGAGCTAGATATCCTGCTCTATACTTGCTGTTTTTGGTCGATAATTTCAACTGTCATTTTTCTGTCAAAAACAAGGTGTTTTGCTAAGTTTCAGGATAAGAAGGTATTCTTGAAGAAATCGAATTTTTTTGATGAGTACTGAAAGTTTAACGACCAACTATACGGCGAGAATAAAAATTTCGGCCGTATACTTTGGCCGTATAGATATCTTTGTCATCAACAAATTTCCTTACGTGGGCACAAAGAATTTAGCGACCAACTATACGGCGGGAATAAAAATTCCAGTCGTATAGCTCCAGTCATATTGATATCGATGCCTTTATACATTTTCTTCTCAAAAGTACTGATGGTTTAACGACCAACTATACGGCGGGAATAAAATTCCGGCCGTATAGTTCTGGTCGTATAGATATCGATGCATGTTTTAGAAAATTATCTTGAGGGTACAGACGGTTTAACGACCAACTATGCAGCAGGGTCATTATGATTCGGCGGTATAGTTGTGTCCGTATAGCTGTGTTCTGCATAAAGGAACCCTAATTGGTGGCGCTGCCGCAACTATATGGCAGGAACAACATATACCGCCCATATAGTTGCGGTCGTATAGTTCGGCGTGACCTCATAATCGCGCCGAGGCGGCTAGGTTTCTTCTCCCTTCTCACTTTTCTCTCATATTCTCTCTCCAAACCTCTCAAACCCCACCTAAAACTCTTGATTATTTGCAGATTTTGTTCATTTGAGTGGGGGAATCAACAGATCGATATGTTTCTCTCCCTATCCATGCTTTATTTTCAGATTTCCATGGTTGAAACTCTCACATTGATCTAGTGGATGAACTCAACCTTATTTTGCTTTTCCTCTTAATTTCTCATGTTAGGATTAAATTTTTCCACGTAGAATCGTTCATATATCATGTAGAAACTATATGTCTAAGGTTTTATGGTGAAATTTTTCAGTGCATCAAGATGAACAAAATTGGTAGCATTTTTCGCAAGGGTAAGCGCCAACATGGTGAGAGTTCAGGGCACTGGTCCGAGCTCAACCCCAAGCTGGTCGTAGTTTCATCAAGGAGGATGCTTCCCACACGTTGGGACGATGATAGCTTTGTCGCCACGGCAGGGTTGAGGGCAGACTTTGACCTCATGTGTGCAAATTCAAGACTTGCAGTACTCGCCTATGGAAGACACAACACCTACGCTGAGCACACTTATGAGTTCCTTGCCTCCTTCTACGATGACCATAGGGAGAAAGGTAATGCATGCACGGTAAGATTCACCATGAATCAGCAGCCATATGAAATAACTTTTGAACAATTTTGCAATGCTTTCGCCTTCCCTCATGATGGGGAGTCAAATTTGACTAACCTATATAGCGTCACAAGTGGAGAAACTTGGGAGGTGTTTCTGTTAACGGTGACAAGGACTTCTACCAGAAGAAGATGTCCACCATTCAAAACCCAACAATTTGCTACTACGCCTTGTTCCTCGCCAACACACTGCTGGGAAGAGGAGATATCGGTTCCATGGCCAATCTAGACATGGCAATGATCACCAAGGCACTCTTCCCCAATGCACCGCAAAGTCCCAATCCTAGGGCTCTACTCATCCAGCACTTCCGTCACCAGAGCAACAAGACGAAAGGTGACATTCGCATTGGTGGATTGGTAACCCACCTTGCTTATCAATTAAACATTACCTTACCTATGATGCAACCTGTTGATGGCTCCAAACTTATAGATGTCAAATATTTTACTGCTTGTCCTCGGTATTTACCGAGCTAACAGGAGGCTTCGAGCATATCAGTTTGGTTATCCAGGTGATGCGCAGGTTGAGCAGGTTCTGTTGCCCTGTCCCCAAGCCTTCTTGATTGTGGAGAAGGACACCTGGATCCTCACCAAGGATCAAGTGGTGGAGATCATGGTTGAACTTCACCCTGATCAAGAGGAAGATGAAGAAGGAGAGCAGCAAGATGAGGATGAGCAGGAGTAGGAATATAACCCTGCTTGGGAGGGACAGCAACAGTAGGAGGACCCTAGGATCCATGGCCCAATCATCTACAGCAGGGGTTCAACTACGTCCCCTATTAGGAATTTCAGCAACTCAACCAGCGGGTTGGGGAGATTGACCAAACTCTGCAAGGAGTGAATGAAGATGTGAGTGCTTTAACTCAAAACTTCAGTCACTTCATGACCAACTTCCCCAACTACTACCATCAGTATCCGGACTAGCCTCCGAATGACGGCAACAACTGAGCCTGGCAATAGCCTAAGCTTGGGGGAGGTTTGAAAACCTCCAAACCTTGCATTCATAGTTTTATTTCTTATTTTGATTTATTTTACTTCTTCAAAATTGCATGTTTACTTTCAGTTTTCATTCCTAAACCAAAAATACAAAAAAATAGTTGTAACTTTTATTGCAAATTTGTTTCTTTGTTTCTCTTGGAGATTGCTCAATTTCAGGTGACTTGGCAATAGGGAAATATAGAGGGGGTTCGACTCAAGTACGAGAATTAAGCAAGCAAGAGGAGGTATCACATTCCTTTCATCACCTTTTATGCAACCTTAAATTGATCCTACAATTATTTACTTGCTTGCACTAGAGTCACTCCCTACTTAGCTTGTTATCCTAATAAATTCTATTACTTTGCTAGTGTCTCCTTTTTAGCTTTGAAACAATGAGCAATGAACTTGGTTAAAAATATTTCCTACATTTTTACAACAAGAAAAGCATCCAAAAGATGACTTGAGTCCATGTTTAGCCCAAAGAATTTGATTTTAGAACTACTCCATCCCATTTGAGCTTAATGTAAATAGACTCGATAGCACCCTTGAATGAAATTGTCTGATAAAATGGATGCTTCTAAGTAGTAGAGATTATGCCACTACTTTTTCTAATAATTACCGTAAGATATTGCTTTATGAGTGTCATTACAATACTATCGTGCTCCATGGGGAACTATTAACTCCGCTTGCAAATGAACGATCTAAATGTGGGAAACCACTTGATTTCGGCTATTGAGTTATGTAAACGTCTGTAGCAGCAATGCTATGACGGGTAAAATTTTAGTCTACTCATGGTTTCACGTTCCAAGTGAAGTTGTAGTGCTCCTCTGACCCTCTATTACTCAAAAATTATTTATTGGCATGCTTACGAGTGCACAACAAAGTCCCAATTAACATCTTAAAAATAGTGTCATGATTTCTCTATGAAAGAGCTAAAGTTTTTGAAAAGCAAGAAAAGGAAAAAGGTGCTTTGAGAGTCTTGAAATTTTGACATGGGAATAGGTGAGTTGTTCTTAAATTGAATGATTTGGTGCCAACTTGAGTCCTCTTAATTGATTAAAGACACAAGAGAAAAAAGTTTTCATCTCTCAACAAAGAGAGACACCAAAAGAATTTGTCTCACTTTCCTAGCTAAACTTTTGACACTTGCTCGGGCATAGGATTTATTTGCTAGCAAGATATACGTGGTTAGGAAGTGGACTCAGTGCGATCTTGTGAATACTTGTATGATCATGTTTAAGTTTGCAGGAATTGCAAAGAAAAGAATTTGACACCAATTCGAGCTTGTAAGTTCTTTTATTTTAGTCTCGAATCTCCATTATTCTTCCTTATATCCTTGTCACTCGAGGGCGAGCAACATCTAAGCTTGGGGGAGTTGATAGCTGTGAGACTCGACACATTTTTGATGGTTTCTCCTGGATTTGATCGTTTTCTAGCTTTACCTAACGCTAATACTTCGGTAGCAAAGAAAACTTGGTTTTTAATGTGTGTTTCAGGTTCTGAATGTCAACATAAGGTTTTAACAAGAGAAACACAATATTCAGGCAAAATCTGAATTTCATAATTTTGATGAAATATCTCTCTAAACCCTGCCACTAATGCTAATATTCAGAGGGGTATGCAATCCTTTCTTTTATATTTTTCCTGCGCAGATAATGTTTTTTAAAGGTGGGAATCACTACATTAAAGTTAAAGATACGAGATTTCCAACAACCAGAAGAAACCAGGAGCCGTAAGATGGAGGCAGACGCTTTAACGACCGGAGCAAAAATTTCGGCCGTATAGCTCTGGTCGTATAGTTGGCTCCACCACCGTTAGGTCAAACAGAACAACTTTCGTGAAGGGACCCCTATATAAATAAGCCTCGGGTGACGACAAAACAAGCCAGATCTTGCCAAAAAAGTCTCTGCCACAGATCTCCAGCCGCCTCCAGATCTCAAAACCCTTCTCCATCTCCATAGCCATATTCCACCACTTGTAATAGTAGATCTCTTCTCCGATTGGTGACATTGTAACACTATTGTTATCAATCTTATGATTTTCATTACATGTTTGTGATTGTTGATCTCATCTCTATGTGTGAGCAATTCTCCTTGGGCTAAGGGCTTTGGCCTAGCCAGGTAGCAATTGTGCATGTTATTTATCATAGATGGGATCATGTATTAGTTTGTATGACATGATGATTATTGTATCCTCTCTTGCCTCAATCCAAGGACTTCTCAGGTACCCAAGACCCCAAGGGTTGATCCAGGTATAGGGAGTATGATTAATGACTGATCTTCAGGTTGGCAACCCCAGTGATAGAAGGGGTAGTACGGCTATATGTGAGGGATTTACTTGGGATTAAACGGTGACATCACTATGCATATCATTAGTTCTCTTTCTTCTACGGATGAGACTAGTAGGTTATTGCTATAAGCGGTTGTGGATGCAATAGAAATTATGGATGCACTTCCCACATATAATTTATCTTGCTCTAACAAGTACATGCATACTTTATTTCTATCTTTTATTCCCATTAGATGTTTTGCACAGCTACAGGTGAAACCAAACGCCCTAGGCCCTCTCTCTCCCCATCATCGACAACAACAAAAAGACGCAAGCTATTGGTCTGGTAAAAACACAAAAGGAATTCTAAAACTCCCGAAGGTCCATTAAAGTAACTTCACTACGCATCCGCTTCCTGAGGATTCGATAACCTATGTCTACTAGGGGAAAAGAAGCTACACTACATCCATAATCGGATCGAAGGTATCAACCCTTTTTCTGGCGTTGTTGCCGGAGAAGCAATAGCTACCCTTGTGAGGTTATTATGAACTTTGCTAGTTCTAATTCTTGTTTTTAATTTTTTTAGTTTGCTTTCAGTTTTTATTGGATAAACCAAAAAAAATTAGTTAGCCTTTAAATTCTTGTTTTTACTATTATAATTCTTTGATTAAGAAAACCTAAAAACATAGGAAATATGGCTGAAAAGAAGCTTGGAGAGTTTGCTACTCCCAACAATGATTATTCGCGTACTTCTATTACTCAGCCAACAATTGTTGCTGATGACTACGAAATTAAGCCCCATTATTTAAGTTTGGTTCAATAGAATCAATTTGGAGGCTCTGTTGTTGAAGACGTAGGTATGCACTTAAATACTTTCACTAAAATATGTGATATGATGCTATAAAAGACGTTGACCCTGATGCGGTCAAATTACGTCTATTTCCTTTCTCTCTAAGAGGGAGAGCAAAAGAATGGTTGCTATCTTTGCCTATAAATACTATTACATCATGGGTGGGATGTACTTATTTATTTATGACTAGATTTTTCCCACCTGCAAAGACTATGCAACTCCGATCTAATATTACTAGTTTTAGACAGGAAGAGCGTGAGCCACTAGAGCTTGCATGGGAGAGGATGAAAGAATGCCTAAGAAACTGTCCTAGTCATGGGATGGAAGATTGGTTAATCCTCCATTTATTTTATAATGCTCTTAATCCTGTATCTAAGTATATGCTTGATACTGCAGTTGGAGGAACATTCATGGGTAAACATATTACCGAAGCAAAGCAGCTGCTAGACAATATGCAAGACAACCATGCCCAATGGCATGTGGAAAGATCAAACACGAAGAAGGTGAACGCTATTTCACCACAAGAAAACGAAGAACTCAATACCAAGTTGGATGAGCTCATACTGGCTATAAAAGGTAAGGAAACCCAGGTCAGAGCCACCCCTGAAACAAATATTGAAGAAATAGAATTCGTAGCTCGTAATGATTATTGAAGGAAATATGCCCTGAGAGGCAATAATAAAGTTGTTATTATGTATTCCTCGTATATGATAGATGTTTATTTTCAATGCTATAATTATATTGATCGGAAACGTCAATACATGTGTGTTTAATAAACAAAAAGGGTTGCTATTTATGCCTCTCTTATAGACTAGCTTGTTGATTAACAAGATGATCAAGGTTTCCTGATCATGGACATTGGATGTTGTTAATAACAAGGTCACAGCATTTGTGAAATGATGTGATGAACATTCATCTGAAGTATAGAATTACGATCAAGTCATTATGTTTATATTTCTATAACATCATATGAAGTAATATTTATCCTTAGACCATGAGATCATGTTAATTGCTAACACCAGAAGAGTATCTTGATAACATCAAACGTCACACCGTAACATGGTGACTATAAAGATGGGTTCAGTGCTACGAAGGTGTTATGTTGAGGCTCATGGATCAAGAGTGTAATTTGTCAATCCCGATGATGGATAGATATACTCTGGGCCCTCTCGGTGATATCACATTAAGATAGCTTGCAAGCAAGTGATGTGATCACTAGAATGTTATATCACGGGAACGAGAAAAGAGTGCATGTCGGTAACGAGATCAAACTAGGTATTTGGATACCGATGATCGAATCTCGGATATGTATTATATCATGAGACAAAGGGATTAAGTTACTAGCGTTAAAGGTTCTCACGATCACAGAAGTCATCGTTGAAAGTGCAGGAGTCAGTATGGATCTCCAGGTCCCGCTTCTGATTATTGATCTAAGAGGAGTCTCAATCATGTCTGCATTATTTGGGAACCGTAGGGTGACACACTTAAGGGTTACCGGACACCATTTTGGAGCACATATGTTTCAGACGAAATGATTGCAAAGGGCAGGAATTGTTTCGATAGAAACCGGAATTGTTTCGGGTGAAATTGTAGAAAGTGGTTCTGCATGTGGTATTGAAATGTTGCAAGGGTTTTTTGTGAATGTTTGTTAATTAAAGTAATTAACAAAATTCTGAATAAATTTAATAAAAGATTTTTATTAAATGAGAGAGCATTAAACTTAGAGAATTTTAATGCATTTAAAGTGGAGACTTTAAAAGAGAATGTGAAGAGGCATTTTAATGTGGAGGGAGTTACCACCACATGAATGGAGGAGGTGAGGGGTCAACTCCATGAGGCGCCGACCATAGAGGGGGTACCCCCCCCTCCTGCTATAAAAGGCCCCCCTCTTCCTCCTTCTTCTAAACACCTCCTCGTGAAGGATTTCTCTCCCCCTCTAGAATTATTTCCCCATGGTCTCGGATTAGCGAGATACATGTTCCCAGTGGCATTTCATCTAGAAGGAGTTGCTGCTTCTGTTGCATCGCTGGAGCAAGGAGGTGGAGCTTGTCCGGTGGCTTGAACGTGTGCGTGAGGACGGATGTGCTACTGATTTGCGGTGCGCGGACTTCCACGTGATCTTGAGATCGGCAAGTGTACGACTACATCAACCACGAGTTCCTACTCGTTAACAAAACTCGTTGTCTTTGAGGGTAAGTTCTCCATCGATGTATGTCCACCCATTGCTCTGTATCTAGTAGATAGATCTTGGCGTATAGTTCTCTTCGTAGGAAATTTTTTGTTTTCTATGCTGCGGACCAAACAGTGGTATCAGAGCCTGATATATGCATAGGTGCTTTGCACGGGTAGTACACATATGTTTATATGTGGGCGATGATTATCATGTTATTGCATCTTCTATGTATTTTGGATATTGGTGGCATAGTGGGATGAAGCGGCCCGGACCAACCTTACATGTCATCGTACATGAGACCGGTTCCACGACTGACATGCAACTTGTTTTGCATAAGTGGCTGGCGGGTGTCTGTCTCTCCTACTATAGTCAATATCTGATTTACAACGAGTTGCTAATAACTTGGTTATCCTCGTTGTGGTTCATGTTCGTAGGTAAGACCGGTTCTATCTCCGAAAGCCCTAAGCCACGTAAAACTTGCAATTGATAAATTAGAGGCGTCTAGTTTAGATCGTTGTTGGGCTAGTGTCTTGATATGGTATTGTTGTAAGTAGATGTATGATAGATACTATTACAACACACTCAACGTGTAAGTTCCATAGACCTTGGCCTTACACACAAAGGAATGATAGAGATCATACCATGATGCAAATGATAGAGATCATACCATGATGCAAATGATAGAGATCAAATGCATGGACCATATCACCTCACTTTACACATTAGATGTTAGCATCTTATACTGCTAGTTTGGCGCTTTTTGTAGAATTGTAAGATGATCCCTCATTTAGATATCAAGATAAAATGTGTTCTTCCTTAAGTATGCACCGTTCTGTGGATCGTGTTTCGAGACATCACGTGATGATCGGGTGTACTCGACTCTACGCTTTCGTATAACGGGTGTAAGATAGTTTTACACACGCGAATACTAAGGTTCTTACTTGGCGAGCCTAGCATGTACAGACATGGCCTCGGAACACTGACCGAAAGGTTAAGCATGAGTCATATAGTTGATATGATGCCCATATAGATGCTCGCCTTTGAAGCTACACCGACTCACGTGATGATCGGACTTGGTGTACTGGATTTGGTTCATGTAATCACCAAAAAGACACGAGGGGTGTCGTTTTTTAGTGGGATTTCATTAGTAATTTGGATTAGTTGAACTCAATCTATCATAAACTTAGTCTAAATAAACTTTACAAATTCTGTTGTAGATGGCACCACCTGCTTTTAATTTCAATGTGTTCATGGAAAAAGAGAAACTTGCTACGAATGGTAACAACTTCACCAACTAGGCTATGAATTTGAGGATTCTCCTCACTGCTGCACAAAAGCAATATGTGCTAGAGGCGCCGCTAGGCCCACCACCAGCTCTTGATGCCCCTGACGAGGAAAAGAATGTCTATATAACTCGTCAGGAGGACCACAACTTAGTTCATTGCAGCATACTGTATGGGCTAGAGCCAGAACTTCGAAAGCGTTTCGAAAATGGCAATGCCTTTGATACCATGGGAGAATTGAAAATGATTTTCGATACCCATGCTACCGTAGAGAGTTATAATGCTTCTGAAAAGTTCTTTAGCTGGATGATGGAGGAGAACAGCTCTGTTAGTGAGCATGTACTCAAAATGTCTGGGTACGCCGATAAACTTGTGTCCTTGGGAATAACGATTCCCATTGACTTAGGCATACATCGTGTTCTCCAATTTCTGTCACCTAGATACAAGAGCTTCATGATGAACTATAATATGCAGGGCATGAAGAAGTCTCTTCCCGAGCTTCTGTCAATGCTTAAGACTGCAGAAGTGGAGATTAGGAAAGAACATCAAGTGTTGATGATGAATAAGACCACCGGTTTCAAGAAGGACAAGAAGGCCAAGCAGAAGGGAAAGAAGGGTGGCAAATATGTTGCCGCGCCTGAAAAGAAATCCCGAGCTGGCCCTAAGTCTGATACCGAGTGCTACTATTGCAAGGGGACTGGCCATTGGAAGCGCAACTGCCCCAAGTATTTGGCGGACAAGAAGGCCGGCAAGGCAAACAAAGGTATATGTGATATACATGTTATTGATGTGTACTTGACTAGTACTCGCAGTAGCACCTGGGTATTTGATACAGGATTGGTTGCTAATATATGTAACTCGATTCAGGGGCTGCGGAACAAGCGACATCTAGCAAGGGATGAGGTCAAGATGCGGGTCGGCAATGGATCAAGAGTTGATGTGATCGCCGTCAGGACGCTACCTCTCCATATGCCATCGGGATTAGTTATAAATCTGAATAATTGTTAGTTGGTGCATGCACTGAGCATGAACATTGTACCCGGATCGTGTTTGATGCAAAATGGTTATTCCTTTAAATCTGAAAACAATGGTTGTTCGATTTATAAGAATGATATCTTTTATGGTCATCCACCTATGTTGAATGGTTTATTTCTATTGGATCTCGATAGTAGTATTACGCATATTCATAATGTTGATGCTAAAAGGATTAAACTTGATAATGATATATCTGCATATATGTGGCACTTCCGTCTAGGTCATATTGGCGTTAAACGCATGAAGAAACTCCATTCTGATGGACTTTTGGAATCACTTGATTTTGAATCATTTGATACATGTGAGCCATGCCTTATGGGCAAGATGACTAGAACGTCGTTTTCCGATTCAATGGAACGGGCGACAGATTTATTGGAAATCATACATACTGATGTGTGTGGACCAATGAGTGTGTCGGCGCGAGGTGGATATCGTTATTTTGTTACTTTCACAGATGATTTGAGTAGATACAGGTATATCTATTTGATGAAACACAAGTCTGAAACCTTTGAAAAGTTCAAGGAATTTAAGAATGAAGTGGAAAATCATCGTAACAGAAAGATGAAATTTCTGCGGTCCGACCGTGGAGGTGAGTATCTAAGTTACGAGTTTAGCACACACATGAAAGAGTGTGGAATAGTTTCACAACTCACGCCTGCCGGAACACCACAACGTAATGGTGTGTCGGAATGTCATAATCGTACTTTATTGGATATGGTTCGATCTATGATGTCTCTGACTGACTTGCCACTATCATTTTGGGGTTATGCACTAGAAACCGATGCATTCACTTTAAATCGGGCACCATCTAAATCCGTTGAAACGACACCATATGAATTATGGTTTGGAAACAAACCTAAGTTGTCATTTCTTAAAGTTTGGGGATGCGATGTTTATGTGAAGAAACTCCAGCCGGATAAACTCGAACCCAAAGCGGGAAAATGCGTCTTCATAGGATACCCTAAGGAAACGATTGGGTATACCTTCTATCATAGATCCGAGGGCAAAGTTTGTTGCCAAGAATGGATCCTTTCTTGAGAAGGAGTTTCTCGCGAAAGGTGTGAGTAGTCGAAAGGTAGAACTCGAAGAAGTTATTGAACCTTCACTTCATGAAATGGCGAGTAGCACAGCACCAGAAATTGTTTCGGAGTTGCCTTCACCTAATGAAGAGAGAGCTAATGATATTGATCATGAAACTCCGAAAGAGGACACTACCGAACCTCGCAGGTCAAGTAGGACACGTGCAGCTCCTGAACTGTACGGCAATCCTGTTGTGAATTTCATGGTTGATGAAATGAATGACCCTGCGATGTATGAAGAAGAGATGATGAGCTCGGATTCCAACAAATAGCTAGAAGCCATGAAATCCGAGATGGAATCCATGTACGAAAATCAGGTTTGGACCTTGGTGGACTTACCTCATGACCGAAAGGTCGTTGAGAACAAATGGATTTTCAAAAGAAAAACTGATGCTGATGGTAATGTAACCATCTATAAAGCTCGACTTGTCGCAAAAGGGTTTAGAAAAATTCAAGGAGTTGACTACGATGAGACATTCTCTCCCGTAGCGATGCTAAAATCAGTTAGGATTATGTTAGCAATTGCTGCATATTTCGATTATGAAAGATGGCAGATGGATGTCAAAACTGCGTTCCTCAATGGTAATATTGAAGAAGAGTTCTATATGATACAACCTAAGGGTTTTGTCAATCCTAAGGATGATGATAAGGTATGCAAACTTCAGCGATCCATCTATGGACTGAAGCAAGCATCCCGCAGTTGGAATCTCCGCTTTGATGAGGTGATCAAAGAGTTTGGATTTGTCCAAACTTATGGAGAGGCTTGTATTTACAAGAAAGTGAGTGGGAGCAATGTGGCATTTCTAATATTATATGTGGATGACATATTATTGATTGGAAATGATATAGATCTTTTTAATAGTGTTAAAAGTTATCTAAACAGCAAATTTTTGATGAAAGACCTTGGTGAAGCGTCATATATATTAGGCGTTAAAATCCATAGGGATAGATCAAGGCGCCTAATTGGGATATCATAGAGTACATACCTTGATAAGATATTAAAGAAGTTTAATATGGACGGAAGTAAGAAGGGGTTCTTACCTATGTTGCAAGGCAAGACATTGAGCAAGACTCAAAGTCCGGCTACGGCGGAAGAAAGAGAGATAATGGATAAGATCCCCTATGCCTCGGCCATAGGCTCTATAATGTATGCCATGCTATGTACAAGACCGGATGTGGCACATGCTATTAGTTTGACTAGTAGGTACCAATCTGATCCAGGTTCGGAACACTGGATAGCGGTCAAGAATATCCTTAAGTACTTGAGAAGAACTAGGGATATGTTTCTTGTATACGGAGGTGAAGAAGAGCTAGTCGCTAAGTGTTATGTCGATGCTAGCTTTGACACCAATCCGGATGACTCTAAGTCTCAATCCGGATACGTATTTCTCTTGAACAGAGAAGCAGTTAGTTGGAGGAGTTCCAAACAACCTGTGGTGGTTGGATCAACGACGGAGGCGGAATCTGTTGCTGCTTCAGAAGCGGCGCAGGAAGCAGTTTGGATGAAGGAGTTCATAATGGAACTAGGTGTGGTTCCTAGTGCATTGGACCCAATGGTGATCTACTATGACAACAATGGAGCCATAGCCAATGCCAAGGAACCGAGGTCTCACAAGAATTCCAAGCATATTAAGCGCCGGTTTCACTCCATCCGCGAGCATGTCAAGGATGGAGATATAAAGATTTGTAAAGTACACACGGACCTAAATGTAGCAGATTTGTTGACTAAAGTTATCCCTAGGGCAAAACATGATCAACACCAGAACTCCATGGGTGTTAGATTTATCACTATGTGAACTAGATTATTGTCTCTAGTGCAAGTGGGAGACTGAAGGAAATATGCCCTAAGAGGCAATAATAAAGTTGTTATTATGTATTCCTCGTATATGATAGATGTTTATTTTGCATGCTATAATTGTATTGATCGGAAACATCAACACATGTGTGTTTAATAAACAAAAAGGGTTCCTAGTTATGCCTCTATTATAGACTAGCTTGTTGATTAACAAGATGATCAAGGTTTCCTGATCATGGACATTGGATGTTGTTAATAACAAGGTCACAACATTTGTGAAATGATGTGATGAACATTCATCCGAAGTATAGCATTACGATCAAGTCATTATGTTTATATTGCTATAACATCATACGAAGTAATCTTTATCCTTAGACCATGAGATCATGTTAATTTCTAACACCAGAAGAGTATCTTGATAACATCAAATGTCACACCGTAACAGGGTGACTATAAAGATGGGTTCAGTGCTACGAAGGTGTTGTGTTGAGGCTCATGGATCAAGAGTGGAATTTTTCAATCCTGATGACGGATAGATATACTCTGGGCCCTCTCGGTGATATCACATTAAGATAGCTTGCAAGCAAGTGATGTGATCACTAGAATGTTATATCACGGGAACAAGAAAAGAGTGCATGTCGGTAACAAGATCAAACTAGGTATTTGGATACCGATGATTGAATCTCGGACATGTATTATATCATGAGACAAAGGGATTAAGTTACTAGCGTTAAAGGTTCTCATGATCACAGAAGTCATCGTTGAAAGTGCAGGAGTCAGTATGGATCTCTAGGTCCCGCTTCTGATTATTGATCTGAGAGGAGTCTCAATCATGTTTGCATTATTCGCGAACCGTAGGGTGACACACTTAAGGGTTACCGGACACCATTTTTGAGCACATATGTTTCAGACGAAAGGATTGCAAAGCGCAGGAATTGTCTCGATAGAAACCGGAATTGTTTCGGGTGAAATTGCAAAAAGTGGTTCTGCATGTGGTATTGAAATGTTGCAAGGGGTTTTATGTGAATGTTTGTTAATTAAAGTAATTAACAAAATTCTGAATAAATTTAATAAAAGAGTTTTATTAAATGAGAGAGCATTAAACTTAGAGAATTTTAATGCATTTAAAGTGGAGACTTTAAAAGAGAATGTAAAGAGGCATTTTAATGTGGAGGGAGTTACCACCACATGAATGGAGGAGGTGAGGGGTCACCTCCATGAGGCGTCGGCCATGGAGGGGGTACCCCCCTCCTCCTATAAAAGGCCCCCCTCTTCCTCCTTCTTCCACACACCTCCTCGTGAAGGATCTCTCTCCCCCTCTAGAAATATTTCCCCATGGTCTCAGATTAGCGAGATACATGTTCCCGGTGGCATTTCGTCTGAAAGGAGTTGCTGCTTCCACTGCATCGCTGGAGCGAGGAGGTGGAGGTTGTCCGGTGGCTTGAACGTGTGTGCGAGGACGGATGCGCTGCTGATTTGCGGCGCTCGGATTTCCACACGATCTTGAGATCGGCAAGTGTACGACTACATCAACCACGAGTTCCTACTCGTTAACAAAACTCGTTGTCTTCGAGGGTAAGTTCTCCATGGATATATAACCACCCGTTGCTCTGTATCTAGTAGATAGATCTTGGCGTATAGTTATCTTCGTAGGAATTTTTTTGTTTTCTATGCTACAGACCCAACAATTATAACCCTGCTTGGAAGAAGGGTTACAATCCTAACTTTTTGAAACATTATTCTAGTCCTGCAGGTAATTCTGATAATAATACGGGAACTGGTAATGGTAGTATCCAAGAAACACTTAACTCTTTTATAGACTCGCAAAATGAACAAAACAATATTCTTGTTAAAATAACAGAGAACCATGATGCCATGCTTGGTAAATTATCTAACCAAGCTGTTAGTTTGAGAAATGATTTGCAGGCCCTTCAAGAAAGAACGAGGATTGTTGAAGCACAGCTAGGTAAGATAACCGAGAGTCAAACTCTCATTCTAGCTAAATTTACAAGTAAAGCTGAGCCCAATCTTGTTGAAGAACTCAAAATGATGAGGATCCAAAGGGAGGAGCCTGGAGAACTTGATTATAGTAATGCCCCTTCACCAAGCTACACCATTGAAGACCTTGTAAAGAGGATCAACGTCAAAATTCCGGTAAGTGAAGGTTACGATGAAGCCATGTATCAACACTTTGTTGATCAAGTAGCAATTAAGGTACACGAGCTTGAAGAGGAATACAAGAAAATCACTGAAAAGTTACTTGTTAAACTATATGATATATTTGAGCCTACTATTAAGATAAAGATTGGAACCAATGAGATAGCTACACTTTGTGATCTTGGTGCAAGCATCTCAACAATTCCAAAGAGTCTTTTTAACAAGTTAAATCTTGGCCCCTTTGAAATTTCTGAGTTAAAATTGCATCTAGCAGATTCTACCTACAAACAAGTTGTAGGAATTAAGGAGAACACTTTAGTTTACATCAAAGGTTGTCCTGCTCTAACTGACTTTGTTATTGTTGACATGCCCGAGGATATTGTTGCTCCTATAATACTAGGTTGTCCTTTCTTAAGAAATATAAAGGCGTTAATTAACCTTCATGAAGGGAACGTGAAGTTGCAATTGCCTTCATGGGATCCTTTTCTTATCCATTTCCCCAGGACAAAGAAAGCTAAACATGACGATAAGGAGGCCATCACTTTGAAGGCCAATTACTTTGGAGTGGGTGTTCCACTCATCTGGCCCAAGTGAGTATCATTAAGGTCAAGCTATTGACCATAAAAGAGCGCTCCATGGGAGGCAACCCATGTTAAATAAAGGTTTGAGTTAAGTTTTTAGTTTTAGTTTAAGTTCATGTTTAATAAAGAGTGCTAGAAAACTCCATTTGAGGAGAAGAAGTTCGGTAGTACTTGAAATTTTGCTTTATTCATGTTATTGTTGGTCGACAATATTTACTGTAAATTTTCTATCATAAACAAGGTATATCACTAAGTTACAAGAAAAGAAGTAATTCTCGAGGAAATAGAATTTTTTTGATTCATGCAGAGAGTTTAACGACCAACTATACAGCGAGAATAAAAATTCCGGCCGTATAGATATATTTGCCTTCGACAATTTTATTTTCATATGTACTGGGAGTTTAACGACCAACTATACGGCGGGAATAAAAATTCTGGCCATATAGCTCCGGTCGTATAGATATCAGTGCCCCCGTAGAATTTCGTTTCATATGGCGGGAATAAAAATTCCGGCCGTATAGTTCCGGCCTTATAGATATCGATGCCTTTGTATATTTTCTTTCGCAGGGACAAACATATTAACGACCAACTATACGGAGGGAACATTTTGTTCCGGCCATATAGTTGCGTCCGTATAGCCACGCCGGCAGGAGAAAACCCTAATATTTTGACAGAACGCCAACTATACGGTGGGAACATATGTTCCGCCCGTATAGTTGCGTCCGACCACAAAATCACACGGGAAGGTACCTCCAACTCCAAAACTTCAATCTTTTTTTCTCTCTTCTACCTCCAAACTCTCTCAAAACCTCAAGAGATCTTCATCTCCACTCAATTTCGTTCGATTTCCTCGCACACAAGTGATCTATTGTATGTTTCTCCTCCAATCCCCCAATTACTTTTTGCAAATTCATCTTTGATCTATTGTCATTATCAATCTAGGGTGAGACCTACTATGGACCAATTGCCATGATTTTCTTGCCTAGATTATTATCTTGAGGAGATTCTTATTGTGCTATGATGAGGAATATATTGTATTTACTGTTGTTGGATCAAAAAGTTTTCTTTTTGCCTTTCTTCAATGTTTTAGATGATGAACACAAGGATCCAAACTCGTGCTCGTGCCATCGCTAGCGCTTCTCGGGATTCCGCTCAGGAACGCATGGGGATACAGTTCGGGGATGAGGCCCATCGTGAACGCTTCAACAGGATCAAGAACCACGAAGTGAAGGCCACCAAGTGGGCTTGCCCCCATTATATTGAACCAACTCAGTATTTTTGATGACTTTAATTTACTTTGCAATAGAGCTGGCCGGCAAAACTTTGTGTACAATGATGTACCTACTTATCGCCGCTTAACCATTGAATTCCTAAGTTTGTTGCAAAGCACCGTTAAACAATGGCAAGGAGAGGACACTATTTCTTTCCGTCTAATGAACAACAACTACACTTTAACATTAGATGAATGGTGCGCGTGCTTTAATTTGCCAAACAATGATGTTCATGCTTTGCGCGCATCCTTTACTAGCTTAGAACCTTCCCCTAAACAATACTATAATGGAATGGGTTTCACTACTAGAGTGAACAAGGGGAAGAATATTCAACATCCTTCGCAATTTGTTCTATGTTATTGCTAACACCTTGCAGGCACATAATGAGTTCATAAGACTCAACGAGGAGGACATCCTAGTCCTCACAAAGGCTGCTTACATTATCTGCAACCTGTCACTCAACTTGGGTGCCATCCTTCTGTGCTACCTGGAGCACCAAGCCTCCCAAATCCAAGGACCAATCATAGGAGGAGGCGTCATCACCGTGCTTGCCCATGCCCTAGACATCAATCTAGGTGAGTTGCAACCCGTACTAGGTGAGACACGTGTTGGTTTCTCCACTTTGAGAGCCTCGGGATGCTCACTAGGAGAGGTGGTGCTTATTACCTGCATATCACTGGAGTTGGGCGTATCTATCCTGCTCCTATGCCTAATGATCTTTTATCTATCAAGGAAGAACGTTTGCTATATGACTTGCAAGTTAAGCAACACCAACCCGAGGAAGAGATTCTAGAAGAGGATGAGAACCAAGAGGAGGAGCAAGAAGTTCCTTATCAGGAGGAGTAGCCACAAACCCGGTTCGCCACATACCAAGATTTTAGAGGACTTGGAGGACAGTGGGGAGGATGCATAGCCTCTCTTTGAACCTCCGAGAATCAACAAGTAACCTCTCAACTCAATTTGCAATCTGGAATAACGACTTTTTCCCATCGCCACAATAATTTGAAGGGCTTGCAAAAGCCTAAGCTTGGGGAAGTTTCCTCATGTATCTTTATTTGGCGTCTATTTTCTTTTATTTCGAGGTTGCGTTTTTATTTGAGTTTATAAGCACTCGTGTTGGTTTCCTGAACACTTTATTTTCTAAGTTCTTTATTTGCTTTCGAGATTTTCTAGCCGAGCTTTGCCACCAATTTTCTATTCTTTAAATTTCTTCTTTTTAAAATCACAAAAAGATTTCTCCATTTTTCCTTATTTTCCCTCTTTCTTTTCTTTCTGCCTCGAGGTCTTCATATGTTTGCAGGAGAGTGATCGACTTCGAGTTTCCAAGAAACAAATAAAAAAAGGAAGAGAGAAGTGGAACAGAACATGAGAGGTATGCCTTATGACTCCCCACTTTTGAAGTTTGAGAAACCCATGCAAGTTAGTAGTAAATGTTGAGATATAATATTGGTGGAGTGAGTCTTTGTATTATAGTAAGATTTTCGTTTGCATGGGTATTTATTTGGGTATATTTTGTTCCAGCTCTTGTAATCAACCGAGTCTTGCCTAAAAATTGCTAAACAACTGTAATAAGAAAAAGTCTCACAATTGAAGGCTTGGGTGTTGTAGTGTTTAGTCTTGAAGGCTTATCTCTAGAGACACTCGACACCACTAAAAATGTTGATTGACTTGATAGCTCTCTTTGAAAGGATTTGTTCGATTGAATTAATGTTTGGCGGTTTTTGTGAGCATGCCAAAGTTTGACTTGTTAATCATAAGAACGATATAGCTTTACGCGTGTCAAACTTCATGGGATGCCAACAACTCCGCTGGCCTACGAACGATCTTCATGGAGGAAACTCCTAGATTTCGGCTATAAGTTGATTAAACACTTGTAGCAGCCATGCTATAGTGGGTAAGATTCTTGGCACTCCCTGGTAGCTGTAATCATGATGGAATCACTCCTCTGGCTATTATGAGTAATCATTATGAAAAAAGGAACAAAAACCTTAGTGATGCCACAAGTGTCCATCACAGCCTGAGAAACCAATAAAAATCTTTGGCATGCTCTCGATTACTTAAAAACTGAAGTTCTTGAAGGACAATGAATACAAAAGTAGTGCTTGAAAAGTCTTGATTTATTGATGTGGGAGAATTGAGATACTCTAGTGTATATGCTTTCATGACAACTCTCAAACTCTTAATTTACATGATTATACTTTATTTATTCAAAGGCAAGCCTATGAGTTGATTACTTGACATGGAATAAAGTTTACTCATTTGAATCATCAATGTTTACAATAATTTTGGTGCACTATAAGGATTCATGAAACCTGTATGGTATGCTTGCCATTACTCTATCTATGCTGAAGTTTTTCAGATTTATGAAGTGGAGGAAACATGAGACTACTAATCATGAGTAAGATCACCTTCTCGTTATTTTAGTTTAAATGCTAAGTTCCTTTTTGATTTTGGTTTTCTTGCTTGGGGACGATCAAGTTTAAGCTTGGGGAGGTTGATGGCTCTGAAATATAGCCATCTATGTCCACATTTAAACTGGATATTATTCATAATTTTTATGAAATCTCTCGTCTAAACCATGCCACTAATGCTAATATTTAGAGGGGTATGCAATCCTTTCTTTTATATTTTTCCTGCACAGATAATGTCATTTAAAGGAGGGAATCACTACATTAAAGTCAAAGATACGATATTTCCAACAACTAGAAGAAACTAGGAGCCGCAAGACAGAGGCAGACGCTTTAACGACCACCTATACGACCAGAGCAAAAATTCCGGCCGTATAGCTCCGGTCGTATAGTTGGCGCTGCCACCATTAGGTCAAACAGAACAACTTTCGTGAAGGGACCCCTATATAAAGAAGCCTCGGGCGACAAGAAAACAAGCTAGACCTCACCAAAAAGTCTCTGCCACAGATCTCCAGCCGCCCCTAGATCTCAAAACCCTTCTCAATCTCCA
Organism: Avena eriantha; assembly: GCA_910589775.1. Taxonomy (NCBI): domain Eukaryota; kingdom Viridiplantae; phylum Streptophyta; class Magnoliopsida; order Poales; family Poaceae; genus Avena; species Avena eriantha. The sequence goes on from OU342743.1 coordinate 511,230,475, forward strand.
TAGCCATATTCCACCACTTGTAATAGTAGATCTCTTCTTTGATTGGCGACATTGTAAGACTATTGCTATAAATCTTATGATTTTCATTACAATGTTTGTGATTGTTGATCTCATCTCTATGTGTGAGTAATTCTCCTTGGGGTAAGGGTTTTGGCCTAGCCATGTAGCAATTGTGCATGTTATTTATCATAGATGGGATCATGTATTAGTTTGTATGACATGATGATTATTGTATCCTCTCTTGCCTCAATCCAAGGACTTGTCAGGTACCCAATACCCCGAGGGTTGATCCAGGTATAGGGAGTATGAGTAATGACTGATCTGTAGGTTGGGAACCCCAGTGACAGAAGGGGTAGTATGGCTATATGTGAGGGATTCACTTGGGATTAAACGGTGACATCACTATGCATATCATTAGTTCTCTTTCTTCTATGGATGAGACTAGTAGGTTATTGCTATAAGCGGTTGCGGAGGCAATAGCAATTATGGATGCACTGCCCACATATAATTTATCTTGCTCTAACAAGTACATGCATACTTTATTTCTATCTTTTATTCCAATCAGATGTTTTGCACAGCTACAGGTGAAACCAAATGCCCTAGGCCCTCTCTCTCTCCATCATCGACAACAACAAAAAGACACAAGCTATTGGTCCGGTAAAAACACAAAAAGAATTCTAAAACTCCCGAAGGTCCGTTAAAGTAACTTCACTACGCATTTGCTTCCCAAGGATTCGATAACCTAGGTCTACTAGGGAAAAAGAAGCTACACTACATCCATAATCTGGATCGAAGGTATCAGAAAACAAGCCGATCTCTCTTTGGAAGTAATCGAGGGAGGCATACAGAGGCTTTAACGAGAAACTATACGACGGGAACATTTTATGGCCGTATAGTTCCCGCCGTATAGCTGTCGCCGCCTCCGCCTTGTCAAAAGGGACAACTTCAGTGAAGAGGCCAGACGCAAAATCATAACACATCAGCCGCCATCCCATCTAGAAAGGAGAAAGAGAGATCTGGAGAAGAAGGGGAGACGTTCTTCATCTCGCTCCATGATCTTTGACCTCCTAGCCATCACATCCCCATAGCCATTACTTGTACTTGAGAGAGAGATAGATCTTCACCTTGCAATATTAGGGTTTGAGATTGCTTCTTCCTATCTTGGATTGTGTTGGATTACTTTTCCATTCTTATTGTGGATCTCCACAGTAATATCGAGAAGAACTCCCTTTATTCAATTATATCGATGATGCTTTCTTCTCTCATGTGTGAGTAAGTTCCTTGGGCATGGGAGATGTAAGGGATTGGTGACATGTGATATGCCTCCATATATTTTCCATTAGTTTGTGATTGATTTTAATTACTATATTATGTGTGCTTGACTATCTATGGGATGCCTAATGCTTGTTGTCCAATTAAGGGCCTAGACAACATGATGCTTTGTTCTACATAGATAGGATCTTGTTCGCTAGCAGACCGGCGAACCCCGAGTGACACGGGGATATCAATGGGAAACTAGTTGACTCAAGGATAATGAGGAACCACTGTGCTTATTGCATTAGTCCGACCCAAGGAGCTTAATTGCTAAGCAACCGGAAGGATCTTAATCGTCTAGTGTCTGACCATGGTTTTGGTAATAGGCTAGTAGGATTATTGAAGTTGGGATGAAATATACCAAGAGGAGTTCCGGCTAATTATGGGTTGCTCACCTACACATGTATTTATAAGATTACAATTGTTACACTTATCACTCGTCCACCTGGCACAATCACTATCACCATAAACTGTATCTCCCCGCGCCTTTCTTCCTGTAGAAAAAAACAACCAAATCGTTCTTTACTTTTATGCTTTTTATTCCTGAAGTTTACATTTTAGTCTTATTTAAATACATCCAGTTTAATCCAAATTTCATTCTTATTTCCACACTTGCAGTCAATTCCCTCGAAGACCTATGACAACTTTGAGTGTGACAGAGACTTCACCCATAAACACTTACCTTTGGGCTCCCTGTGGGACCGATATCTATACTTCGAAACTAGCTACAAATGATCTGTGCACTTGCAGACATCAATGATCCACATGACCACACACACTCCAGTGGGTGTGGTGATGCAACTTCTATCACACTGGTTCACCATTCCCATGTGGAAGTTGCATTCCAGTGGCTCTTTGGGCTTTCTGACCACCATGGTTTGACACATGGGGTCTCTAGAGATCAATGCATGTGATCTTCTCAAAACCACACCTTGATCCACATGACCACACACACTCCAATGGGTGTTGTGATGCAACTTCTATCACACTGGTTCACCATTCCCATGTGGCAGTTGCATTCCAGGGGCTCTTTGGGCTTCCTAACCATGGTTTGACACACATGGAGTCTCTACAGATCAATGCATGTGTTATTCTCAAAACCACACCTTTATGATCCACATGACCACACACACTCTAATGGGTGTGGTGATGCAACTTCTGTCACACCGGTTCACCATTCCCATGTGGTTCTTGCATTCCAGGGGCTCTTTGGGCTTTTTGACCACCATGGTTTAACACATGGAGTCTCTAGAGATCAATGCAGGTGATCTTATCAATACCACACCTTGATCCACATGACCACACACACTCCAATGTGTGTGGTGATGCAACTTCTGTCACACTGGTTCACCATTCCCATGTGGCAGTTGCATTCCATGGGCTCTTTGGGCTTTCTGACCACCATGGTTTGACACATGGAGTCTCTAGATATCAATGCACGTGATCTTCTCAAAACCACACCTTGATCCACATGACCACACACGCTCCAATGGGTGTTGTGATGCAACTTCTGTCACACTGGTTCACCATTCACATGTGGCAGTTGCATTCCATGGGCTCTTTGGGCTTTCTGACCACCATGGTTTGACACATGGAGTCTCTAGATATCAATGCATGTGATATTCTCAAAACCACACCTTGATCCACATGACCACACACACTCCAATGGGTGTTGTGATGCAACTTCTGTCATACTCGTTCACCATTCCCATGTGGCAGTTGCATTCTAGGGGCACTTTGGGATTTCTGACCACCATGGTTTGACACATGGAGTCTCTAGAGATCAATGCATGCGATATTCTCAAAACCACACCTTGATCCACATGACCACACACACTCCAATGGGTGTGGTGATGCAACTTCTGTCACACTAGTTCACCATTCCCATGTGGCAGTTGCATTCCAGGGGCTCTTTGGGCTTTCTAACCACCATGGTTTTACACATGGAGTCTCTAGAGATCAATGCATGTGATCTTCTCAAAACCACACCTTGATCCACATGACCACATACACTCCAATTTGTGTGGTGATGCAACTTCTGTCACACTGGTTCACCATTCCCATATGGAAGTTGCATTCCAGGGGCTCTTTTGTCTTTCTGACCATGGTTTGACACATAGAGGTCAATGCACATGTGTATTTTGTAATGGCAAACAATGTTGCTTCAGGAGGTTTTCACTTTATGTGCATGGAAAATCCATTTCCCATTTTCTTGTTATCCGAAAGGGTGTATTTTCTGAAGCATCTACCAACAAGGATGTGCTGCAAGGATGCTTCACCCTATTTTTAATAAATCATTTCTAGGTACAAAACAAAGACATTTATTCTAAGATCCGGTAAGAGATTGTCAAGACCGTTCACCTAGCTTAAGAACCCTAATTGCCGCAATCTTGGTCGCATTTTGGAAACCTAAGTGTTGATTTATTTCAGCCACACATGACTCATCCAATAGCCAACAATTTGTGGTTCCGTCCTCCCGCCAATCCAAAATTTCGGGTTCGATCCTCCCGCCGATCCAACATTTCAGGCACCCAAATTCTCACGCGCTGAAACTATCGTGCGTCGATATTACCATTCAGCCCACCCGCACAGCGTAACTAATGCATTGGCGCAGAGGCCATTTACGTAATCTATTGAAAACCCTTGTTTATCCCCTCAACGAAAGGAGACAGATCTAAATCTCCTACACCCGCCCTAGCTGTCGCTCACCCGTCGCAGCACGGCCATCGTCTTACCCTCGCCCCCCGCCGCCTGCCCTAGTAACCATCTAACCGTTGACTTAGCCCAAACCCTAGCCTGTCCTCACCTTCCCGGTTTTTGACCACGCCGTCGAGCTCGCGAATCTGCCACCTCGCCGTCGAGCAGTGCCATATGGCAGTCAGCCCCACCGGCAAGGTCTGCCACCTCACCAACAAGGTCCTCCCCATCTCCGTGAACCTTGCCATCAAGGTCTACTACCTTGCCTTCCACCCCACCAACAATGTTCGTCTCCTTGCCGTCCACCTCGCCGTCAAGGTCTAGCACTTTGCCTTTCACCACACCGTCAAGGCATGCTAGATCGTCGTCCACCTCGCCGACAAGGAAGGCCAACAAGGTTCCCGGCAAGAAGCGGACGAAGAAAAAGGCCGTAGCGCCTGCAGGCAAGTAAACAACCTCCTTGCATGTGAATTTTCTACTCCTTTAAGCCTGCTCGATGTTCATGTGTTTCATTTTCCATGCCTGTGAAATTTCTTGTTTCAGAGGCAATAGATTTATTTTCCTTCTCATGTTTGTTATCGGGCAATCAACACCATACGTTATATTTTGTTTAATTGCCTGTTTAATTTGTAGCTGACTTGGATTTCTTTATTAATGTTAGATCCTCAAATGCATCCCATGTAAGAAAGTCGGCTGAAAAAAATCATAAGAAACAATGAGCGGTTGCAACAACTGGGTGCTAGGTCCTTTGCAAGTCTTTTCGCATCGCCAACTGTATTCTCTCCTAAAAAGACAATAAATGATTGCTCTGGATTTGACTATGATCCTGAAGAGGAGGAAGATATCACTAAAGGAGACCTAGATGATGTCAGCGAGGAGAATGAGTTGCATGTCGACCCCTTACCTTCTTACTCATCTTGTGTTGAATTGTTTGTTTATTGATTATGACATATATATGTTGCTTATTTATTATCCCCAATTGACCGGTACAAATGGAATTTCTAGCCACAAAAGAGGAAATGCAACAAGACAGCTGTTGTTAGGACAATGTTGGCTCCTGCTAGTGTAGCATCTGCTCGGAAGCACGTCTTGGCGGGCCAAGGTGCAGGCACAGAAACTTCCATAAAAACCAGGACCAAGGGGAAGCAACCAGTTGCCTAAGGCGGTTGGGAAGCTGCCCAAGCCAAGCACACATCTCCACAAGGCCAGCAGCCAGTTCCCTGCCTTCTACAGGCGCCTCCCCAAGGCCAGCAGCTAGGTCCCTGGAGTCCGTAGGCACTTCCCATAGGCCAGCAGCCTACTCCCTACCGTACGGGGGCACCTCCCCAAGGCAAGCAGCAGCCCCCGCCCAGCCATGCACGGGCGCCTCTCCAAAGTGACTGTACACGTCCCCAAGGCAAGCAACAGCCCCCGCCTGGCCATGCACGGGCACCTCTCCAAAGTGATTGTGCACCTCTATGCTATTCTCCTCTTACCTTTATGTGTTTGAATCTGCTCTCTTACCTTCCTTCAAGTCCAGCATGTCTCGTGGTTGGGTTTTCGCCGTACCTTCAGGGTCTCGATTCCTTCTTCTTGCAACAGTGCTTGTACATCTGGTCTTCATGCTATATGAGGAATATTTCATCTGTTGTACCTTTCATTTGTTCCAAAAATTCACTAAATTTTTTTTTGTACCTTCCGGTGTTTTCCAACGCGATGACATCATCTACGTCAGATCCGATAAACTACCTGCATTACTTATTGTTTTCTGAAGCTTTCCGAACATCGCTTGTCGAGATCTTTGGTTTGAATTCGAGAGTTGTTGCATAATTCTTCTATTCATGTACAGAGCAATGCTTTGAGTGTGGGATGGAGTCATGACCATACCACTACTCGTATCATTCGTTCTTGTTCATTGGATTGGTGGATCAATGACATTTTACTCCTTCCACGAAAGTTAGATGTGGCCTTACCTTTTGAGACCTCTACCTTCGTCTTTGTTTCCTCGGAGTGTTCTCTCGATGAACATGAGCAACAACCTCTTTTGGCGGTATCAATAATTTCAAGATGGAGCAAGAATCCTTGTTAGTGGTATCGCGAGGATCTACATGAAGCGAGAAGAGTCAGATGATCAGCCTTCTTCCCCGTACCATGAGGTGGATCTCGGGAACAAGATCCCTTGTTAGTTGTGTCGAATTGTAGCACCCCCGGAAAACCACTACTAGAAAATCGCCTGTTTTTCTATTTTATGCATCATCATGACATCATGCATATTTTTGCCTAAAACTATTTTCTCTAAAAGCCTATCTTTGTTTTCTAGTTATCCCCCTCTTTTATTTCAAATCAAAACCTGGTCTTCCTAGATATTTTTATTTGTCTAAAAAATGTTTGTAAAATAGTATTTTTTAATTAAATTAAATGTTTTATTAAAAATAAAAATAAGGGGAGACAGCTCAGCCGTTTAGGCCAGGCCACCTACAACCCCCAGCCCAACCCACCTAACCCAGCTACCCAAACCCTAGCCCCACCTACACCAAACCCACCAAACCCAGTTACCCAAACCCTAGCCCCACCTACTCACGCACGCACCCACTAGCTGCCACACTACACACACACTCCACACACATGCATGCCACACATAACCCCACCACGCAACGCACACAACACCGACGCACGCTACCGACGCACGCAATCCCACCCCATGACACACACGGGATTCCTACCCCATCGTCTCAACCGACCCCGCTCCTCTCCACCTACCGCCGTCTGCGAGTCCTGCCACCGCTCTGCCTCTCTGCTCTGCCCGACTCAGCACCACCGTCGACCTCGTCGGCCTGCTACTCCTCTACAGCAAGCTGGTCCTCCTCAAGCTATGCCTCTGGTGACCCCATCTCCAGCCGCCTCCACCTCACTTTCGGCCACCCCAGTGCTGCCTCCTCTGTCTATTGTGGCCTAGGTGTAACATCCCAATTGTCTAACAATTGCAATGCTACTTGCCTAGTCTATATATTGCTACTCCCTACATAATATTATTGCATCATCATTATATCATGCTCATGTCATCATGCCACATTGTCTCTGAGCACCATATTAAATCTTTGCATTAATACTGTGGGTTTGCATTTGGATCTTACTACTTGTATTTGGTTCTTGATACTTGTATACAAATGCCCAAATGGAGTTGAGGACATATCTTTTATTTCCTTTCCACCTACTAACATCGGACATCTTCCTTTTGATATCTATACACAACTCTACCATATATTTGTATGTGGGCAATTATATTTTATTTTGGTATTTAAATTCTAGCCCACATATATTTCAATATGGATTATTCTTCCTCATACACATGGTCTTTTGGTTTAGATACAAACCAATCAAAATATGCCATGAGCTTGTCCCTCCTCCAATTCTTGATCTTTCCAAATTCTTTTATTGCCATTTTTCTCTTATGCATGTTTCCTACATTTTTGTTTTCACAAAAATGCCACGTGCAATAATAGAACATCTCAAGCCATACTCTTCTTTTATTTTTGTCTTGTGTGGTTTTAAAATCAACCATTTGAGCTAAACATTTGATGTTGTTCAAATCAATTAGCCTAACCTAATCTATCTACACCTACATTATCACACCATCAAACTTGTCTATCTAGCTAACCTAGCCGTGAGAACCCCACATATATGTGCATGTGTGTGCTTGTGCCGATGAGCTTTTTCTAGCTAGTTGTACACCAGGTGCTTCTTCGTTTCGGATCAGACTGTGTGGTGCAACACACACACTCTCACACCTGCACCAAACGATCAAGATCAGCCTGTGCAATCTTCTGGACTCCAACTTGATCAAGTCATACCAGCCCAGCTGCACCTGATCGGTATCTATCCCTCCCTAGTCCCTAGTAGTCCTAGGTCTGAACCCTCTCCTCGTTCTGAACCAGAGCCAACCTAGCCTCGCTCCCGGGTTCGACTCCACCAGCCCTGGTCGCAACAATCCAGCTATAATGGACACGCACCCAGCATCTCCCTGTTTATCTTCTCCATCCCGATCACGTGCTCGACCTGCTTTTCCTCCTGCCCACAAGTAGCGGCAGCAGAGACAGAGCCCCCATCCACTCCTCCCTCCGTATCTTCACCCCCCCCCCCCCCCCCCCCCCCCCTCTCCAAGTCAGTCCAGATCGAGATCACGCCATGGCCGCCGCTTCCTGCCGCTCCGTGCCTTTGCTCTACGCCTCTGGAAGCGCTGCTTTAGAGGGAGGACCTGCGCGTCGAGTACCGCCAACGAACGGAACATGGAGCAAGGAGGAGACGGCCTCACTACCTCGCCATCCCACTGAACACGGTCACCGTCCCCGTGCACCCGCAAGCCAGCCGTCGCCGTCCAAGTTGCCTCGCCGCCGTCCCCGGCAACCTCCGGCTCGCCGACCTTGTCCGCAAGGACCATGGTGAGCTCCTTCTTCCTTCCCCATCCTTCGCTGCAGCCCTTGCTCCCTATAGCGCCGTATTAGATTTGTCGTCCTTCTGCCGCACGCGCCGCACGCGCATCTCTCTGCAGCAGCCGCACAGCACACGCGTAGACAACAACAGTAGCAGACACGCTGCAGCACCCTTTGTTCATGTTGTTTTATCGGCGCCCTAGTCTTCTACCTCCGGCGCAGATGAGACCACCAGCTCCACGTAGCATCTGAGATCACCCAAACGGCGCCGCGAGCAGTTCGAAATCATCCGCGAGATATTGAAGAAAGACACTGTATGCATCTGTCAGTTTCGTCAGTAAAATGCCTTGTTTTCGTCCTATGTTCATCGCAATATCGATTCGTCCTCCATCAACCTCCAGTCGTGTTATCTTCGCAAAAACAATCTCGGTGTTTTCCTCTTTCAAACAAGATATGTCACACTCAATTCGGAGCACCACACCCCTCGGCATCGTCGATGCATTTTTGAACAAAATCACTGTCAGTTTACGTACGTCTAAGACAGTTTGTTCCGGGACATGTTTCCGATTTTTTCCCTTCCAGCTCAATTGATCTCCGGCGAATATATTGATTCTACGATCTTCCCTGATGTACTAACTTTGCAAATCAACAAACAGTATTCAAAACGGAGGAGCAAATCTATCGCAATCATCAGCCAAAATCTATCGCAATCATCAGCCAAAGTCGAGTCATCTTGCAGTTTTACTGTCAAATAATTCAGTCCAGCGCATTCGTTCATGTCCCTGTTCCCGGCAACCTAGCGTTGTACTCAGATGGTTTCCAGCGAGATTCTTCACGTCTACATCTTCTCCTTCGTTTCATCTTCATAAAGAAACAAACGACAACTCAATCGGTTTAAAAACAAGTCACAAGAACATCGCCTGAGCTAGCCGACTCGCACGAGCTAAATTCAGTTTAGTCTTAATCGAAGAACCTGCTCCTGTTTTTTTTTCCACAAACCCCTAGCACTTCTGTTATCCACGTTGCACCTGACTTTTTCCTCTTGGGCCCCTCATGCCTTTCAATTTTCTTTTCAAAATTCCAAATCAAAGTCAAACCAGTTTCTAAAATTGAATTCAATCTGTGACTGTTTGCCCCCAAGGCCAAAACTTTTGAATTTCGATTAATTACTAAAACAAAACAAAAATATTTAAATCTTTTAAAGATTAATAATATCTGTTCTAAAATGAATAATGATTAATATTCATATATAAACATTAAATAATTGACTTTCCTATTAAAAGGAAATAAATCATACCTTTTTATTGCAAGTCCAAATGGGACAAATAATATATGTTTTGAGATCAGAAAAATGCCAGAAATTCAAATATGCTATCCAAAATAATTTTTGAGCAATTTAAGATTTCGAAATTATTTAAATATCAATAAATGCCTTTTCTTAATAAATTTATAACTTTATTTTCATAATTCCAAATTTGACAAATAATATGTCTAAATCGATCAGCGCGATGAGCCCGTTCTAACTATGCATTCCATGATATGAACTGAAGCATGCATTATATAAATATTAAGTATACAACAATGCTTATGGGAGCAAAACATGACTAAAAACTTAATAAAATGTTTTGTTCTTGTACCCCACACCTCACCCATGCCATGCTATACTATACCATGTAAATTATGCATCATTCCATCATGGCATACTTGTTTGCTTGTTGCATATGATTTATATGATTGTGCTATATATTTATTTCGGCCTCTTGTATGTTTGGCTTTTATCTGGATAGACACTGAGCAAGGAGAATACCAAGAGACTCAAGAGTATTACCCGGATCCTTCCTATTCGACAGCAGAACTGCCAGGCAAGCAATTCCCCATGCTTCCATACATATAATACCTATGCTTCTATCTTATTCTTGCATCATTGAGTCGCGATTGCATTAAATTGAATCCCAAGTATTGCATAGCCTTTACTTTTAAACCCCACCGAAGCTTGTACCTCAATCCCATGAGCCATTACTGCAGGAGTTGTTTGAGCCGTGCGGGTCGTAGAATTGCATGTGTAGGGTTTGTGCGAGTCTTTGGATAACGAGGTACCTAAACAACTTAACATGAGTAGAGAACTAATGAAAGAGGCATCGATGAGCATTATCTGCTATTTGGTTCTTTAAGCTCACTTGTGTCTCGTAGGATCCCGAGTACTTGATTCCTGTTCCTTGACTATCGCACTATCCGCATGTGGGACCATGAATCCCCTTCGCCTAAGCTTGATTCGCACTTTATTTCTTGGGGCCACAAAGTAGTTTGGGGCTTTATTACTATCATGTACTTATGCCATGATTTACTGCTTTATTTACGATTGTACGTGGAGCATCTGTACTGTTTTGGAATGCGGAGTGTTTTCGCGGTATCGACATGCCCAATCACACTTTTGGGTTCTCAGTCGTTTACAGCCATTGACGCAAACCCTGGGTCCATCTCGGAGCCGGCCAACTTCATTGCGAGTAGCTTAGTGGGGTGGCCCCTTGAAATGATTTATGAATCCTGTGAATGCTTTGTCGTGAGGCCTCGTTGCGTTTTATTTGGTTCTTCCCGAGGTTGATCGTGCATGTGTTGCTATTTGTGCACCCCGGCAGGGTAAATCTTTTTAAAAGTCGTTTCTGCGGTTATAGACGACTCGGAGCACATTTTCTCGATCATAGACAAGCATAACTAAAGTACCCGCGTTTAATTTGACTAAGACATGACTAGTAATTAGTACAACACTTATGGAATGGTTAATAAAATTGCCAATGGATGGGTTGTTCTTCCGCCTTCTCGTCGGTAAGCGAGAAGAAGATCGAGCGAGGTTAATTATGTTACTCATATAACTGTTGCTATTAATTAACGAGCGTCCGTCCATCTCTGGTTGGGCAGATGTGTAGCGTGTCTCTATAGAACTTTGTAGCTTTTATCTTTCGCTGCAATTGCGTCACCCCAGGTCGTTCCCTTTAGATGCATTAAGACTTGCTGAGTACCCCTAGGGTCTCACACGATAAATATTTGGTTTAGGTGGACAGGTATACTATCAGGAAGGCTACTGGATTGAGGAGACGGATGATGGTGGCAACGACCGTCAGGTGTAGAGATTCCGGGGATGAAGATCCTTGAGATCTATGGGCGAGATGTGCTTATTTTCAGGACATCTTATGCCGATTTGCTTCTTATCCGTACTCGGATCATGTTTTCCGCTTCCGCTTGATACCCTGTTGCGTGATGTTTGAGGAAGTATCCTAAAATATTATGTCTATCTAGGATATTTGAATCTTGCCGTATGGCGTTGAATATTTCTATTTCTTTTAGATGGTGTGACTCTGATGTCTATTGTAAGTCGCAGGCATACATACTCATTTGTGTATGTCGTGGTCGCGTTACCTGTCGCTTACGCCGCTCGCTCTTATCCCGATGTTCTTGAAAGTGGATAAGGTGGTAGGCCGGTATCGTGCCCTACTTCGCTTCGATGGGCCTACACGTGGGTGGCCTTGGTCCTCCGCGGTAGAGTCACTTATCCACTTTTGGTTCGTCCAGGCTTGAACTTAGAGAGTAATGTCCGAGGTATTACACCAGGTCTCCGCTAGCGTGCCGCGCGGACCTCGTCTCACTGACCCACGTCCTCGAGCTTGCCCCTAGGTGCTCTCCTCATCTTTGCTTCTCAATCGTTTCTCGGGCATGTATTAGACCGGTGCTTTTGTTTGTTGATGTCGCCTAGAGTCCCTGATGCCTTAGCTATGGACCTGTGGTTAAGATAAAGAGAACCCAAGGGCCTCGACAAGATCTTCTTTGCCGCCGATCATGGGAGGATATTGAAGCACCAAGGTCAAGTGAAGATGTACCGAGAAGTCCCCGACGTACCCCGACACGGATCCGACGATTCGAGTGTCCGCCAAGATCTCCTTCCAAGGATCAAACCACTCAAAGATCCTCGATACCCGAACCAAGTCTACCTTCGGCAAACGAAGCTGGAGACCCCAAGTTCTCCATTGTGGAGCCCCGAGTCCTCCTTCATGGATCTGAAGGCCGAACCCGAACCCCTCTGAACCCAAGATCTCTGAACCCCTAATGTGTGACCCCTTTTTAAGCCCCTATTTTATAAATTATCATACAACTTGTTGCATATTAAAATATTCATGCTTGCATACATATCATGTGGTTTGGGGCATTATGCCGATTCACCTAATAATTAAATATGGAGACTATATGCGGGCTATTTTTGTCTTATCTCGACTCCATTTAAATTTGTCTAGCGAACCGATGCCATATTTTGCCTTGTTAATACAACATTTAAATTGCAGGGAACCTAAACAATTTGACCCTCCTATTTAATTGTCAGGATTACGATTTCTCTTAAATTGGATAGGTTGCATCATATCCTTGCCATGTCATACATCATATCATGAATATGCCCAGTCGTCTGCTGTAGTATTAAATAGTGCATCCGGCGTTTCTGCTTTGCTTCTTCACGGATTAGGGCGTTGAGTTGATGCGAGCTTCGACTCGTCCTTCAAATGAATCTTCGGCAATGTTTTCCAGACAAGCATTCCCCCTTTATACCTATTTTGCATTTATAGTCTTTACTTCCTCTTGTTGATCTACTATTATCCAGGTTGTGATGCTTTAGTTTCCATACCATTTATATTCCCTGCAACCTATATTACCTTGGACACCTCCTATTGCCTATTGTTTGGTAGACAGTTGGCCTTGCGAGTCGTAGTGCTTGCTCATGTGTTGGTTAGAGTCGTCGAGTTCCACCATTGATGGGGGTTGGCACATGCTTAATGGTGGAGATAATTATAGTTCCACTTATCACTTGATAATTAAATGTTGGAAGTAGATATAATTAATAAAGAGACATCAGTGGATAATAGTTGAGATCTGGATCTTATCCCACCCACTTGTGTCCACCTAGTACCCGAGTTCTTGACACTTGTTCCGAGACCGAGCGCGCTAACCACATGTGGGGTGTATAGGATCCCCTAACGACTTACTACCAGATTTCAAAGTACTGCGTTGGGGGCCACAAACTAGTTTGGGGTGTTAATACTATCTTGTATTTATGCTATGTTTTACTTCTTTATTTACTACTGTTGCGCGTGGAGCGTTTACCTGTACTGTTTAGGAACAAATGTGGAATGTTTATGCGGTATCGACAAGCACAGTCACACTTTCGGGTTCCTAGTTATTTACAACCATTGGCATAAACCCTGAGCCCGTCTCAGAGCCAGCCGACTTTGTTGGGAGTAGCTTAGTAGGGTGACCCCTATTGTAACTACCTCGGTGAATTACGCTCTTAGTTAATGCCTGGATGAACGAAAGTGGTTAAAATAGTACGGTGGGGCCCAGGGCCACGCACGGTAGACCTTTCGGCCGTCCTAACCACTTTTGAACAACGGGACAAGAACGAGCGGCGTAATCGGCAGGCGAAGGGATCAACTACATACACAAATGAGTATGTATGCAAGCCACATACAACAGTCCTCAGAGCCATTCCATCTAAAAGAAATAGAAATATTGCCACGCCATACGGCAAGATCCAAATGTCCTAGATAGATATAATAATTTAGGATAGCTCCTCAAACATCACACATCAGAGTATCAGGCGGAAGCAGAAAACAAGATCCGAGTACGGATAAGAAGCGAATTGGCATAAGATGCCCCATAAATAAACACATCCCGCCCACAGATCACACGGATCCCCGTTCCCGGAATCTCTACACCGAATGATCGTTGCCAACATCATCTGTCTCTTCCACCCAGTATCCATCTTGCGGGTACACCTGTTCATCTGAATCAAACAATTTATCGTGTGAGACCCTAGGGGTACTTAGCAAGTCTTTATGCCACTAAAGGGGACACAACCTGGGGTTACGCAATTGCAGCGAAAGATAATACCTAACAATTCTACAGATACTCGCTAACCTTCCGCCTAACCAATGATAGACGGAAGTCCGTGAATTAAGAACAACAGTTATAACAGTATAATTAACAGATCCATCCTCCTCCTCGCTTACCAACGAGGAAGCGGACGAACAACCCCCGTCATCCGTTGGCCGTTTTATTAACCATTCCATGAGTATTGCACTATTTACTAGTCAAGTACTTAGTCAATTTAAAAGCGGTACTTTAGTTATACTTGTCTATGATCGAGAAACTGTGCTCCAAGTCGTCCAAAACCGCGGACACGGCTTTCAGAAAGATTTACCCTGCAGGGGTGCACGAATAGCAACACACACTCGATCACCCTCGGAAAAACCAAATCAAAACCCAACGAGGCATTCATGACAAAGCAATCACAGGATTCAGAAACATTTCAGGGGGCCACCCCATTAAGCTACCCGCAACGAAGTTGGCCGGCTCCGAGACGGACCCAAGGTTTGTGTGGACGGCGGTAAACGACTGGGAACCCGAAAATATGACTGGGCTTGTCGATACAGCGGAAACGTGTCACGATCCAAAACAGTACAGGTGCTCCTCGCACAATCTTAAATAAAGCAGTAACATGGCATAAGTACAGAATAGTAATAAAGCCCCAAACTAATTGTGGCCCCAAGAAATAAGAATGAATCAAGCTCTGGCTTAGGGGGGTCTATAAGGCCTCCCGGATGTGGATAGTGCGAATAAACAAGGAACAGGAATCAAGTACTCGGGGTCCTACGGGACACAAGTGAGCAGGAAAAACCAAATAGCAGATATTGCTCGCCGGTGCCTCTTTCATTAGTTATCCCATTACTGCTCAGGTTAAGTTGTTTAGGTACCTCGTTATTCATCAGACACTCACATACCCTACACCTGCTTTTCTACGACTCGCATGGCTCAAACAACTCCTGTAGTAACGGCTCATGGGATGGAGGAACAAGATGCGGTGGGGTTTAAAAGTAAAGGCTATGCAGTACTTGGGATTCAATTTAATGCAATCGCGACTCAATGATGCAAGAATAAGATAGAGGCAATAGGCACTGTATGTATGCAAGCATGTGGTAGTGCTTGCCTGGCAGTTCAGTTGAAGCGAGAGATGGATCTGGGTAATACTCCTGTGATTCCTGGTAATTCTCCTGCTGGGCGTCTATTCGAAGAAGAACCAAACAAACAAGGGCCAACATAAATAAAGTGCACAAGCATATGAATTAAAATGCGACAAGCAACCAAGCATGCCATGATGAATGATGCACAATTTACATGGCATTAAAGTAGCATGGCAAAGGTGAGGTGTGGATATAAGAAATAAAGCACTTTATTATTTATTTGACCAAGTTTTATTGCCATAAATAGTTCAGATTTTTAAATGACAACATGATGCATGCTTCAATTCAGAACAAGGACTGAATAAATAGAACGGGCTCGTCGCGCTGATCGATTTAGACATATTATTTGTCAAATTTGGAGTTATAAAACAAAAGTTATTAATTAATTAAGGAACAGGGCAATTTATTGTAATTTTAATCATCTCAAAAATTTAAAGTGTCCAAGATATATTTTGAAGGGCATATTTGAATTCCTCACATTTTTTGATTCCAAAACATTTATTATTTGTATTTTAAAAATTATTTGAATCTGAAAAGAACTTGAATTTAAATCAATTTGAAAAAGATTTAATTAAAAACAAACTCAGGGAATTACTTTTCTCACTCAGTCAGAATCAACCCCAGCCACTGACGGGTGGGCTTGGTGCTGACCGGGCCACGCGCGTGGGAAAAACTTTTGTCACCGCGGGCTCGCCTAGCCACTGTGACTACGGGGTGGGCCAACTGGCGTAGGCCCGCGTGTCAGCGGTGAGCGAGACAGGGGCTGACAGGTGGGGCTGGGGTTGGAGCGCGGGTTGCGGTCGGGAAAAGCCGAGAGGTTTTCTGCGAAAGTGCCAGCGCGGCTGACTGGTGGGGTCGCTAGGAGCGCGGGTTGCAGGAATCAAAAAGGTGGGGGGCTTTTTGCAAATCGACCACGGCCCGGGTACTGTTCTTTGTTTTCCTTCGTCTGGCGAGAAAATCTGGCGCGCGGCGCGAGCGGGGATCGATCCCGGGACGTGGGCGTGCGCGCGGAGGGTGCTAACCGGTGCGGCTGGCTCAGGTAGTTGACAGGGAGGTGGGCGCGGGCTAGATAAGGGGTTGTGCGGCGCGGGGAGGCTGCAGAAGACGGCGAGCTCTGGCGCGCGGCGGGTGTTCGATGAAACGATCGGCGGCGTTAGGGCGGTACGGCGAGGCGGAGGTTGTCAGGGAGAAGGAGATGCTCACCGCGGGCTCGGTGGTGGTGTTGGGTCGGGCGGGGAGGCGCTGGTACGGCGAGGACGCTGGCGCTCTGGCGGCTAGGGTTTGGCGTCGCGCGACGAGGTACTGGCGGTGCTGGGGCTCTCTCCTTTGCGCTGACGGCCACGGGGCAACGCAGGAGGACGTACTCGATCTTCTCAGCCACCTCCAGGTCGAGCTGCACGGCTGGAATGGCGGGGACGAGGTGGTGCTGGCGGCGGCCGGCGTCGGCTGCTGGTGGACGGAGAGGAAGAAGGGGAAGAAGGGGGCGGCTCGGCCAGATCTGGGAGAGGCCAGAGAGGCGTGGGGAGGAAGGAAAAGTGGGAGAGAGAGAGGAGAGGGAGCCGGGCACGGCAGAGATAAGGTGGCCTCGGTGCCACCTTTTCCTCCTCCTTTTCGAGCACATGGGCGAGCTGGCTGGGGATCGTCCTAGGACTGCAGGTGGACCAGGGCAGGGCGAGAGGGACGGCAGGGTGGCTCGGCTGGAGGGGCCCTCGGGTCAGGAAGAGAGAAGAGAGGGAGGGGTAGCTAGGCTAGGTTAGATGGGGCATGGCTTGGGTTAGGGTTAGCTAGGGTTAGGGTTAGCTAAGGTGGCTGAGGTGTGGGCCAGGGAGAGAGGGGCTTGACATGGAGGCCATGCTAGAGAGAGAGAGAGAGAGACTTAGGGTTTAGGAGAAATTTTAGGTGTAAAGGAATTATAAAGAGAAAAACTAGGTTTGAATTTTATTAGGTGTTTATATTTTGATTTAGTTTAAGAGGCCAAACTAAGAAGAAGAAAAGGAAGCTTGATCTTGCTTGAGATAAGGTGGAGGAGAAACTAGAGAAAGAGGAAGAAAAGGAATAGGTGGAAAGGGTCACATATGGCTCATGCATGGAGGATTGAAAATAAGAGGAAAAAGAGATGGTGAGATGATGAGGATGGTGTAATGGTGGTAGATGGTTTTCCTTAGGTAGGATCCACCAAATCCAAAGAAAAACCAATGGAGGAAAAAGGTGGTGAAGAATTGTGCATGGCCCATGCAAAATAATAATGCCATGGTATATTTTGTGAAAACAATATTAATATTATGGCATTACTCTATGCTTATCCAAGAAGTGGAGATTAAACCAAGCAAAGGAATTTAATGGACTAGATCCACCCTATTGCACATGAGCTAGAGAAATCCAAAAACAACAACAAACAAGCTCATGGTCTAGTAGGATGGTGGAATTATAAAGTGGTGGAAAAGAAAGGTGATGGAAATGAAATAAAAGATATGCCCCCAACTCAACTTGGGCATTTAGACAATATATCAATAACCAAATACAATATCAAGAGGCAAATACAATTAATAATGCATGTGAGAGAAGAACCAAAGAAAAGGACTTCTATATGATGCTCAAATGCAAGGTGGCATGATGACATGAGCATGATATAATTATGATGCAATAATAATATATAAAGTAGCCAATATCTTACTAGGACAAGTAGCATTACAATTGTTAGACAATTGGGGTGCTACAACTCTCCCCCACTAAACAGGAATCTCGCCTCGAGATTCTAGGAAGAAGAAGACTCAAAGAGGGTAGGATACTTGGCACGGAGCTCATCTTCACGTTCCCAGGTGGCTTCATTGATGTATCTAGAGGAACCAAGACTGGAGTGGAAGTAAGCTTCTCTTTGAGTGTTTCAAGCTTGCTTGACATGCAGGAGTCCAAAGATATTTCTTGCCTTTCTTGAGGAGATCGGTAAGAGGCTTCGCAATCTTCAAGAAGTTTTGAACGAATCGCCGACAGTAACTGGCCAAGCCAAGGAAACTTCAGACTTCTTTGACATTAATGGGTGGAAGCCAGTCCATATTGTCTTAATAGTTTCTGGGTTACGGCAATGCCCTTGGCAGAGATGACGTGACCAAGGTAGGTGACTTGAGGCAGCCAAAACTCACACTTGGAGAACTTTGCATACAGGCGGTTCTCATGAAGCTTGTTTAGGACACATCGAAGGTGTTCTTCATGTTCTTCTTTTGACTTAGAATAGACTAGAATGTCATCCAGATAGACCACAACGAACTTATCCAGATACTCCATGAAAACCGAGTTCATAAGCCTCGAGAAGGTGGCAGGTGCATTGGTGAGACCGAAAGACATGACCGTGTACTCATACAGGCCATAGCGGGTGGTGAAAGCTGTTTTGGGAACATCTTCCTTGCGAATCTTGATTTGATGATAACCACTTCTCAAATCAAGCTTAGAGAATACCACAGCTCCAGCTAGCTGATCGAAGAGATCATTAATCCGCAGAAGGGGATATTTATTCTTGATGGTTTTAGCATTGAGTGCCTGATAGTCAACACAAAGTCTATCAGTCTTGTCTCGCTTTTTCACAAAGATGGTTGGACTACCCCAAGAAGAAGTACTGTGCTGAATGAAACCCAACTTCTCTTGTTCATCCAACTGACATTTAAGTTCAGCCAACTCAGCAGGACCCATTTTATAAGGCCGCTTGGAAATAGGAGCGGTACCAGATTCAAGTTCAATGACAAACTCAACCTCACGATCCGGAGGCATACCTGGCAACTCTTCAAGAAAGACATCTGGGAACTCACAAACTACAGGAACACTCTGAATACCTTCCATAGCATCATCATTCAGAGCCGCCAAAGAATAAAGCTGAATTGCAGGAGTCAGACTTGGAGAATAGACTATATGGCCTTCAGGAATTTTCAGAGAAACCGAACGTTCAGCACAATCAATCACAGCTGCATTTGCTGTCAACCAATCCATGCCCAAGATAACATCAATATCCGAATTGCCCAGAATGATTAAGGAAGCCGGAAACGAAGAGCCACCAATCTCAATTTGATTGCCATGGCTGATATGAGTAGCCCTCATGTTTGACCCAGGAGATTGTACCACAAGACGGTGTAATAAAGGAACCATAGCCAGATCTTGCTCATGAGCAAACTTGTGAGAAACAAAAGAATGCAAGTCAGTCCTATAATGGAGAATGATAATAATCCAAAATAGTACCAAAATGGAATTAATCACGATTAAAGAATGCAATTCATTGAGATGATATTAAAATATCAGCAAAGTTCAAGGCAACTAGAAGATACTAAGCATAACGCACACGACTGAACAAGGAGTGTGGTATACAAACTAACAAAGAAAAAATTTCCGCAAATTTCGGCATTAAAATACCACTATATGCGCAAAACCACTTAACGAATCAAGATTAGTAACTCTACTAGTTCAATATACAAAAGCAAATGACAAAAGTAGTGGTATGGTCGCGACTCCATCCCGCACTCAAATCATTACTCCGCACATGAATCAGTAAAACACATCCCAACACCTTCTTCTTCGATGAACCTAAAGATTGGTAACTACGGAAACGAACACCCCAACAAGATAACATCGGATACAAAGAGTAAGATAGATAGCATCGGTGTACAACGAATCAGAATAGATCGCGTCGGTTTACAAAGGCCTGTCGGTATGGAATGTACCAACAGTTGATAACCAAAAGGCAGATAGTGATAACATTTGGATGCAACAGATAGACAAGGAATTCACACACACACACACACAAACACACACACATAACCTATGGTACTACGGAACCCAAAACACGTGAATCCTAGTTTGAAGTTTAGAAGAGGATTGAAAACGTTACACTTCCTTACCAGAAAAAGGGTGGGTGGGTGGGTAAGAAGAAAAATGGAAGCAGTCCTACTCTCACGTTTTGTTTTTCTCTAGTATACATAACTACCAAAATATCTGCTAGACTGACAATGACCATTTTGGCTGAGACCCTGAAGGGCGGGATGGCTCGGATACCAATTGTAACTACCTCGGTGAATTACGCTCTTAGTTAATGCCTGGATGAACGAAAGTGGTTAAAATAGTACGGTGGGGCCTAGGGCCACGCACGGTAGACCTTTCGGCCGTCCTAACCACTTTCGAACAACGGGACAAGAACGAGCGGCGTAATCGGCAGGCGAAGGGATCAACTACATACACAAATGAGTATGTATGCAAGCCACATACAACAGTCCTCAGAGCCATTCCATCTAAAAGAAATAAAAATATTGCCACGCCATACGGCAAGATCCAAATGTCCTAGATAGATATAATAATTTAGGATAGCTCCTCAAACATCACACATCAGAGTATCAGGCGGAAGCGGAAAACAAGATCCGAGTACGGATAAGAAGCGAATTGGCATAAGATGCCCCATAAATAAACACATCCCGCCCACAGATCACACGGATCCCCGTTCCTGGAATCTCTACACCGAATGATCGTTGCCAACATCATCTGTCTCTTCCACCCAGTATCCATCTTGCGGGTACACCTGTTCATCTGAATTAAACAATTTATCATGTGAGACCCTAGGGGTACTCAGCAAGTCTTTATGCCACTAAAGGGGACACAACCTGGGGTTACGCAATTGCAGCGAAAGATAATACCTAACAATTCTACAGATACTCGCTAACCTTCCGCCTAACCAATGATAGACGGAAGTCCGTGAATTAAGAACAACAGTTATAACAGTATAATTAACAGATCCATCCTCCTCCTCGCTTACCAACGAGGAAGCGGACGAACAACCCCCGTCATCCGTTGGCCGTTTTATTAACCATTCCATGAGTATTGCACTATTTACTAGTCAAGTACTTAGTCAATTTAAAAGCGGTACTTTAGTTATACTTGTCTATGATCGAGAAATTGTGCTCCAAGTCGTCCATAACCGCGGACACGGCTTTCAGAAAGATTTACCCTGTAGGGGTGCACGAATAGCAACACACACTCGATCAACCTCGGAAAAACCAAATCAAAACCCAACGAGGCATTCACGACAAAGCAATCACAGGATTCAGAAACATTTCAGGGGGCCACCCCATTAAGCTACCCGCAACGAAGTTGGCCGGCTCCGAGACGGACCCAAGGTTTGTGTGGACGGCGGTAAACGACTGGGAACCCGAAAATATGACTGGGCTTGTCGATACAGCGGAAACGTGTCACGATCCAAAACAGTACAGGTGCTCCTCACACAATCTTAAATAAAGCAGTAACATGGCATAAGTACAGAATAGTAATAAAGCCCCAAACTAATTGTGGCCCCAAGAAATAAGAATGAATCAAGCTCTGGCTCAGGGGGGTCCATAAGGCCCCCGGATGTGGATAGTGCGAATAAACAAGGAACATGAATCAAGTACTCGGGGTCCTACGGGACACAAGTAAGCAGGAAAAACCAAATAGCAGATATTGCTCGCCGGTGCCTCTTTCATTAGTTATCCCATTACTACTCAGGTTAAGTTGTTTAGGTACCTCGTTATTCATCAGACACTCACCTACCCTACACCTGCTTTTCTACGACTCGCATGGCTCAAATAACTCCTGTAGTAATGGCTCATGAGATGGAGGAACAAGATGCGGTGGGGTTTAAAAGTAAAGGCTATGCAGTACTTGGGATTCAATTTAATGCAATCGCGACTCAATGATGCAAGAATAAGATAGAGGCAATAGGTACTGTATGTATGCAAGCATGTGGTAGTGCTTGCCTGGCAGTTCAGTTGAAGCGAGAGATGGATCTGGGTAATACTCCTGTGATTCCTGGTAATTCTCCTGCTAGGCGTCTATTCGAAGAAGAACCAAACAAACAAGGGCCAACATAAATAAAGTGCACAAGCATATGAATTAAAAGGCGACAAACAACCAAGCATGCCATGATGAATGATGCACAATTTACATGGCATTAAAGTAGCATGGCAAAGGTGAGGTGTGGATATAAGAAATAAAGCACTTTATTATTTATTTGACCAAGTTTTATTGCCATAAACAGTTCAGATTTTTAAATGACAACATGATGCATGCTTCAATTCAGAACAAGGACTGCATAAATAGAACGGGCTCGTCGCGCTGATCGATTTAGACATATTATTTGTCAAATTTGGAGTTATAAAACAAAAGTTATTAATTAATTAAGGAAAAGGGCAATTTATTGTAATTTTAATCATCTCGAAAATTTGAAGTGTCCAAGATATATTTTGAAGGGCATATTTGAATTCCTCACATTTTTCTGATTCCAAAACATTTATTATTTGTATTATTTGGATTTGTATTTTAAAAATTATTTGAATCTGAAAAGAATTTGAATTTAAATCAATTTGAAAAAGATTTAATTAAAAACAGACTCAGGGAATTACTTTTCTCACTCAGTCAGAATCAACCCCAGCCACTGACGGGTGGGCCTGGGGTTGACCGGGCCACGCGCGTGGGAAAAACTTTTGTCACCGCGGGCTCGCCTAGCCACTGTGACTGCGGGGTGGGCCAACTGGCGCAGGCCCGCGTGCCAGCGGTGAGCGAGACAGGGGCTGACAGGTGGGGCTAGGGTTGGAGCGCGGGTTGCGGTCGGGAAAAGCCGAGGGGTTTTCTGCGAAAGTGCTAGCACGGCTGACTGGTGGGGTCGCTAGGAGCGCGGGTTGCAGGAATCAAAAAGGTGGGGGGCTTTTTGCAAATCGACCACGGCCCGGGTACTGTTCTTCGTTTTCCTTCGTCTGGCGAGAAAATCCGGCGCGCGACGCGAGCGGGGATCGATCCCGGGACGCGGGCGTGCGCGCGGAGGGTGCTAACCGGTGCGGCTGGCTCAGGTAGTTGACAGGGAGGTGGGCGCGAGCTAGATAAGGGGCTGTGCGGCGCGGGGAGGCTGTAGAAGACGGCGAGCTCTGGCGCGCGGCGGGTGTTCGATGAAACGATCGGCGGCGTTAGGGCGATACGGCGAGGCAGAGGTTGTCAGGGAGAAGGAGATGCTCACCGCGGGCTCGGCGGTGGTGTTGGATCGGGCGGGGAGGCGCTGGTACGGCGAGGACGCTGGCGCTCTGGCGGCTAGGGTTTGGCGTCGGGCGACGAGGTACTGGCGGTGCTGGGGCTCTCTCCTTCGCGCTGACGGCCACGGGGTGACGCAGGAGGACGTACTCGATCTTCTCAGCCACCTCCAGGTCGAGCTGCACGCCAGGAACGGCGGGGACGAGGTGGTGCTGGCGGCGACCGGCGTCGGCTGCTGGTGGACGGAGAGGAAGAAGGGGAGGAAGGGGGCGGCTCGGCCAGATCTGGGAGAGGCCAGAGAGGCATGGGGAGGAAGGAAAAGTGGGAGAGAGAGAGAGGAGAGGGAGCCGGGCACGGCAGAGATAAGGTGGCCTCGGTGCCACCTTTTCCTCCTCCTCCTTTTCGAGCACATGGGCGAGCTGGCTGGGGATCGTCCTAGGACTGCAGGTGGACCAGGACAGGGCGAGAGGGATGGCAGGGTGGCTCGGCTGGAGGGGCCCTCGGGTCAGGAAGAGAGAAGAGAGGGAGGGGTAGCTAGGCTAGGTTAGATGGGGCATGGCTCGGGTTAGGGTTAGCTAGGGTTAGGGTTAGCTAAGGTGGCTGAGGTGTGGGCCAGGGAGAGAGGGGCTTGACATGGAGGCCATGCTAGAGAGAGAGAGAGACTTAGGGTTTAGGAGAAATTTTAGGTGTAAAGGAATTATAAAGAGAAAAACTAGGTTTGAATTTTATTAGGTGTTTATATTTTGATTTAGTTTAAGAGGCCAAACCAAGAAGAAGAAAAGGAAGCTTGATCTTGCTTGAGATAAGGTGGAGGAGAAACTAGAGAAAGAGGAAGAAAAGGAATAGGTGGAAAGGGTCACATATGGCTCATGCATGGAGGATTGAAAATAAGAGGAAAAAGAGATGGTGAGATGATGAGGATGGTGTAATGGTGGTAGATGGTTTTCCTTAGGTAGGATCCACCAAATCCAAAGAAAAACCAATGGAGGAAAAAGGTGGTGAAGAATTGTGCATGGCCCATGCAAAATAATAATGCCATGATATATTTTGTGAAAACAATATTAATATTATGGCATTACTCTATGCTTATCCAAGAAGTGGAGATTAAACCAAGCAAAGGAATTTAATGGACTAGATCCACCCTATTGCACATGAGCTAGAGAAATCCAAAAACAACGACAAACAAGCTCATGGTCTAGTAGGATGGTGGAATTATAAAGTGGTGGAAAAGAAAGGTGATGGAAATGAAATAAAAGATATGCCCCCAACTCAACTTGGGCATTTAGACAATATATCAATAACCAAATACAATATCAAGAGGCAAATACAATTAATAATGCATGTGAGAGAAGAACCAAAGAAAAGGAGTTTTATATGATGCTCAAATGCAAGGTGGCATGATGACATGAGCATGATATAATTATGATGCAATAATAATATATAAAGTAGCCAATATCTTACTAGGACAAGTAGCATTACAATTGTTAGACAATTGGGGTGCTACAACTCTCCCCCACTAAACAGGAATCTCGCCTCGAGATTCTAGGAAGAAGAAGACTCAAAGAGGGTAGGATACTTGGCACGGAGCTCATCTTCACGTTCCCAGGTGGCTTCATCAACGGAATGGTGCGACCACTGCACCTTGCAGAACTTGATAGACTTGTTGCGAGTCCTTCTTTCTACGACTTCAAGAATTTTTGTGGGGTGTTCTTGATAAGACAGATCTTCTTGGAGATTGATAAGTTCATGGTCCACGGTCCTGCCGGGATCCTTGAAGCACTTCTTGAGTTGAGAGATGTGGAAAACATCATGGACTTTGAGTTGTTCAGGGAGCTCAAGAGCATAAGCAACTTCTCCTCTTCTTCCACGAATTTTGAAAGGACCGATGTATCTAGGAGCCAGCTTTCCTTTGATACCAAAGCGGTGCGTGCCTCTCATGGGAGTGACACGAAGATAAACGAGATCACCAGGGACATACTCCATATCCGTGTGCTTTCTGTCATAATTGCTCTTCTGGCGACTTTGAGCAATCTTCAGATTTTCAAGAATGATGTGTACTTTCTCCTCCGCTTGAGTTACAATGTCGGGGCCAAACAATATTCTTTCACCTGCGCCCGACCAACCAATCGGAGTTCTGCACTTGCGACCATAGAGAGCCTCAAATGGTGCCATCTTTAGACTTTTCTGGAAGCTGTTGTTGTAAGAGAATTCAGCATAAGGGAGACATTCTTCCCACTTCATGCCGAAAGAGATAACGCAAGCACGTAGCATATCTTCTAGAATCTGATTGATCCTTTCAACTTGTCCTTGCGACTGAGGGTGGTAAGCTGTGCTGAAGTTTAGTTTTGTTCCCAAAGCATTTTGGAAACTTCCCCAGAACTTGGAAGTGAAGATTCTTCCACGGTCTGAACTGATCTCAAGAGGAACTCCATACAGAGAGACAATTCTGTTGATATAGAGTTCAGCCAATTGAATTGCAGAAATTGTTTTCTTGACTGGAAAGAAGTGAGCTACTTTGGAAAGCCTGTCAATGACAACAAAGATTGCATTGTTGCCCTTCTGCGACCTTGGAAAACCAGTGATGAAGTCAATCTCTACTTTCTCCCATTTCCATTTCGGAGGCTTCAATGGCTGTAGAAGACCGGAAGGTTTCTGATGGACAGCTTTAACTCTACGACACACATCACACTCCGAGACATACTTGGCACAATATCGTTTCAAACCAGGCCACCAATATTGTGTTTTCAAGTCCATGTACATCTTAGTGCTCCCAGGGTGGATAGAAAGAACAGAATCATGCGCCTCCTTGAGAACTTGCTCTCTTAAACCCGGGTAGTTTGGAACAAACATCCGGTGTTCAAAGAAAAGAGTGCCTTGGTCATCTACGTGGAAAGACTCATACTTTGGAAGTTGAATGTTGGAGATGATCTTTTTAGTGTAAGGATCCCCAAGCTGAATGGAACAGACCTTTTCTTCGAAGAGGGGTGTTGCTAGAAGGTTCAGAAGATAACCTTGATCCACAATTTCAAGGTTGAGCTTGCGGAATTCCTCGCACAAGAGAGGCTGTTGTTCTTCCACCATGAGGTTGTTGACATAAGCTTTTCGGCTGAGAGCATCTGCCATGACATTGGCTTTGCCTGGGGTGTAGTTGATGGTCAAATCGAAATCATTGATTGTTTCAATCCACCTCCTCTGACGAAGGTTGAGATCAGGCTGTGTGAATATATACTTGAGACTCTTGTGATCAGAAAAGATCTCACAACGGTTGCCAAGCAAGTAATGCCTCCATACTTTCAAAGCAAAGACAACTGCTGCGAGTTCGAGGTCATGTGTAGGATAGTTGATCTCATGCGTCTTCAACTTACGAGATGCATAAGCAACAACTTGCTTTTCTTGCATAAGGACCGCACCCAATCCTTGCAATGAGGCATCACAGAATATTTGGAAAGGCTTTGATGTATCTAGAGGAACCAAGACTGGAGTGGAAGTAAGCTTCTCTTTGAGTGTTTCAAAGCTTGCTTGACATGCAGGAGTCCAAAGATATTTCTTGCCTTTCTTGAGGAGATCGGTAAGAGGCTTCGCAATCTTCAAGAAGTTTTGAACGAATCGCCGACAGTAACTGGCCAAGCCAAGGAAACTTCAGACTTCTTTGACATTAATGGGTGGAAGCCAGTCCATAATTGTCTTAATAGTTTCTGGGTTGACGGCAATGCCCTTGGCAGAGATGACGTGACCAAGGTAGGTGACTTGAGGCAGCCAAAACTCACACTTGGAGAACTTTGCATACAGGCGGTTCTCATGAAGCTTGTTTAGGACACATCGAAGGTGTTCTTCATGTTCTTCTTTTGACTTAGAATAGACTAGAATGTCATCCAGATAGACCACAACGAACTTATCCAGATACTCCATGAAAACCGAGTTCATAAGCCTCGAGAAGGTGGCAGGTGCATTGGTGAGACCGAAAGACATGACCGTGTACTCATACAGGCCATAGCGGGTGGTGAAAGCTGTTTTGGGAACATCTTCCTTGCGAATCTTGATTTGATGATAACCACTTCTCAAATCAAGCTTAGAGAATACCACAGCTCCAGCTAGCTGATCGAAGAGATCATTAATCCGCAGAAGGGGATATTTATTCTTGATGGTTTTAGCATTGAGTGCCTGATAGTCAACACAAAGTCTATCAGTCTTGTCTCGCTTTTTCACAAAGATGGTTGGACTACCCCAAGAAGAAGTACTGTGCTGAATGAAACCCAACTTCTCTTGTTCATCCAACTGACATTTAAGTTCAGCCAACTCAGCAGGACCCATTTTATAAGGCCGCTTGGAAATAGGAGCGGTACCAGATTCAAGTTCAATGACAAACTCAACCTCACGATCCGGAGGCATACCTGGCAACTCTTCAAGAAAGACATCTGGGAACTCACAAACTACAGGAACACTCTGAATACCTTCCATAGCATCATCATTCAGAGCCGCCAAAGAATAAAGCTGAATTGCAGGAGTCAGACTTGGAGAATAGACTATATGGCCTTCAGGAATTTTCAGAGAAACCGAACGTTCAGCACAATCAATCACAGCTGCATTTGCTGTCAACCAATCCATGCCCAAGATAACATCAATATCCGAATTGCCCAGAATGATTAAGGAAGCCGGAAACGAAGAGCCACCAATCTCAATTTGATTGCCATGGCTGATATGAGTAGCCCTCATGTTTGACCCAGGAGATTGTACCACAAGACGGTGTAATAAAGGAACCATAGCCAGATCTTGCTCATGAGCAAACTTGTGAGAAACAAAAGAATGCAAGTCAGTCCTATAATGGAGAATGATAATAATCCAAAATAGTACCAAAATGGAATTAATCACGATTAAAGAATGCAATTCATTGAGATGATATTAAAATATCAGCAAAGTTCAAGGCAACTAGAAGATACTAAGCATAACGCACACGACTGAACAAGGAGTGTGGTATACAAACTAACAAAGAAAAAATTTCCGCAAATTTCGGCATTAAAATACCACTATATGCGCAAAACCACTTAACGAATCAAGATTAGTAACTCTACTAGTTCAATATACAAAAGCAAATGACAAAAGTAGTGGTATGGTCGCGACTCCATCCCGCACTCAAATCATTACTCCGCACATGAATCAGTAAAACACATCCCAACACCTTCTTCTTCGATGAACCTAAAGATTGGTAACTACGGAAACGAAAACCCCAACAAGATAACATCGGATACAAAGAGTAAGATAGATAGCATCGGTGTACAACGAATCAGAATAGATCGCGTCGGTTTACAAAGGCCTGTCGGTATGGAATGTACCAACAGTTGATAACCAAAAGGCAGATAGTGATAACATTTGGATGCAACAGATAGACAAGGAATTCACACACACACACACACAAACACACACACATAACCTATGGTACTACGGAACCCAAAACACGTGAATCCTAGTTTGAAGTTTAGAAGAGGATTGAAAACGTTACACTTCCTTACCAGAAAAAGGGTGGGTGGGTGGGTAAGAAGAAAAATGGAAGCAGTCCTACTCTCACGTTTTGTTTTTCTCTAGTATACATAACTACCAAAATATCTGCTAGACTGACAATGACCATTTTGGCTGAGACCCTGAAGGGCGGGATGGCTCGGATACCAATTGTAACTACCTCGGTGAATTACGCTCTTAGTTAATGCCTGGATGAACGAAAGTGGTTAAAATAGTACGGTGGGGCCTAGGGCCACGCACGGTAGACCTTTCGGCCGTCCTAACCACTTTCGAACAACGGGACAAGAACGAGCGGCGTAATCGGCAGGCGAAGGGATCAACTACATACACAAATGAGTATGTATGCAAGCCACATACAACAGTCCTCAGAGCCATTCCATCTAAAAGAAATAAAAATATTGCCACGCCATACGGCAAGATCCAAATGTCCTAGATAGATATAATAATTTAGGATAGCTCCTCAAACATCACACATCAGAGTATCAGGCGGAAGCGGAAAACAAGATCCGAGTACGGATAAGAAGCGAATTGGCATAAGATGCCCCATAAATAAACACATCCCGCCCACAGATCACACGGATCCCCGTTCCTGGAATCTCTACACCGAATGATCGTTGCCAACATCATCTGTCTCTTCCACCCAGTATCCATCTTGCGGGTACACCTGTTCATCTGAATCAAACAATTTATCATGTGAGACCCTAGGGGTACTCAGCAAGTCTTTATGCCACTAAAGGGGACACAACCTGGGGTTACGCAATTGCAGCGAAAGATAATACCTAACAATTCTACAGATACTCGCTAACCTTCCGCCTAACCAATGATAGACGGAAGTCCGTGAATTAAGAACAACAGTTATAACAGTATAATTAACAGATCCATCCTCCTCCTCGCTTACCAACGAGGAAGCGGACGAACAACCCCCGTCATCCGTTGGCCGTTTTATTAACCATTCCATGAGTATTGCACTATTTACTAGTCAAGTACTTAGTCAATTTAAAAGCGGTACTTTAGTTATACTTGTCTATGATCGAGAAATTGTGCTCCAAGTCGTCCATAACCGCGGACACGGCTTTCAGAAAGATTTACCCTGTAGGGGTGCACGAATAGCAACACACACTCGATCAACCTCGGAAAAACCAAATCAAAACCCAACGAGGCATTCACGACAAAGCAATCACAGGATTCAGAAACATTTCAGGGGGCCACCCCATTAAGCTACCCGCAACGAAGTTGGCCGGCTCCGAGACGGACCCAAGGTTTGTGTGGACGGCGGTAAACGACTGGGAACCCGAAAATATGACTGGGCTTGTCGATACAGCGGAAACGTGTCACGATCCAAAACAGTACAGGTGCTCCTCGCACAATCTTAAATAAAGCAGTAACATGGCATAAGTACAGAATAGTAATAAAGCCCCAAACTAATTGTGGCCCCAAGAAATAAGAATGAATCAAGCTCTGGCTCAGGGGGGTCCATAAGGCCCCCCGGATGTGGATAGTGCGAATAAACAAGGAACATGAATCAAGTACTCGGGGTCCTACGGGACACAAGTAAGCAGGAAAAACCAAATAGCAGATATTGCTCGCCGGTGCCTCTTTCATTAGTTATCCCATTACTACTCAGGTTAAGTTGTTTAGGTACCTCGTTATTCATCAGACACTCACCTACCCTACACCTGCTTTTCTACGACTCGCATGGCTCAAACAACTCCTGTAGTAATGGCTCATGAGATGGAGGAACAAGATGCGGTGGGGTTTAAAAGTAAAGGCTATGCAGTACTTGGGATTCAATTTAATGCAATCGCGACTCAATGATGCAAGAATAAGATAGAGGCAATAGGTACTGTATGTATGCAAGCATGTGGTAGTGCTTGCCTGGCAGTTCAGTTGAAGCGAGAGATGGATCTGGGTAATACTCCTGTGATTCCTGGTAATTCTCCTGCTAGGCGTCTATTCGAAGAAGAACCAAACAAACAAGGGCCAACATAAATAAAGTGCACAAGCATATGAATTAAAAGGCGACAAACAACCAAGCATGCCATGATGAATGATGCACAATTTACATGGCATTAAAGTAGCATGGCAAAGGTGAGGTGTGGATATAAGAAATAAAGCACTTTATTATTTATTTGACCAAGTTTTATTGCCATAAACAGTTCAGATTTTTAAATGACAACATGATGCATGCTTCAATTCAGAACAAGGACTGCATAAATAGAACGGGCTCGTCGCGCTGATCGATTTAGACATATTATTTGTCAAATTTGGAGTTATAAAACAAAAGTTATTAATTAATTAAGGAAAAGGGCAATTTATTGTAATTTTAATCATCTCGAAAATTTGAAGTGTCCAAGATATATTTTGAAGGGCATATTTGAATTCCTCACATTTTTCTGATTCCAAAACATTTATTATTTGTATTATTTGGATTTGTATTTTAAAAATTATTTGAATCTGAAAAGAATTTGAATTTAAATCAATTTGAAAAAGATTTAATTAAAAACAGACTCAGGGAATTACTTTTCTCACTCAGTCAGAATCAACCCCAGCCACTGACGGGTGGGCCTGGGGTTGACCGGGCCACGCGCGTGGGAAAAACTTTTGTCACCGCGGGCTCGCCTAGCCACTGTGACTGCGGGGTGGGCCAACTGGCGCAGGCCCGCGTGCCAGCGGTGAGCGAGACAGGGGCTGACAGGTGGGGCTAGGGTTGGAGCGCGGGTTGCGGTCGGGAAAAGCCGAGGGGTTTTCTGCGAAAGTGCTAGCGCGGCTGACTGGTGGGGTCGCTAGGAGCGCGGGTTGCAGGAATCAAAAAGGTGGGGGGCTTTTTGCAAATCGACCACGGCCCGGGTACTGTTCTTCGTTTTCCTTCGTCTGGCGAGAAAATCCGGCGCGCGGCGCGAGCGGGGATCGATCCCGGGACGCGGGCGTGCGCGCGGAGGGTGCTAACCGGTGCGGCTGGCTCAGGTAGTTGACAGGGAGGTGGGCGCGAGCTAGATAAGGGGCTGTGCGGCGCGGGGAGGCTGTAGAAGACGGCGAGCTCTGGCGCGCGGCGGGTGTTCGATGAAACGATCGGCGGCATTAGGGCGATACGGCGAGGCAGAGGTTGTCAGGGAGAAGGAGATGCTCACCGCGGGCTCGGCGGTGGTGTTGGATCGGGCGGGGAGGCGCTGGTACAGCGAGGACGCTGGCGCTCTGGCGGCTAGGGTTTGGCGTCAGGCGACGAGGTACTGGCGGTGCTGGGGCTCTCTCCTTCGCGCTGACGGCCACGGGGCAACGCAGGAGGACGTACTCGATCTTCTCAGCCACCTCCAGGTCGAGCTGCACGGCTGGAACGGCGGGGACGAGGTGGTGCTGGCGGCGACCGGCGTCGGCTGCTGGTGGACGGAGAGGAAGAAGGGGAAGAAGGGGGCGGCTCGGCCAGATCTGGGAGAGGCCAGAGAGGCGTGGGGAGGAAGGAAAAGTGGGAGAGAGAGAGGAGAGGGAGCCGGGCACGGCAGAGATAAGGTGGCCTCGGTGCCACCTTTTCCTTCTCCTTTTCGAGCACATGGGCGAGCTGGCTGGGGATCGTCCTGGGACTGCAGGTGGACCAGGGCAGGGCGAGAGGGACGGCAGGGCGAGAGGTACGGCAGGGTGGCTCGGCTGGAGGGGCCCTCGGGTCAGGAAGAGAGAAGAGAGGGAGGGGTAGCTAGGCTAGGTTAGATGGGGCATGGCTCGGGTTAGGGTTAGCTAGGGTTAGGGTTAGCTAAGGTGGCTGAGGTGTGGGCCAGGGAGAGAGGGGCTTGACATGGAGGCCATGCTAGAGAGAGAGAGAGAGAGACTTAGGGTTTAGGAGAAATTTTAGGTGTAAAGGAATTATAAGAGAAAAACTAGGTTTGAATTTTATTAGGTGTTTATATTTTGATTTAGTTTAAGAGGCCAAACCAAGAAGAAGAAAAGGAAGCTTGATCTTGCTTGAGATAAGGTGGAGGAGAAACTAGAGAAAGAGGAAGAAAAGGAATAGGTGGAAAGGGTCACATATGGCTCATGCATGGAGGATTGAAAATAAGAGGAAAAAGAGATGGTGAGATGATGAGGATGGTGTAATGGTGGTAGATGGTTTTCCTTAGGTAGGATCCACCAAATCCAAAGAAAAACCAATGGAGGAAAAAGGTGGTGAAGAATTGTGCATGGCCCATGCAAAATAATAATGCCATGATATATTTTGTGAAAACAATATTAATATTATGGCATTACTCTATGCTTATCCAAGAAGTGGAGATTAAACCAAGCAAAGGAATTTAATGGACTAGATCCACCCTATTGCACATGAGCTAGAGAAATCCAAAAACAAGGACAAACAAGCTCATGGTCTAGTAGGATGGTGGAATTATAAAGTGGTGGAAAAGAAAGGTGATGTAAATGAAATAAAAGATATGCCCCCAACTCAACTTGGGCATTTAGACAATATATCAATAACCAAATACAATATCAAGAGACAAATACAATTAATAATGCATGTGAGAGAAGAACCAAAGAAAAAGAGTTTTATATGATGCTCAAATGCAAGGTGGCATGATGACATGAGCATGATATAATTATGATGCAATAATAATATATAAAGTAGCCAATATCTTACTAGGACAAGTAGCATTACAATTGTTAGACAATTGGGGTGCTACACCTATGTACTTGCTTTCGTTTGGGAAACGTCGTGTCCGAAGCCCCGCCGACATATTGATGGGTGTATGTTCTTGATCTGGCAAACGAGTGTGGAAGTGCGTGTGGATACTTTGGTGCACCCCTGCAGGGTTAAATCTTTTTGAAAAGCCGTGTTCGCGGTTATGGATGACTTGGAGCACAATTTCTCGATCATAGACAACTTGCACTAAAGAATTATTGTTATAATTTGACTTGGATTTGACATGACTAGTAAGTTGGATAACCACCATGGAATAAACGAATAAAGCTGCCAACTTTCACAGAAGGACTTTCTCGTTTGGTCTTGAGGGGAAATA
The DNA here is from genome assembly GCA_910589775.1 of Avena eriantha. Classification (NCBI taxonomy): domain Eukaryota; kingdom Viridiplantae; phylum Streptophyta; class Magnoliopsida; order Poales; family Poaceae; genus Avena; species Avena eriantha. Next base: position 511,264,486 of record OU342743.1, read on the forward strand.
CTAGGATGGGTATGTTTTGGTGTTAGTATCAGGTTGGTCCCGAATAGGTATTTATTATCCCTCTCTGATAGCCGACAGTTGTATCGAGTCTCTATAGGTTGTTTAGTGTATACTTCGCTCTCGCTTCAGTCCACCATACCTATGTAGGTGAAAGCCGGCGAATTCTAAGACCCGCCATGTACTGGCCTTAGTACTGACCGCTCGCTTTTTCCTCCCTTTGTCGACACCCCTTTTATTTTAACAGGTATACGTTCGATGACGTTAGCAAGGTTACCCTTCCGGCTTGGTCTGGACAGGGTTATGGACACCATTGATTATTCTTAGGACTCTTAGTCCAATTTGCATCTTATCCATACTTGGATGTTGTATCGTTTTCAAGGTGATTTGGGTCTTTTACTGTATATCTGTATTCTTGGCTCGTTGAGTCGTTGTTGTATATATATATGTTGTATCGATTCGTTTTTATGCGGGTTTAGCGGGAATTGTTGAAATCTGCATAGAGCCGATTCCAGGGTGTTACATCTAGCATCGAGAAACGTCTGAAAGCTCAAATAATCAAAAACATGGGCGAGTGATCCGCGAGAGGACACCCGAGCCTACAACCGCACCGAAGCGCAGTAGGCCATGGGAAGACCGCGTCGCGCGCCAACAACGAGCAACACCATGAAGAAAAACAACAGGAAGGGGAAATGGAAAAAGGGGGCCAAAAGGTACCTGGATCATCGTCGGTGTCCAATAGTCGGCGTCTAATAGCTCGCTCCGTCGACAGCGCGACAACACCTAAAAGCACAAAAAACAGAGCACACATCATCAGAGACCAAAACATAGAGTAAAATGAGGGAACAGGCAGCCGACGAGATACTAAGTACGAACGAACGAACACACGCGTAGCGAGAGAACCGACATGCGAACGAAGACGATCAACACGAGGTCATGTTCTAAAAGGACAAGCAACACAAGGCGCATGCAGGGCGCACGACGACGTAGCCAGGAGAGCCGCTCGAGCCGGAACGGACTTCACCTAGGCGGGGGGCGAGGCGTCGCCCATGGAGGAGAGCAGGAATGGGGTACATGGTTGACTAGAAAAAAATAGCTGAGATGCCAAAAAATCAGAGAAAAAACAAATCTACACGACTTAGTACATTATCTATATTTGTTTTGAAAGACTAATTAGGGTTAAAAATAATTTTTCAACGGTGCGTTCACATTCACATTCAGGTAATGGTTGCGATTCGAAAATAAGTATTACAGATTTATCTAAATATATATAGACGAGTCTTAATAGATGTGTTTCTGGACAAATCTGTGGCAGGCTATCTAGATAAAACTGTAACACTTGTTTTCGAACCGAGGGAGTATAATTTTTTCCATACATGCTAAGGATAGACCAATGGCTCATGATTTTCGCAGGGAAACAACGAAAAATGGTCACGTGTACATGTTCGTGAAGTTCACGCAACGTATCGTGGTTTTGCTGAAAAATGCGCGATCGCTGATTCAACCACTCCTCACAAATATACATCTGGCATCATGCATTTATCAACATTCTTCTCTTTGACAGGCAAACCAATAAATGTGGAGTACCCCAGATCGGCAAAACCCTACCCTGCTGGCAAAAAAGTCAAGCGTCCAAACAGTAGCGACGACAAACGCGCACCACCCCGTGGGCTCCCAACGTCTCCGTCCTAGGGGCAGTCCCGTCATTCCCTCCCGCGCCACGACAGTACGACACCCCGCACCCGCCTTTACTTTTCCTCCCTCTCGCACTCGCACCCCTCGTCACTCGCTCGCTCCCACATCGCAGGCTAATAAATTTGTCCAACGCGACGGCGCCGGGCGCCCCAGCCCTTCGTCGACGCTTCGCCGAAGCTTCTCCACCCCGGTTAAAAACCACCAACTCCCCCCGATCCCTCCGCCGATTTAAGCAGCCCTCCGCCGACCGGCGAGCGGAGGTTCAGTCGGGAGGCGGAGGAGGATTATTGTTTGGGTGGTCCACATGGCGGAGGCTCGCAAGTTCCTGATGTCCAACCATCCCCCAGGTAGCGAGGCGCTGAAATCGCAGTTTGTTATGGTTTTTAAAGAGGTTTCAGGGTGCGTTTTGCATACCTGATATCAATCTACTGCGAGTAGTGCGGTTTTTAGTTTTTAAGATGTCACGGTCTGCTGAAGATCGTGCCGCAGTTTCCGTAATCTCGAGTTAGATTAGGTGCTCCTCTGCAGAGTTTTCTGCGTTTGGAATACGCTGACTTTTCTGTCCAATTATTCAGAGCGGACAAAAAAATATTCGTTCCACTCTAAGAGCAAGGAACGAAGACTGTGCGCAGGTGTGGACACAAAATGTGAGGCTAGCGGATGTGGATGGCTAATATCAATTGTTTATCTGCAGATATTCCACAGACGCTACTGGAGGCTCGCAATCGGTGGCTGCGACCCACCGAAATCTGCGGAATACTCTCAAACTACAAGTCCTTCTCCATTACGCCAGAGCCACCAAATAGACCTCCAAGTATGCTTCTTATTTTTCTCTTTTAGTGGTTTTACTGTGACATTTTAGCTTCTGAACACTGATGTATAATTGCTTGACTTTTGGCTTATAGCATGTGAGCGGTATATATTGTCCAAAACCTTAATTACATTGTCGTGTTGGTTCAGTGGCCAATGTCCTATTTATCTTAAAGTACGAATTCAGTTTTTGTTTTTATAGCTTGTGGTACAAATACAACACTAGGTGTTTTTATAGATTGTGGTACAAATACAACAGGTGTTTGAATTATGTGAGGTGTGATGACACGAGTGGTGCTTCCATGTTGGGAATTGGAGTGATTAAAACTTGATGTACAGTTTGTAAATGGGAAATGATTGCCAACTTCACTGTCAATGCTATATGTAAATTATCCATGCACTGAACCTGAAACACAAAACCCCTGGGTGATTTGTTTTCAGGTCATCATTCATTTACAGTTAACCATGCCCCTTGTTATGCAATCTCCCTTACTTTTGTATGGTCAAAGTTATTTTCCCTATTTCTTGTGCTTAACTTTCATGTCGTTGCTGTTGTAGGTGGTTCTCTTTTTCTCTTTGATCGCAAAATATTGAGATACTTCAGAAAGGATGGACACAACTGGAGGAAGAAAAAAGATGGGAAGACTATTAAAGAAGCTCACGAGAAACTGAAAGTAAGTAATTGTTAGTTATTTATGTGGGAAACCACTCTTTGGAAGGTTGCAATTGCATTAGTAGTGCTTATCATTTTGATGTTGTTACATCCTGATCACTGACAAGCTTGTGTAGTTGCCGTGTTCACTTGTGTCCATTGTCCTCTCCATCTAGACTTAAGTAACCCAACGTGTTAGCCATACTCCTACTTGTCAAGATGCTGATGACTTGTCGCTTGCACTTCTAAATATACATAGACCTGAGCAATCAGCAATACATCCAAGTACAACCTCTTATACCCACAGGGGGTATCACGTCCAAGTGCAAACTATTCTTGTAGGTAGCCACACAAGCCTGTGCATACCCTACTAGTCATGCACAAGGAAAAAAGAGAGGATTTCCCAAGTTTGGGTACAACAGGTAATAGAGACGAAGGAATGTGTGAACAGTCACTTACTGAGAACAGAGGATTACTTCGTTCTTCGGCACTGGATTGGAATCCATTGCTAGCTGAAGTTTTTTTCTTATTGTTGTCAGCATAGTTTGTTTAGCTCTATTTGATTTGTAACTTTACTTGTCCCCACTAATACTTCTTATTTTAGGCTGGCAGCATTGATGTACTACACTGCTACTATGCCCACGGAGAGGAAAATGAGAATTTTCAGAGAAGAACCTACTGGCTGCTAGAAGAGTAAGTGCTCAGTGTTGCATTACGATCATCACTTTGTTATTGGATGCAATTCCAGTTTACTTGGTACCCAGAAGAAGGTCTGTGCTGTATAATCAAGTGACTTCTCTTACTTTTCAGGGATTTTACGCACATTGTTCTTGTACACTACCTTGAAATAAAGGTACATTCAATCATACAGTAGTAAACTTCTCTTTTGTCTTTTTTTTTTTGCTTGTGCTCTCTTGGGCACAAACATTAGCTAGCTATGGTTCTCAGTACAGAATTTGTTCCATCTCACACTACAGCACACTTAACATCATTCTATTCATTTGACGGCGATACTACAGTACTGCAGATTATACCCACATACGGAAAACTAGAAATACAATCCTCCCTAAATCCTTAGAACCAGAGAGGCCTTATTTTTCCATCAACTGTCATTTTGTCATATGTTACCAAAATAGAATGTCCTGCCATTGTCGATATGAGTATAATTACATTTGTGTGATTGTGGGTGCGCTAGTGTTGCCTCCCCCCATTATTTCATAGTTTTTTATGTTATTTATTTGTGTATCTTTAACCAAACAGGGTGGCAAGCAAATTTACAATCGTGTGAAAGAAGAGATTATGCAGGTGTCAAATGCTGATAGTCCCTCTTGTTCAAATTCTGTCACTAGTCAGAACCAGGTGGCTGCTGATAGCCCAATAAGTGTACCGATGTCGGAGTATGAAGACGCTGAATCAGGTTTGCTGTTTGTCTATCTATGTTCTGCATCATCTACACCAAGTATAGATTAACTGATGCATATTCAATTATGCACCTTCTTTCAGTGTATCTAAAGCGAAATTCGGTGCAGCAGATAATTGCCGAGCAAGCTCCAGATACTACCCTCTCACTGAGATGCAGCAGCCTGTGGATGGAGTGACGATGGATAGGATGCTATACTCTTCAGCTTCAACTACTGGCAGTAGTCAAGGTAGGATAAACTCCTCCACATTTGAGTTTCTGTACTAATACTGGATGCTAAATCACTTTTTGCTGAACATTTCAGGTTATCATCGTGAAATGCTGCCAAGAACAGATAATTTTGATAGTCATTCATTTACTCACCATGACATTGCTAGAATGTTTGATGACCGCACTGTAGTAACAGGCATTTCCAGAACTCTGTTTGATTCAGTGCCATTTGATGAGCCTTCCACCAATTATTCAGCTGGGTTCACTGAGCCAACATTTCATTCTTCATTTGCCTCCATAGAGGCTAACAATCTGGAGGATAGCTCTTTTCTGGAGACATTTACATCTGAGGCTCTGTACACTAACAACCTCAGCCAGAAGGAAGCCGATGAATTGAGTTTTGCAGCCATACCATCATCTGAGGTACTTCATTATTGTGTTGTACTACTCTTGAATTTCTTGAGGGATCTGCGGATTTGCTTTGCATGGTAGTGGGCCATGAAATGGGGATACTGAAATTCTCCATCTGTTTCACAATATCTGTCCTTGGCCTCGGGGGTCTTCGTTTCAGGGAATTAAGTGTGTGGTTAACACAATGTCCACTCTCTACCATGTATTTCGTTGAAAGAGGTTAAGTGTCTGTAGTATGTCATTTAATAGGGTATGCGTGATCATATGACATTAACCCTTCTTATGTGCTTAGTGTTTACTTGGCTTGTGTGCATATAGTGGGCTAAAGAATTCTATGGCAATACGAAGGGAATATCATACAAAGAACTTCACAACCCCTTTAGATCTTTATCCCAGTAGTCACTTTAAGATCACTATTTTCCTAGTCCTAGCTAATCCTTGCCTTAGTTGCCTACATTCTTAAATAACTGTTATGTCAGTGTTGGGCACATCTATCCAGTTAAGCACTTAAATTGCAAAACAAGATATATTAAATAAAAGGAAGTCATCATTCATGAAGGAAAATGCATATTTAAAATTATGTTAGGCCCGGTTAGAAGACTGCATAAAAAACAAATTAGTTGGTACAGATATTTGAGAGTGTTGTGAACTAATTTAATTGTACCAAAATTTTAGGTGAATTTCAATAAATATTCCGAAGGAAGCATCAAACATCCACTATTGAAGCAGTTATCACTGGACCTATTTAAGCCTGAGTGTGCTGGTTTGAAGAAACATGACAGCTTTTCAAAATGGATGAGTAAAGAACTTCCAGAGGTGGTTGATTTGGATATGAAATCCAATTCTGATGCTTTTTGGAGTAGCATTGAGACTGTGAGTGTTGCCGACGGTTCAATTGCGCCAACTAATGAGCAGCTAGATGCTTATGCAGTGAGCCCTTCACTTTCGCCCAACCAATTATTCAGCATTCTGGATGTTTCACCAAGCTGCACGTATATTGGTCAAAAGACAAAGGTATGGAAGTTAATTTATCTTCTTACTTATTATTCTTCTCTCAATTCACACATATTTAGGTTGATAATGCTACTCTAGTTAGTTTACTGCACAATTCAGTACCATTTTCCCTTTTCTCTCTGGTGGTTAAATCATACTAATTGTGCAGGTTTCAGTTACTGGTACATTCTTGGCAAATAAGGAGCATGTGGAAAACTGTCAGTGGTCGTGTATGTTTGGGGATGTTGAAGTACCAGCTGAAGTTTTAACAGATGGCACCCTTCGCTGCTATGCGCCAGCACATCGATCTGGCAGAGTTCCCTTTTATGTGACCTGCTCAAACAGGGTTGCTTGTAGTGAAGTGCGAGAATTCGAGTATAGAGATTCTGATTACCAGTACATGGAGACTTCATACTCTCAAACCAATGGCGTAAATGAGATGCACCTACATATTCGTCTTGAAAAGCTTCTTTCTTTGGGGCCAAATGACCACCAGCTGCTTTTCTTGAGCAGTGGGGATGAGAAGCACGAGCTAATCAATGCTGTTAATTCCTTAATGCTTGATGAGAAATGGTCAGACCAGGGATCACTATCTGATGGGGAAGAAGTTTTCGTGGCAAGGGACCAAACTTCAAAGAAATCTTTGAAAGAGAGGCTTCACTATTGGCTTATCTATAAAATAAATGATGACGGAAAGGGTCCAAATGTTCTGTGCAAGGAAGGGCAGGGTGTACTTCATTTGGTAGCTGCGCTGGGCTATGATTGGGCTATAAGACCAATAATTGTTGCTGGTGTCAATGTGAACTTTAGAGATGCTCATGGATGGACGGCACTTCACTGGGCAGCATCCTGTGGAAGGTATTGCCAAACATATTCCACTAATGGCTGTTTCAAATAGTGGCGGTTATGATGTACAATAACTTTATGACTTTTTGATTATATCTTCCATCTATCTTCCATCCCCATCCAGTTTTCACGTGGTTCCTAAATAAAATTAGGGAAGATTAGAAGATAGAAAAAAAATTGTAAGTTGCATCACAGTTGTTTACTGTTTGTTAACAAATATTTATATTCTTTTTAGAGAGCGGTCAGTTGGCATCCTTATGGCAAATGGAGCTGGAGCAGGTCTATTAACAGATCCTAATTCTGAATTTCCTTCTGGGAGAACTCCAGCTGATTTAGCCTCATCAAATGGACACAAGGGAATTGCTGGTTTTCTTGCAGAATCTGCTTTGACGAGCCATCTGTCACAACTTACTATAAGGGAATCAAAGGATAGCAGTGTCAAAGAAGTTTATGGATTACCAGTTGCTGAAAATCTCGATGAAACCAATTCTTCCCAGCTTGCTGTAGAGGATTCCCACGCTGAATCACTACAAGGTTCATTAAGTGCTGTCCGTAAATCCCATCAAGCTGCAGCTAGGATATTTCAAGCATTCAGGGTGGAGTCATTCCACAGAAAGAAGGTCGTGGAATACGGAGATGACGATTGTGGATTATCTGATGAACACACACTTTCGCTTGTTTCTCTTAAAAATGTCAAATCGGGACAACACGATACACATTTGCATTCGGCTGCTGTTCGTATCCAGAACAAATTCCGAGGTTGGAAGGGGAGAAGGGAGTTTATGATCATTCGCCAGAGAATTGTCAAATTACAGGTATTTCTTGTGACCAATGAGCTAACTTTTGTCTTTCTGTGCATAGCTACTGAATTTCTGTTGACTATAGGGTTTCAAATTATTTCATCAACTGGCCCAAAACTTTTGATTCTCGCTTGCAATCTGATAGCTAATAAGAAAATCCCCTGTTCCACTATGGATTAATCTCATGTCCTCTGACGACATACAATAGCAGCGTAGCTCCAAGATCATGATGTATGTTACAGATTTTGTAAATCAAAGTAGAATATTGTTGTTTTTTGAGATTTTTATGTATGCTTTACAAACACATGAATCTATTCCCTTGTTGCGCTTGTCCCAGCTGTAGCCTTCATGCTGAACTTTTCTCAATGCACCATATCTCTTACTCCAAAGTCAATCATTCTTGGATAGACATTACATTGTATGCCATGGGATATGCAATACATGTCACTTGCACTAGTTGTCAGCAATCTATGTGGTTGTGAGTTGCTAACATCTCCTCACTGACTTGGCAATTATGAAAAATCTCAACAGTCCCTTTCAAGGATGATATTAATCATATCTTTGGTTTCATCATTAGGCCCATGTTCGTGGACATCAAGTGAGGAAAAACTATCGAAAAGTTGTTTGGTCAGTCGGTATCGTGGAGAAAGTTATCCTGAGATGGAGGAGAAAGAGACCTGGCCTGCGTGGGTTTCAACGTGGGAATCAGCTTGAAGGTCCATCACAACAGATCCAACCCGCAAAGGCGGAAGATGAATACGATTTCTTGCAGGATGGCAAAAGGCAGGCTGAAGCCAGACTGCAGAGAGCACTTGCCCGTGTGCACTCAATGGCTCAATATCCAGAAGCCAGGGAGCAGTATCAACGGCTCACAACTTGTGTTGCTGAAATGCAACAGTCCAGGGTATGTATGATTTCCATCTGAGTTAATGGTCACACTCATGTTGGGTATCTGGTCTAGTTATGCTGACACGCATGCTGGTGGTCTTGATTCTTGAACAGGTGACGCAGGACGAGATGTTGAGCCAGGCGGCTATTACAGATGGGACTGATTTCATGGCCGGGCTGGAGGACTTGATCTGCAGAGATGATGCGCAGATGCCGGTTATCTGGTGATATTTTGAAGTTTGTAGGTCAGGTCGATGCCTAGCTCGTAGTTCTTCTTCGCCACACTAGCTTTGTAAATTGTTTCCCGCTAGTGGTTGGTTAGCTGCTCACCGTTTGACTCTGGTATCGTGCTATTGATTCTGTAACTCAGCGCACTGATTATTAGTACTGTACTAATTTTTGTACTACTAGAATATTTTTGGATTCTTTACAGCAGTGTTTGTTTGGACACTCTGCTCAAATGGAATTTCTGAGTACCCTAGGTGAAAGTCCTAGTGTTCTCCTTTTTTTGTGTGTGTGTGGAACTGGTGGCCTTCTCCTTCCTGGATTCTGAACCACATTGCGTGCACCTTGGTCAAGCCATTCCATTTCATTCCGTTTTCATCAAATTCGAGTTTGCTTACAACTTATGCCACGTGGTTTGGTTGAGCTGCCTGCAATATTCCTCTCTCGCGGACATACGTCTATGTTACGAACCCTCCCTCTGCATCACCAACATGGCATGCCAGAAGGATGAGGAGAGGAGCGTTCTGAAGAACGGCACACCTCAAGAACGTGAGCAGCTTCGGAGGATGCAGACTGCAGAGGACCTGCAAGCAAAATGCACGCTTCAGTGGGCTCGAGTGGACAGACTGCAGAGGACCTGCAAGCAAAATGCACGCTTCAGTGGGCTCGAGTGAACAGCGTCAGCCACTGGGATGGCGCCAGCTAGAAACCACCGCGGCGGGCGGGTCTTCGGTTATTTAAGCCTGCGTGCCGATCTTTCTTACTTGCTTTAGAAGTCACGATAAACGACTGCATCTGATTTCCTGTTCCTTCGCCTCTCTCTCGCCTCCAATTTCTGTGATCTCCCTTCCTCCCGCTGAGAGATCCTGTAGTGAACAATTTGTGAACCATATAGTGTTGTGTGGAGAGGTGTATCGAGGTTCTTATCATTTGGTATAGATTCTGGTTTTCCTGTGTGGCAGCTCGATCCAATTCACATTTCCTTCAGGGATTCTTAGCACGCGGTGCAGATCCGCGTGGATCTGCACGAAGTTTTCCCTTCAAGGAAACGCCTTCGCTGAGTCGATCGATCTGAGTGTTGTCGACCTCGGTGTTGTTGTTCACCTGTTTGGCTTCAGATCCGAGTCAGGCTGGCGACTGAAAAAGCTCAAACCAGGTGGGATAGATCCAAGAGGATCGATTCGATGGAGGACAAATTGGACGCGATGATGGCGATGATCCGCGACTCTGAGAAAAGCATGTCAACTGGCACGCAAAATCTCCATGACGCCATGGGTGGTTTGGTGTCAGAGATTGAATTAATCAAGAGTTCCGTGTCCACCCTGCAACCGGAGATGGAGAAAATCAAGGCGAACCTAGCCACATGGAAGCCTGAGGTCGAGGCACGTGTCGGCGACCTGGGTGAAGCCTTACGCGATCTCGACGTGATGTGGATCACATCGCGTGTGGAGTGGGAGCAAGCGCACTGGGTAAACCGCCCACTGCCACATCTCCGCCCGCGGGCCCATCTCCGTCGGGAGCGGCCCTCTTCGCCACACACTCCGGGCGGGGTGGTCGCCGCGAAAACAGACCATCGGGGGATGGTGGTGGTGAACTCGACTTCACCGCCACCTGCCCCGGTCACATGTTCGACCTCTTCTCTGAGTCTCGTTCCTTTTGACCCGAGCGCTAGCCCTTCTCATGTTCTTACTGGAAATCCTCCGCCGCACTCCGATTTTCCGAAATTTGATGGGGAAAACCCACGCCCGTGGAAGAAGGCGTGCGAGAAATATTTCCGTGTTTATGATGTGGGTTCTGAATTTTGGGTGGAGCATTGATAACCCTCAAGTGCAGGGGATCACCGTAATACAATTCGATACATATTTGAGTGTCGAACCCATGAAGAGTTGAAGGTAAACTATCTATTCTCTAAGGCCCTATAACCTACTTATATAGCGTTCTATGCAATGCTATGAACTAAAAGAGTGAAGTTTTGGAAGTAAATACTATAGGAATACTATTGCAAGTAAAGTGGAGCTAGTGAAGTAGGAGCAAGTGTTTAGGAAATTGCTATTTCATTCGTTTGGTTGTGACAATTAGTGAAGCATATGGATAGTCTTTTTGTTGTTTCTTCTAGAGAGGAGTCATAGATATGTGCAACCATATACATGAGGAAGTAAACCCCTAATGATTGATTTCAAGGATAATTAAGAGCAAACAAGGAAATTATTAAGACATAAAGTCCAACCACCGTATTTAGATTTAAGGTTCCCATAGTTATACCTCCCGTTAATTATCATGGATTAATATAACATGCATATCTAAGACTTGGGATTTGGTTTCTGTCAAACTTCAGTTATCCCTCCTCCTATCACCATGCAACGGTGACAAACTTTATCTATTCACCCAACATATGTGTGCACTCATATATTGGTACATAAGATCATCATAGAAGATAACATATATTTGTATGCAACCATCAATGAACTATATCACAATTGCCATAAACAATTCACTACTCAAACATAGACAAGGAGACACAATAGATCATGGGAAGATAATGAATTGCATCATACATCATATTTTCCAAGAGATTACAGTAGGTATATGGAGAGAATATTACTGTAGATAATGATAGAGAGGTCCCTCCCCAAGGGGTAGAGGCGGCCACAGCGAGGAGGAGTAGTTGCGCCAGCGATAGGGTAGGGCGACGACGCTCCGGTGGCTCCCTAAGGAGGCGACTGCCCTAGAGGATGGATGTCCCTTACCCCCTCTTCTTCCTTGGAGATGGTGCTGGAGTGGAGGGGCTCCTCCCCCTCCTTGGCGGCTGCCAAGAGGGAGGCATTTCGTGGCTATGGATGGATGTCTCCAAAAGTAGGGTTTCCCTCAATATATAGAGGTGGAAATGCAATCTAGGCCATGAGATGGATGCCCCTTTGATCTGAGGGCTCTTGGACACCTCTAGAACCTTTCTAGGACTTCCCTAGGGTCGTGACTTGGTCGAATCCATCAACTACGGGAAGATTTTGAGTCAATCACGTCACAAACTCTCGGAATCCCGAAACTACTTCTATACCCTTCAGTAATCTAGGGCTAGAGGTCGCGTACGGACTCTGTTTGGTACAAACTTTATATCTAAAATCATCAGCATAAAATTACTCGCAACTTTCATGTTTTGACTTTTTCTGCTTGATGCCATATTCATGGCTGTAGTTGTAATCTTCCAAAACTGTTTTGTAGAAAAAGATTTCAGCAAACTCCGAATTTCACCGTAATGATCGATTTTATTCCATATTTGCGTATTTCATACATAACAAAGTGTAAAACAAGAACTTGTGCACTTTTGTAACTATTAGTAGGTTAGTACCAATAAATATAATAAAGTTGAATAATAATAATAATTTTAATACAATAAACTACAAAGTTCATGGATGCATTTTACATGCATCAAGCATCCCAAGCTTAACCTATGCATGTCCTCGAGCATGAAGGTGACAAAACTAAACTGAACTTTGGAGTTTGGTGCTATGTTTCATGTTATACATTATATCATTGTCACACAAAGTTTACAAGGTTCAATCTTTAAAGAATAGCAATAAGCAAATGAGCTATAAAGTGATATCTCTTATACACTAAAAACATGCTTAACAATAAGTTGTTTTATAGTATCTCATAGTAAATCTCCAAGTTTGATATTTGATCAAAGGATTTTGAAGTTATTCAAAATAGTAAGGAGATATGCAATTTGCATAAAATTGAGTGGGAGCTATGAAAGTCTTCCTGAAACAATATGTGATTGACATATTTTTGAGTGGGAGCAATATGAGTCTCAAACTCAAATATGTAGAAACATATTTTGAGTGGGAGCTTATAGGAGTAATTCTTAAGTATGTTAAGAATGAAAGCGCAAATACTTATAAATAATGATTTATAAGATGTAGAAGTTGATAGTAACCGTATTATGATATTATGTAGTATTTCTTAAGGGATTCTGAAAGGGGTTTCGGAATAGAAGTTAATTAAGGAACTGGTCCTTAATAACTCAAATTAGGAATAGCATTAAGTTTAATATCAATGGTTGAAAGAAAGAAAAGGATGATCGTCATCCACTATGTTGAGACATAGGTTCTATCTTAGTGAACCATGGTGGTAACTTAGCATAATATGTGATCCAATAAAGAACGTTTAAAAGTGATTAAGTTTGAATCACAATGAGCTAAGTTTGTCTGTAGTGTCTAATAGAGAACCGCAGACATGTTTTCCAAATCCATAAAGGATGACATATCTTAAAACATAAAGAGTTATGTTATAAGGGAATATGTTGGAAACTCCTATAAATACCGATTGAAGTCAAGTAGGAAGCGAGGTGAACAAAAACATCGAAAGTTGCACAGAGTGCATTAGTGTTTCGATGAATACATTTATAATAATAGATAAGGGTACCATCTAAAGTGTTGTATAATGTTATGGCAGGGCTAGTTCGCTTTTAACGTAGAATGATGTGTCCCAGGGAACAGTGCCCATGAGAAAGCCCTCGAGGTTGATCTAACATCACTGTAGGCTCCTGGAATCAGGCCTCGTTCTGTTGCCATAGCGACGATGCATACACACAGATGCTATCATGTGATGATAGAGTATTAATGTCAATCCAGGTGACATTAGTAAGTTGCAAAGGATTTGGGACTGTAAAGTACATACCCAAGAGTCAACCTCTTCCATGAGCAAGCATGTTCAGGGTACCGGATATATGGTGCCAATGATTAAGAACAAATACAGCTAGTGTATTTGTACTCTAGTGAAGTGGGAGACTGTTGGAAATATGCCCTAGAGACAAATAGTAGTAAGAACTATTATCATATTTCATATAGTTTATGATTAAGTTTTATATCATGCTATAACTATGTTGAGTGGAAACATCAATATACGTGTGATATACAAACAACCAGGGGTTCCCAGTGAAACTCTAGTCACTGGTTCATTGGTCAACAGATGATCAAGTTTCCTGATCATGTGGCATTTATGCCAGTTGGAAATGAGGTCATCTCATTCAGAGAATGAGATGATGAACCAATACCCAACCTAAACATTGTGACCCGATCATGTCACGAAGTTCAAGTTACGATGATTAGAAATGGATCCTCGTAGACTATTCCTTAGACCGTGAGGCTATATCAATCACTGTCTCTCGAGAGTGCTTAGATAGCATCAAATGCCATCTGGTAAAACGGTGGTTATAAAGGTGTGTTCAGGTATTCGGAGGAAACTGTAGAGGCAATATATGTCAAGAGCGGGATTTGTCCGTCCATGTGATGGGAAGATACTCAAGGGCACACTCGGAGAAGTTATATACAATAGCCGCGCAGCGTGTGATTTGATCATGGGGATATCACTTGTCGGAATGAGTCAAGTAGCATTGTTCAGTAATGAGATTGAACACGACATGGTGATGTCATTGATCAGATCTCGGGCAATGCAAGTATCGAGTGACAAAGAGAATAAGACACGACTGTCCCGGTTCAAACGACGAAAGATCTTCGTGGAACACACAGGGGTCACATGGCCATCCAGGTCCCTCTGTCGATCATTGGTGCGGGAGTGTCCCGACCATGTCTGGAGTGTTCCCGAACCGTGGGGTATCACGCTTAAGGGCTTGATGATGCTTAGAGAGTGTTTATAGGATCGGTAGAATCACCGAAGAAAAGAAGGGAGAAAACCGGAAGGGTTTCGGTGAGTCCGGAGGATGTCCGGAGTGGAGGTGGAAGGTGTTCCATGGCCACGGAGGTTGAATAATATGTGAATGAATGTTAAATATTGATTTAATCATTTATTCATAATTATTTAATAAAAATCAATTAAATGGTCAAAGGCTTAATGGGCCAATTCCCGGAGGGGAGAGGACCCATTAGGGAAAGGAAGAGGAGGAAGGGGCCAAGGGGGTGGCCGACGGCCCTATTGGGCCATCCCCCACGTGGGGCCCATGAGGGGGTGGCTGGCGGCGCCTCCCCCACCCCTCCTCTCCTTTAGTCCCACCCCGGGACTTTGAGGGAGGTAGTACCTCCCCTCCCCCTATATATAGTGGGGGTATTTGGCCAAGATAAATACACCAATAATCAATAAAGGTCTCCCCACTTTTGGGAGGACCTCTAATTGATATTTTCTCTCTCCCCCTCTCTCTTGTGACCGTGGTCCCAAGTCTAGACTGTGCGAGCTTGAGACATCTTCACCGCGGAGCGCCGTCGCGCTGCGGGATTCGGATCCGGGAGCTCTACTTCCGCTACTGCTGCTGGATCGGGGAAGCGGGAGTCATCGTCAGGCACCGGACGTGTGTAACTCCCCGCGAGGTGTCGCACTAGAGGCACTCAAGTCGTTGGAGCCAAGGAGCGCAAGGACTTCATCACGACCTTGAGATCGGCTTCGGCTCGTCTACATCAACCACGCTCTCCTGAGCGTTGACAATGCTTTTCGGTGTTCAAGGGTAAGTTCAGGAAAAGCCCCTCCTGTTACTGTATTACTAATAGATAGGTACTGGCAGCTTCAGGGGTTCAGGGGTGTAGGCTAAAATTTTATTGTTTTCATACGTGGAACCCCTACAGGAATAAATAAGACATAAAGTCCAACCACCGCATTTAGATTTAAATTACCCATAGTTATACTTCTCGTTAATTAACCATGAATTAATATAACATGCATATCTAAGACTTGGGATTCGGTTTCTATCAAACTCCGGCTATCCCTTCTCCTATCATCATGCAATGGTGAAAACCTTTATGTATTCCCCCAACATCTGTGTGCACTCATATATTGGTACATAAGATGATCATAGAAGATAACATATACTTGTATGCAACCCTCAACAAACTATATCACAATTTCCATAAACAATTCACTACTTAGACATAGACATGGAGACACAATAGATCATGGGAAAATAATGAATTGCATCATACATCATGTTTGCCAAGAGATTACAGTAGGTATATGGAGGGAATATTTCTATATATGGTGATGGATAGGTCCCTCCTCAAGGAGGAGAGGCAGACACGAGAGGAGGAGAGGCGATTTCGGCGGTAGGGTAGGGCATCAGCGCTCCGATGGCTCTCTAAGGCGACGACTACCCTAGGGGATGGAGGCCCATTGCCTCCTCTTCTTCCTTGGAGATGGTGCTTGAGTAGAGGGGTTCCTCACCCTCCTTGGTGGCTGCCAAGAGGGAGGAATTTCATGGATATAGATGGATGCCTCTAAAAGTAGGGTTTCCCCTCAATGTATAGAGGTGGAGATGCAACCTAGGCCATGGGATGGATGGCCCTTTTATCCAAGGGATATTGGGCACCTCTAGAACCCTTCTAGGACTCCCCTTAGTCCTTTGGGGTACCTTAGGGTCGTGAGTTGGCCAAATCCATCAAGTATGATAATAGTTTGAGTCAATCACGTCACAAACTCTCGAAATCCCAAAACTACTTATGTATCCTACAATAATACATGGCTAGAGGTCGCGTCTAGAGTTCATTTGGTACAAACTTTATGTCTAAAATCATCAGAGTAAAATTACTCACAATTTCCATGTTTTGACTATTTCCGTTTGACACCATCTTCAGGGGCTGACATTGCAATCTTCAAAAACTGTTCTGCAGGGAAAGATTTCAGGAAACTCCGAATTTTACCGTAATTATCGGTTTCCTTCCTTATTTGCGTATTTACTGCACAACAAAGTGTAAACAAGAAATTGTGCACGTTTGCAACTATTATTAGGTTAGTACCAATAAATATAATAAAGTTGCAAAATAATAATAATTTTAATACGATAAACTACTTAGTTCATGGATGCATTTTACATGCATCAAGCATGCTACCTTGCATTTCACGAGGAACGTGACACTATGGTTCGAGAGTGCTGAGGACAAAATTGGAGCAGTTTATTGGGAAATTCTTTGTGAAATCATTTGCAAGCGTTTTGAGCACAGGCAGTACCAGTTACTGCACCATCAAGTGTTCAAAATTCGTCAAACTAGCTCGATTGCTGATTATATTGAGCGTTTTGATAGCTTGATGCATCACATATTGTCTTTCAAGCCTGATTTGGACCCTGATTTCTTCACCTCTCATTTTGTTGATGGATTTCGCAAGGACCTGTGGGCCATCGTTCTTATTCAGCAACCGGAGGAATTAGAGACTGTTGTTTCCCTGGCCCTTTTGCAGGAGGAGATCAGCGAGGATGGGGAGCAGACTGGAGTGCAGATCAGAAACAACTCACACGTCAACTATAAAGCGTTATCTCCTCTTCCTATGCAACAAGGAGAAAAGCATCGCCAGGTTCATGTCACTGATGAGAGGAATTCTATTGACAAACCAGCCACAAGGTCGCAGAAATTTGCGACTCTGAAGAACTATAGAAGAGCAATGGGCCCATGGTTCAAATGTGGAGAGAAATGGACCAACCAACACCAGTGTTCTGCAACCATCCAATTGCATGTGGTAGAAGAATTTCTGGAAATGCTAGATGGATCAGAATGCCCCGAATCTTTCACAACAGCAGATGAGGAAGAAGACACTGATCAAGAACTGCCAGTAATCTTAGAGCAGGCGCTCAATGGCATTGAGAATAGCAGTTGTTTTCAAAGTTTTAAATAGCCAGCTATAGCCGCGCTATAGCCTTTCGAGAGGCCTCCCGCTATGGCTATGCCGTTCATAGGCTAAATGAAAAATCCGCTAATAGCCGGCTATAGCCCGATTTAGCCGTAAATTAGCCTCCAATTTAGCCGCTAAAGGTCATGCTTTATGGATTACTCCTTTTTCTTCTTTTATTTTCAGTTTGTTCAATATGATTCAAAAAAATGTTGTGAGTTGAATGGTTAAATACTTATTTGCGTTGAACACTTGAACGAGTTGTAGCTCGAATCATGTTTTTGTGTCATAGTTTTTCACTTTTTGGCAAGATATAACTAAAATTTCCTCCCTTTTTGAAAAACGGCTAAAATGGAATAGCTCGCTATAGCCCCACTATAGCCTTGTATAGCTTCCGAAAATGTTGCCGCTAAATAAAATAGCCAGCTATTTTAAACTTTGGTTGTTTTAGATTACATGGTGTTATCCAAGGACAGGAGGTGTTAATGCTGATTGATTCTAGATCATCAGGAAACTTCCTCAATTCCAATTTGTCAAGCAAGCTGACAGGTGTGAGGCAGAAGGACAAGCCCATTCTAGTGAAGATTGCTAATGGAGCTATCATCCCTGGAAATGATATTATACCTGATTGCATGTGGAGCTGTCATGGTGCTCAGTTTGCAACATCCAAGAAGGTGATACCCTTACATTGCTATGATGTAATTCTTGGGATGGATTGGCTACAAACGCATAGTCCCATGGAAGTGGATTGGACTAGAAAGTGGATTGAAGTTAAACAAGGTGACATAAAACAAAGGCTTCATGGTGCTGTGGCTGATACTTCTTGTAGAGAGATGTATCTAGCTGAATTACAAAATGCTAAGCAGGCTGGAGCATTGTGGCAATTTTTTCAAGTGTATGCCCTGGACTAGAACAAGAATCAAATTATACCTACACCTATTGCCAAACTGATAGAGGAATTCTCTGAATTATTTCAAGAGCCACAAGGACTACCTCCTCAGAGATTGTATGATCATAAAATCTCTCTGCTGCCTTGGGCCACTCCTGCTAAGATTGGGCCTTACATGTACAAGCCAATGCAGAAGTCTGAGATTGAAAAACAAGTTATAGAATTGTTGCAACAAGGGGTCTACAGGTGAGCCCTAGTACTTTTGCTGCACATGCTCTGTTGGTGAAGAAAAAGGATCTGTCCTGGAGGCTCTGCTAGGATTTCAGACACATCAATGCCATGATTGTCAAAAATAAATACCTCCTCCCTATCATATATGAATTGTTAGACGAATTGGTGGGTGCTAAGTGGTTTACCACATTGGACTTAAGGATGGCTATCATTAGATCCAAATGGCTGAGGAAAACATACACAAAACATCTTTCCAAACACACCACGATCATTTCAAATACAAAGTCATGCCTTATGGCTTAACTGGTGCACTAGCCATGTTCCAGGGGGTGATGAATTCAGTTTTGGCTCTTAGGCTCAGATTTTTTTTTGGTTTTTATTAATGACATTCTAGTCTACAGTGCATCTTTGAGTGATCATGTACTTCATGTGAGGCAGGTGTTTGGGATGTCAACTAAACATCAATTGAAGGTTAAGAAGAGCAAGTGTCATTTTGTTCAACCTAAATTGGCCTACCTAGGGCATATGATTAGTGCCAAGGGAGTTTCCACATATCCTCTAAAAATTGCACCTATTGTCAAGTTGCAGGCACCCCAAAATACCAAGCAGTTGAGGAGCTTTCTGGACATGTCAGGTTATTACAGGAAATTCGTTAAAGGCTATGGCATTATCAGCAATTCCTTGATGTCTCTGCTAAAGAAAGGAACTCAGTATATCCAGACACCTAAAACCGAGGCATCATTCCAAGCTCTCAAGCAAACACTAATTGAGGCACCAGTGCTGGCTCTACCCAATTTCAGTAAATGTTTCATCATTGAGACTAACGCTAGCGTCAAAGGAATTGGCATTGTTCTCCTATAGGATGGTCATCCTCTATCATTCATGAGCAAGGATTTGGGGCCAAAACAACAAGCTTTGTCCACCTACGAGAAAGAGTGCTTGGTAATCTTGCTAGAGGTGGAGAAATGGAGGTCGTATCTGCAGCACGTCAAGTTCTACATCAAAACTGATTAGCACAGCCTGGTTAATTTAACTGAACAAAGGCTAACCATGCCTTGGCAGCATAAAGCTTTAACCAAGTTACTGGGATTACAGTTCAAAATAATTTACAAGAAAGGTGCAGAAAATAGAGTGGCAAACGCATTGTCCAGGCATCCTTCTATTGTCGTTGATTCTTTGATGATGATTGTGGAATACAAACTAGGTTGGCTAGAAGAAGTGGTGATGGCTAAATCAGCTACCAAGCTGCTGGCGAAATCGGCTATTGTGACATGCTTGCACCATTTCACTCTGAAGGATGGTATTATTAGATTCAAGAACAAAAATTTTATAGGCGACAATGCCAAGCTTAAAACTAAAATCACATAAAGCCTGCATGACAACGCATCGGAGGACACTCAGGGTTCTATGCCACCTACCATCGTGTCAAACACCTCTTTTCATGGCCAGGTACGAAGAAATTTCTCAAAAACTAGGTGAACAACTGCTCTGTCTGTCAACATGCCAAATTAGAATGAGATGCTTACCCTGGATTGCTCTAGCCGTTGAAAGTGCCCCTGGAGCTTGGAAAACAGTGACTAGGGACTTTGTGGATGGATTGCCAAAATCTTGGGGTTTCAATTGCATTATGGTTATCGTGGACAAATTCTCTTGCTATGCACATTTCGTGCCTTTAGCATATCCTTACACAACCATGTCGGTGGCTACAACTTATATGAAAGATATGTTCAAATTACACTCCCTGCCACAAGCTATCTTTCTGACCACGACCCAATGTTTACAAGCAAAATATGGCAAGAATTGTTTTCTATCTCAGATACGCAATTGTGCATGAGCTCGACAAGACACCCACAGTCGGATGGCCAAACTGAGAGGGCCAACCAGTGCATGGAAGGATACCTGCGTTGCTTTGTTCATTCTTGTCAAACTAAGTGGATTTAGTGGCTGCACTCACTATAAGAAAAGTTTCCTTCCGCAACGACTTGGCCCGATGGTCATCGTAGAAGGCGCGTCTTCCGCGACGAAATTCTCGGCTTGGCCGTGGCCGATGTAAAACTTTTTTTTCCGGTTTCGTGGTCCTCTACTACGACGGATCTGCTAAAAACATGGAGGAAGCTCGGCTGGCGCGTGGTAGAAGCAAGATTTTTGTTTCCTCGCGCGATGTTGACTCGCCAAAGTCTTTTGAGGCATGTGGGTCCCGGACATTAGTGTCTCTAGCGGACCATAATTTTCGGTCGCGCCTCCCTAATTTGAACTCGATAACGTTGCTCGATGCGTCTGCCGTTTAGTTAGGCTGCTAGGTCCCACATGTTAGCCTCTCATTAGAAGGATCATGTGTATGATGGAAATTTTTTCCTTCGCTTGCGCTACCCTGTTCCGAAGTTGATAGCGCTGCTCGATGCATCTACCGTTTAATCAACCTCCTGGGACCCACATGTTATCCTCTCATTAGAAGAAACATGTGTATGATGGAATTTTTTCCTTTGTTGGATACCCCATTCCGAAGTTGATAGCGCTGCTCGACGTATCTACCGTTTAACCGACCTCCTGAGCCCCACATGCCACCCTCTCATTAGAAGAAACGTGTGTATGATGGATTTTTTCCTTCACTCGCGCTACCCTGTTCCGAACTTGATAGCGTTGTTCGATGCATCTACCATTTAATCACGCTGCTGGGCCCCACATGTGATCCTCTCATTATAAGAAAAGTGTGTATGATGGATTTTTTACCCTCTGTCATGCCTTCGTGTTCCAAACTTGAAAGCGTTGCTCGCTGCATTCGCAGTTTGTTCAGGCTGGTGGGTCCCTTATGTCAGCCTCACATTAGAAGAATTGTGGGTATGATGGAATTTTTTTGTTCTCTAGTGCTAACCTGTTCCGAACTAGTGAGTGTTGCTCGACAAATCTGCCATTTGCTCACACTGCTGGGTCCTCCATTTTAGCCTCTCATTACAAGAAACGTGTGCATGCTGAACTTTTTTCTCGCTCGCGCCTCCCTGTTTCAAACTAGCAACGTTGCTCGATGCAGCATCTATATAAGGTCATGCTGATGGGTCCCACATATCAGCCTCTCTGTAAATGAAACATTGATTGCTCGATGCAACATCTGTATAAGGTCTCTACTGGGTCCAACATGTCAGCGTCTCTGCAAAAATGCAATGTGTGTAAGATGGACTCTGCTGTTTTGACCTTGGCAATGTTGCTAGGTCCTAGATGTCAGCTGTCAACACCCGGATTTTTAATCCTAGATGCCTGTTATGCCATACATCGCAATCCCAGGATTACCATTTTTGCGAGACATAACATATTGGATATCATAGTACATCATCCATTACAAACCACAATAAGGTCTTACACGAATAAAGGATCTCATGATCCAGTCTTAATACAACAAGCAACGGAATAAATAATAAGCATAGCGGTGGGGTCCATCTTCAGAGTCACAGGCAATGCTGACGATGGAAGATAGTCCTAGTTATCATAGCCGTCCTGCTACCCTTCATCTTGGTAATCTCCTTCATAGTCTGGCCATAGGAATAGCTAGAGACAAAAGCCATGAGTACTCTTTAAGTACTCGCAAACTACCACTAACAAGTAAGACAGTTCTAGTAGGAAATGCTAACTCTAAGTTTAATTGTAAAGTTAAGTTTGAAACCTAAGCTGAGTTCAGAAACAAAGAAAGATAAAATAAAGTTTGAAATCACCTAAGTGGGAACTTAAATCATCATAGTGACAACTCTGTTGTGGTCAAGTCAAGTCACAATTCATTTCATAAGTCATTTTGAAAACATCTGACAACGGAACAGTATGGCCACTTGATACGTCCATTTTGCATCACTATTCTATATCATAATTCACTATTATTCATTGATATATTTCGTATTGAGAGGTGATACTTATGTTATTTCATCTGTTTTTGCATGGTTGATGACTTTTGGAGCATGGACCGCTGCAGTCAGGATTCTGATGGAAAAGGTGATGTTGGAGGAAAAATTTGCGAAGATCAGAAAATCCCTGAAAATATATGGAAAATCCTATTTTTCCAGAAGACGAAGGAAGCCAGAAGGAGGGCTGGAGATGGTCCACAGGGGGCCCACACCACCTCCTGGCGCGGGCCACCCTAGGCCACGCCACCAGGTGGTGTGGCCGCCCTGGTCCATCCCTGGCTCTGCCCTCTGGCGTATATATTCCTCCCGAAACCCTAAGACTCGGGGGGTTGGGGGGAGGGGGGCGACCACAAAAAGATTTCTCCGCCTCTGCGGGACGGAAAACACCGAGAGAGAAAGATCTCTCCGGCAGACAGATTTCTGCCGGGGGAATTCCTTCCCGGAGAGGGGAGATCGTCGCCATCAACACCACCATCAAGCTGGACTTCATCGGGATCATCATCATCATCATCACCATCAGCGCACTCATCACCATCTCCATATTGCTGTAACAATTAGGTTGAATCTTGCATTAGTTCTTAGGGGAAACTTTCCCGGTGTTGATTACTCCTTGTAGTTGATGCTATTGAGTGAACCATTGAATTATTTTTTATGTTCAGATTGTTATACATCATTATTCCATCTCTGATCATGATCCATATGATGTCTTGTGAGTAGTTCGTTTTGTTCTTGAGGACATGGGAGAAGTCATGTTGTTAGTAGTGGAGTTGTGTTGAGAAAGATTCAATAGTTTGATATTTAAGTTGTGGTGTACTTCTTCTAGTGGTGTCATGTGAACATCGACTACATGACACTTCACCTATATGGGCCTAGGGGATTGCATTGTGTATTTGGCTACTAATCGTAGGGGTTGCCGAAGTGACAGAAACCTAAACCCTCGTTAGGAAACCATTGCACAAAGGACGTAAGGGTCTTAGTGATGAGGGCACCTCTACCATATTGCCACATTCACCAATTATTGATCAAGATACAAAAACCAAACTACAGGATATCCGTATCGAGATGCCGACTGGACCAATCACGCGAGCTCGAGCGAAACTACTGCAAGAACATGTGAATTTAATCCTTAACGAGTACATCAATTTATTTTCAGAGAATTTTATACTACCTAAATCCTCTGTACTATTTGTACTCAGATATATTGGTGCTCATGTTGGAGACAAGTTACTATCGGAGGATTTATGCTCTCGGAGGGACGCGTTGCTGCCGGACTGCAACTCTACGTCAACTACACAAGACCACCATGCTAATAGTTATCATAAACATGGAGACGATACAATGCCGCATGCACGAATCAAGCAAAGGGCGGGAGGCGAGGAAGTTCAGCTGTGTGCATGCCGGAGCGAACCTAGGACGAGTCCCAGCTAGAATTAGATCAAGCTTAAAAAATGTGGACTACCAGGAGCTATCAGTTCACGTAAGGAAATTACAACCAATCAGGAGCAATCGTGGCCCACACACCCATATAATTAGCTAGACCACACGATCCCTGGTTGAATCAAAATAGGAAGGAGATTTTATTAAGGAGAGATCGATTAGGACTCTGCATCGATACCGATCGTAGGCTCTGGTGGCTGTTTGCCTATAAATACCTGTACTCGTACGCTATTTTTCGGCTCAGACTATGTATAATTTTCAGATTGAAACATTACAATATTATTTGCTGGTTCCTCTTTTCCACTGCTCATACGAGGGTTAGTGAGAGGGATTGGGCGACACCGTGTTTCCATCTGCAGATCCAGGTCAAGTTTGCTTTTCCGCTGGGAATTGAGGGCTTGGCGATCTCCGCCTCGTAGTCAGCGGCGATCAATCCGGTGCGTGTCGAGCGAATATCCAAAGAGCCACAAGTCCGTGCAGTGGCGCGTGGTGTACGGCTGAGTGTTATTCGAGAGGCAAACACTAATTATCCACAATTCTACTGAGAAGGTCGGTACATTAGCACAGGTTCACCCACACAACACTTAGTAAGTTAAAGAAGATTAATCAACTATATGAAGCGAAAGCACTTGACAGTCTTCCCATGTGTCCTCGAGAACGTTTGGTCATCTTAAGTAATACAACCGGCTTGTCCTTTCCTGCAAAAAGGATTGGGACACTTGCTGCATTTATTCCTACTGTCTTTTATTTACTCGTACTTTGTTTACTTGCTTTATCAAAACCCCCTAAAAATCCGTTTGCTAAGTATTTGCAGAAAATTCCTGATCCATAGCACTAGCCAGCACCTTCTGCTCCTCGTTGGGTTCGACACTCTTACTTATCGAAAATACTGCGATACACCCCCTATACTTGTGGGTCATCAAGACTATTTTCTGTCTCCGTTTCCAGGTAGTGAAGCGCTATTGGAAAGTGGAACTGGTAAAGGAAACTTCTACTGTGAGTATTGTTTACTTCTGCTAGTTGCTTATTTTCGTTATGGATAATTCGCTGAGTTTCTTATTTGATAATGCTACTACCACTGCTAAGGTAGTAGATAAGCCACCACCTGCTGAGAATGATGTTTTTAAAATACCTACAAGAATTATTGATCGTGTTATGGATAACTATTATGTTGGGGATGGAACTGTCCATCCCGGTGATCATTTGCTCTTTATACACGAATTATGCAGGTTGTTCAAGTGTGCAGGTATTACTACGGATCAAGTTAAGAAAAAGTTATTCTCATTATCACTGAAAGGAAGAGCTGAGGAATGATATAAGCCGCTGAAGAATTGTAGCATCCCAATTGTCTAACAATTGTAATGCTACTTGGTCTAGTAAGATAATGGCTACTTCCTATATATAATTGTTGCATCATAAATATATCATACTCATATCATCATGCCACCTTGCATTGAGCATCATATAAAACCATGTTTCTTTGGTTCTTCTCTCATATGCATTATTATTTGTATTGCCTCTTGATATTGTATTTGGTTATTGATATACTACTTGATGCCCAAGTTGAGTTGGGGGCATATCTTTTATTCAACTCCATCACTTTTCTTTCACCACCTTATAATTCCACCATCCCATTAAACCATGAGCTTGTATTTCTTTTCTTTTGAATTTATTCTTAGCTCATGTGAATGGGGTGGATCTAATTCTATAAATTCTTTTGCCTGGCCTTTGTTCCACTCCTTGGGAATGCATAAGATCCATGCCATTTTATTATTTTGTTTTCACCAAATAAATCAGGGCATTTATTATTTTTGCATGGGCCATGCAACCTTCATCACCACCTTTGCCCATTGGTTTTTCCTTTGTTTATTGTATCTTTTCTTTGTGGATCATCTCCATCCCTTCCACCATCCCCATATTCTCATCAACATCATTTTTATTTTTACTTTCCCCATGCATGATTCAAATGAGGCCTTTTCCCCTCTTGGAAGAAAAGGTCCGTTCCATTCAGCTTGGTGATCCTTACACTAAAAAGATCATTTCCAACATTCAGCTTCCGAAGTATGAGTCTTTCCACGTAGATGACCAAGGCACTCTTTTCTTTGAACACCGGATGTTTGTTCCGAACTACCCGGGTTTAAGAGAGCAAGTTCTCAAGGAGGCGCATGATTCTGTTCTTTCTATCCACCCTGGCAGCACTAAGATGTACATGGACTTGAAAACACAATATCGGTGGCCTGGTTTGAAACGATATTGTGCCAAGTATGTCTCGGAGTGTGATGTTTGTCGCAGAGTTAAAGCTGTCCATCAGAAACCTTCCGGTCTTCTACAGCCATTGAAGCCTCCGGAATGGAAATGGGAGAAAGTAGAGATGGACTTCATCACTGGTTTTCCAAGGTCGCAGAAGGGCAACAATGCAATCTTTGTTGTCATTGACAGGCTTTCCAAATTAGCTCACTTCTTTCCAATCAAGGAAACAATTTTTGCAATTCAGTTGGCTGAGCTCTATATCAATAGAATTGTCTCTCTGTATGGAGTTCCTCTTGAGATCAGTTCAGACCGTGGAAGCATCTTCACTTCCAAGTTCTGGGGAAGTTTCCAAAATGCTTTGGGAACAAAATGAAACTTCAGCACAGCTTACCACCCTCAGTCGCAAGGACAAGTTGAAAGGATCAATCAGATTCTGGAAGATATGCTCCGTGCTTGCGTTATCTCTTTCGGCATGAAGTGGGAAGAATTCTTCCTTATGCTGAATTCTCTTACAACAACAGCTTCCAGAAAAGTCTAAAGATGACACCATTTGAGTCTCTCTATGGTCACAAATGCAGAACTCCGATTGGTTGGTCGGGCGCAGGTGAAAGAATATTGTTTGGCCCCGATATTGTAACTCAAGCGGAGGAGAAAGTTCACATCATTCTTGAAAATCTAAAGATTGCTCAAAGTCGCCAGAAGAGCAATTATGACAGAAAGCACACGAACATGGAGTATGTTCCTGGTGATCTCGTTTACCTTCGTGTCACTCCCATGAGAGGCACGCACCGCTTTGGTATCAAAGGAAAGCTGGCTCCTAGATACATCGGTCCTTTCAAAATTCGTGGAAGAAGAGGAGAAGTTGCTTACGCTCTTGAGCTCCCTGAACAACTCAAAGTCCATGATGTTTTCCACATCTCTCAACTCAAAAAGTGCTTCAAGGATCCCGGCAGGACCGTGGACCATGAACTCATCAATCTCCAAGAAGATCTGTCTTATCAAGAACACCCCACAAAAATTCTTGAAGTCGCAGAAAGAAAGACTCGCAACAAGTCCATCAAGTTCTGCAAGGTGCAGTGGTCGCACCATTCCGTTGATGAAGCCACTTGGGAACGTGAAGATGAGCTCTGTGCCAAGTACCCTACCCTCTTTGAGTCTTCTTCTTCCTAGAATCTCGGGGCGAGATTCCTGTTTAGTGGGGGAGAGTTGTAGCATCCCAATTGTCTAACAATTGTAATGCTACTTGGTCTAGTAAGATAATGGCTACTTCCTATATATAATTGTTGCATCATAAATATATCATGCTCATATCATCATGCCACCTGCATTGAGCATCATATAAAACTATGTTTCTTTGGTTCTTCTCTCATATGCATTATTATTTGTATTGCCTCTTGATATTGTATTTGGTTATTGATATACTGCTTGATGCCCAAGTTGAGTTGGGGGCATATCTTTTATTCAACTCCATCACTTTTCTTTCACCACCTTATAATTCCACCATCCCATTAAACCATGAGCTTGTATTTCTTTTCTTTTGAATTTATTCTTAGCTCATGTGAATGGGGTGGATCTAATTCTACAAATTCTTTTGCCTGGCATTTGTTCCACTCCTCGGGAATGAATAAGATCCATGCCATTTTATTATTTTGTTTTCACCAAATAAATCAGGGCATTTATTATTTTTGCATGGGCCATGCAACCTTCATCACCACCTTTGTCCCATTGGTTTTTCCTTTGTTTATTGGATCTTTTCTTTGTGGATCATCTCCATCCCTTCCACCATCCCCATATTCTCATCAACATCATTTTTATTTTTACTTTCCCCATGCATGATTCAAATGAGGCCTTTTCCCATAATCCTTTTCTTTCTCTTTTCTTGGTTTCTCCTTCACCTCATCTTAACTTAATCAAAGCTTCACCTTACCCTCTTGGTTGATCTCATAAACACATTTTAAAACCTAAACCACCTAATAAAAACCTAACTTAACTTCCTCTCTCTATATTTCCTCTAACCCTAATTCTACACTAAACCCTAACCTTAACCTCATCTCTCTCTCTATCTCTCTCTCTACCATGATGGCCACCTGGCCCTCTTTCTCTCCCTGGCCCACACCCCATCTAACCAGCTAACCACCCCAAACCCTAGCCCATGCCCTAGCCTAACCCGAGCTACCCCCTCCCTTCTCTCTCTTCTCTCTACCGCCGTGCCAGCCCCACCCAGCTGCTACCCACGCCGTCCCCATCTGCAGCCCCTCTCCTCTGCCGCTGCCCTGCCCCGCTCGACCACGTGCTCGGGGAGGAGGAAAGTGGCCGAAGCCACTTTATCAACCCCCGAGTCCCACACGGCATCTCCTCCCTCTCCTTCGCTTTACCTCCGCCCCACGGCTTCCCCTGCCTCTCCCAGATCCAAACCAAGCCTGCCCTCTCTTTCCCCTTCTTCTTCACCGTCGCCAGCACCTGCCGCCAGTTGCCGCCGTCTACCCCTGCGTCTCGTCGTCCCGGCCGGCGTGCGCGTCGTGGAGGTGGTCTGGAAGACCAAGGAGACCTCCCTGCTGCTCCCTGTATGCGCTGACGAGGAGGAGAAGGCTACCAGGACCGCCAGATCCTCGCCGCTCCCCCGAAACCCTAACCGCCAGAACGCCAGCAACCTCAACGATCCGCCGTGCTACTCCCCGATCTGACACCACCGACCACCCCGTGGTGAGCCCCTCTGCCGCCCAGACATGCTCCGCCTCGCTGTTGCCGTCTATCGTCGCCAGTCGTTTCGACGAGCGCCCTCAGTGCGCTGCCGCTCGCTGTGTCTGCACGTGCCGGCGCCGCCTAGAGCCTCACTTAGCCGCGCAGCCGCTCCCAGACAACAACCCCTCCCTATCCCAGTGGTAGCCACCGCCTAGCGCGAGCCCTAGGTCGCCAGTTCGATCCCCACCGCGCCGCGCGCGCTGTCGCCGAACGCGTCCGTCAGTTTCGTCAGTAAAACAAGAAGATAAACAGTACCGCGGCCCCCTTTTTTCAGAAAACCCCCCATCCTTTTTATTCCTAAACTCGCGGTCCAGCCTACCCCACCTGTCAGCCGCCCTAGCGTTTTGTAGAAAAGTCCCCCTGTTTTCTCAGGCCGTAACCCGGGCTCCAACCCACGCCCCACCTATCAGCCTCTGGGAATTACCCCACTGGCACATGGGCCCTAGCTCGCTGGCCCCGCATGTCACCCGCAGCAACTGGCTAAGCCGCGGTAGCAAAAGATTTTTCTCGCGCGCGTGGCCCAGTCCGCAGTGGCCCACCCGTCAGCGTCTGGGCTAGGTTTGCCTGAAGTGTAAAATGTTTTCTATTTTTCTGTTTTAATTAAACTTTTTCAGTAAATGTTTAAATTCAAAATTCAAACCAGATTTTAAATAACTTTTAAAATACAAATCCAAATAATACAAATGACATATGTTTTGGAATCAGAAAAATGTGAGGAATTCAAATATGCCCTTCAAAATATTATTTGAACACTTTAAAATTTCGACATGATTAAAATTACAATAAAATGCCCTTTTCTTAATAAATTAATAACTTTAATTCTATAACTCCAAATTTAGCAAATAATATGTCTAAATCGACCAGCGCGACGAGCCCGTTCTATCTATGCAGTCCTTGTTCTGAATTGAAGCATGCATCATGTCATTATTACAAATCTGAACTGTTTATGGCAATAAAAATTGGACTAAATAAATAATAAAATGCTTTAATTCTTGCACCACACCTCACCCTTGCCATGCTACTTTAATGCCATGAAAATTGTGCATCATTCATCATGGCATGCTTGTTTGCTTGTCGCATTTTAATTCATATGCTTGTGCACTTTATTTATGTTGGCCCTTGTATGTTTGGTTCTTCTTCGAATAGACGCACATCAGGAGAATTACCAGGAATCACAGGAGTACTACCCAGATCCATCTCTCGCTTCAACTGAGCTGCCAGGCAAGCACTACCACATGCTTGCATACATACAGTACCTATTGCCTCTACCTTATTCTTGCATCATTGAGTCGTGATTGCATTAAATTGAATCCCAAGTACTGCATAGCCTTTACTTTTAAACCCCACCGAAGCTTGTTCCTCCATCCCACGAGCCATTACTACAGGAGTTGTTTGAGCCATGCGAGTCGTAGAAAAGCATGTATAGGGTATGTGAGTGTCTGCTGGATCACGAGGTACCTAAACAACTTAACCCGAGTAGTAATGGGATAACTAATGAAAGAGGCACCGGTGAGCAATATCTGCTATTTGGTTTTTCATGCTCACTTGTGTCCCGTAGGACCCCGAGTACTTGATTCCTGTTCCTTGACTATTCGCACTATCCACATCTGGGAGGCCTTATGGACCCCCCTGAGCCAGAGCTTGATTCATACTTATTTCTTGGGGCCACAAAGTAGTTTGGGGCTTTATTACTATCCTGTACTTATGCCATGCTACCGTATTATTAAGATTGTGGGTGGAGCACCTGTACTATTTTGGATCGTGGAATGTTTTCGCGGTATCGACAAGCCCAGTCACACTTTCGGGTTCCCAATCGTTTACAGCCATTGACACAAACCTTGGGTCCGTCGCGGAGCCGGCCAACTTCGTTGCGGGTAGCTTAATGGGGTGGCCCCCTGAAATATTTCTGAATCCTGTGATTGCTTTGTCGTGAATGCCTCGTTGGGTTTTGATTTGGTTTTTCCGAGGTTGATCGAGTGTGTGTTGCTATTCGTGCACCCCTGCAGGGTAAATCTTTCTGAAAGCCGTGTCCGCGGTTATGGACGACTTGGAGCACAGTTTCTCGATCATAGACAAGTATAACTAAAGTACCGCCTTTAAATTGACTAAGTACTTGACTAGTAAATAGAGCAATACTCATGGAATGGTTAATAAAACTGCCAACGGATGATGGGGGTCGTTCGTCCGCTTCCTCGTTGGTAAGCGAGGAGGAGGATGGATCTGTTAATTATACTGTTATAACTGTTGTTCTTAATTCACGGACATCCGTCTATCATTGGTTAGGCGAATGGTTAGCGAGTATCTGTAGAATTGTTAGGTATTATCTTTTGCTGCAATTGCGTCACCCCAGGTTGCGTCCCCTTTAGCGGCATAAAGACTTGCTGAGTACCCCTAGGGTCTCACACGATAAATTGTTTGATTCTGATGAACAGGTGTACCCGCAAGATGGATACTGGGTGGAAGAGACAGATGATGTTGGCAACGATCATTCGGTGTAGAGATTCTGGGAGCGGGGATCCGTGAGATCTGTGGGCGGGATGTGTTTATTTATGGGGCATCTTATGCCGATTTGCTTCTTATCTGTACTCGGATCTTGTTTTCCGCTTCCGCCTGATACTCTGATGTTTGTTGTATGAGGAGCTATCCTAAATTATTATCTCTATCTAGGATATTTGAATCTTGCCGTATGGCGTTGCAATATTTCTATTTCTTTTAGATGGAATGGCTCTGAGGACTGTTGTATGTGGCTTGCATACATACTCATTTGTGTATGTAGTTGATCCCTTCGCCTGCCGATTACGCCGCTCGTTCTTGTCCCGATGTCTGAAAGTGGTTAGGACGGCCGAAAGGTCTACCGTGAGAGGCCCTGGGCCCCACCGTACTATTTTAACCACTTTCGTTCATCCAGGCATGTAACTAAGAGCGTAATTCACCGAGGTAGTCACAAGAATGGTCAAGCTCTGGAATAGGGGAAATAGTGCCTCTCTTTTATTCAAAGTTTTATCCTCCTAGTGAGATTCATAAACATCGGAATCAAATATACAACTTTTGGCCTCTTGATGGAGAGAGTACAGCTCAAGCTTGGGGGATATTGAAGTTACTAATACTCAAATGTCCCATTCATGAGCTCCCCAACAATATCATTATCAATAACTTTTATGCAAGGCTCCCACTACATGACAAGGATTTATTGGATGCTTCTTGTGCTGGATCATTCACTCGCATGGAAGAAGAAGGTAAATGGGATCTTCTAGACCGTATTCAAGACAATGCTAAAGCTTGGGAGAATGACAAAGGAAGAAAGTCAGGTATAAATTATAATTATGAATGCATTGAATCTTTTATGGGAACTGATGACTTTCAAAATATAAAAAATGCTTATGGTCTAGACTCTCAAGCTATTGCTTCTTATTTTAAGGCTTTTGCTTCCTATATTGAAGTGCCTAAAAAGAAGTGGAATAAGTATCATGAACCTTATAAAGATGTTGCTAAGAGTGTTCCTGCAAGAAATACTGAAATTTATACTACTAATCATGTCTTACCTAAACCTTACATTGAGAGAATCCCTTTCCCATGTAAGACAAAGGAACATTCTATGATAGCTAGAATGGTTAACGAAAGTATAATCAAAGCTATTGAACCTAATAAACAAAAGGTTGATGAACCTATAATAGAAAATGTGAAAGACTTTGTTACTAAATATGAAGAAGAGGGACACCCTATCCTTTGTAAGGATACCTCTAATATTGTTTCACAAAGTAGTGTTATGAGAGCTAGTATTCCTGTGTTTTCTGTTAGAATAAGTGATCATTGTTAGATGGTCCTTGTGATAGTTATATTGTTAAGTTTATGCATGATACTGAAAGTTCCTATGAGAGAGGGAAAAGTGTTCTTATGCATCTTAATAATATCAAGTTTCCTCGTTTTATGTTGAAAGTTTTTATGTTGCACTTCTCGTGCCTTCTTATGCAAGTAGCCTCTGGTTTCAACAACTTGTTTGTTTACAAAATTCCCTTGCATAGGAAGTGGGTTAGACTTAAATGTGTGTATTTTTGCATCTTAATTCTCTCTTTCACTTCAATTCATATTCCTATGTGAGCATCTTCAAAATTATCATGCCCATCTTAATGGCTATAAAGGAAGAGCTTTTTGGGAGACAACCCAATTTATTTTTGCTTTCAGTTTGTTTTTGTTTCTTTGAGTCTTGGAAGTTGCTGTCAGTTTTGTTTGGTTTTTGTGTCAAGATCAACCTCTAATGAGAGAGAAGTAATATTTGGGGAAGTTGCTGTCCCGAAACAGATTTTTGTGCTTCACCGTAAAAATTCGTGAGAGATATCTGTATGTCGGTTTGAGCTGTAATTTGTTGTGCTTCTGCCCCAGGTTGTTATTTAACTTTCGTTTGTTTTGCACTTTTCGATTTGAGCAACAGAAGATTTTCGAAAAAATTGATCTTTACCTACTGGTCTGTTTTGACAGATTTAGCCACTCTTGCATTTGCTTCTTTATTCGATTTCCTTTTTGAATTCTTTTTAGGTTTTCGGAAGGAGTTGCTACAGTAGCTTATGTTTTGATGGTTTTCAGTTGAAAGTGGACTCAAAAGGTTTTATCACTTCACTTATACTAATGTTGCAAATGAGAACTGTGTGAAGTTTTTGTGTGAAAGAAATTTCCAGGTAGTGGAGATAATGGTGTAATGAAGGAGAGAAAGATTTTATGAATCAAGTAATAAGTGTATGAATATGAAGATATTGATATTATTCAAGTGGTGGTTCCGGAAGAATCTACTAGATACCAAAATCAGAGACCTGCAGAGTCTGTTTTCAAATAGGTGAAAATTCTGGTAAGAAAAGTTTCACGAAAATACTACCCAACTATATTTTTGCAGTTTTCAGTCAATAAGGAAAGCTATGAAGCGAAAGAGGGACGTAAATGGAGTCAGGGTGGCTCACACCACCCTGTGGCATGGGCCCACCCCTAGCCGCACGGCCAGGTGGTGAGTCCACCCCGGACTCCGCCTCCGACTCGTTTTCGTCCAGCACCTTCCTTTTGCCATGAAACTTCGTAATATATAACCCCCCGGATCCCCCGAGGTTCGTATATCGTGTTTTCGTTTCGATCTGTTTCTGCTAGGAACTATTCTTGAAAGCTTAGAAGCACCATGATGTCTGCCAAGGATAAAGGAAAGGAGCCTATGGAGGAAGACCTCCAAGACCCCGGGTAGGAGAAGGAGTTCAAGAGTGAAGATGAAGAGGAGGCAAAGCACACCGACACTACCATTGCAAGCATTGGAGTGGTGGCAAACCCTGCCAGGACTATGTCAATTGGAGGGAAGCCTCCTCATCACCGTTCAGATCCCTGGTCACTTCCTCCACGCACCAAGAATCCTTTCCATACTCTTATCCATGAGCATCAATACCAGAATATGCCCAAGGGGAAATTACCCTCCAATTGGGATTTGCCTCGTTGTAGCCATGCAGGAAAAGAAGACTTCAAGGAGGAAGAGTGGGGAAAGAATAGCAAGAGCTGGAATTCTCAACCCGACATGAGCATGAGCCGCATTGAGCAAAACTCACAGCTGATTCGTAATCTCACCTTCGAGATTGAGGACTTGGGGAAACTTATCAGAGAGCTCATCAAGAGGATACCACCACCACCAAAGGAGTAATTTGTCATCAGGTTTGGCATCCCCTTGGTTTGTTCCAAGATTGGGGGAGTGCCACGGTATCATATCACCATCTTCTATCTTTTTACCTTATTTGTAGAGTCATATCATGAATAGAGAAGTTATTATGTAGTATGGTTTGCATTATGGAAGTGTCCCCTCTCTCGTTAGATATGTATCCCTTGGTGTGAGTTGCCGTTATAGAATATTAATGAGAAGTTCTATCATTCACTCTTTTTCATAGCTTATATTAGTTTTCAATTCGTGGTTATATGATTGATCTTGTTGTTTGTATTGGTATCACTTTGGGATCACTGAGTTAATTTAGTTAGTTTTGGCAAACCTGGCTCGGTCAGTAGCAACACTATTTTTGAGAGTTGAATGGAAAATATAGAAGTACTCTAAAGAAAAATAATTTCATCATCTTTATTTCTTCATTTGCTCGTAAGTCTAGTATCTCTAGTTAAGATCTTTTGTGCTTCCAAGGAAGATTGCATGTTTGTTTTTATCATTTGTATGTTTGTTTGTTTCCTTCAACTCTTATACTTGCTACCCAGCCTTGCTAGCCAAAAACCTGTACTGAGAGGAAATTCTTCTCGTGCATCCATTCCTTAAACCAAAACCTTTGCCATTTGTGTCCACCATACCTACCTAGTAGCATTATTGCTATTCCAAGTAAATTCTTGTTTTGTCTACCTCCCAAATTAAACTTGTTATGTGAAAAGTAGTGATTAAAGCTCTCACGAACTTGATGGCACACTTTACTTTCTTACACTTAATAAACTTGAACCATTGTGCTCATCTATGATGCGTATATGCTTGCGCTTTGTAAGATGTGAATTAGCAGAACCATGCTGTCATGGGGAACGCTTTCAACATTGCACTGGTACTTTGTACCTAGTTGATATCATGTTCTTTTGTCTATGGATGTCGCCGGTGTGAAATGAAAGGGGAGCTTGTAAGTCCATGGAGTTATGCATGTGTGTTAGAGAAACGCCTGGGCCGCTGGTCTAATCCATGCTGACATGGTGGAAACCTGCAGCGGAACTATAACGAGCATCTATGAAGCATTCTTCTTATAAAAAAAGAGTTCGATATTGAGAAAAAAGAGAAAAAAAGGAAAAAAAGAGATTATGAAAAGAGGAAAGAGAGAAAAAAACACCATATTCCCATGGTAAATAATAAGATTGCTGAGATGCTTGTTGTCTACTTGCCTTGTCATTTTGATATGGGGATTCTTCCGTAGCATCGGGCAAGGGGTGCCCCGTTGGTGGTTCTCTATGATACACATATGCTTACGATGACAAGAACTTACCGGTGACTAAACTTGAGTAGCATGAGGAGTGGCCCTCGTATTCAAGGACATGAGATTCTCAATTTACAACTTGTCAATGCATATCCTCATATTTGATCACTTTAACCTTAATCACGTAAAGATGCATATGATAGGGGCAATGAGAGCTGAAAGCTAGTAAGTATCATAATTTTTGGGAGCTCTTTATGAGACTTGCAATCCCTGCTTCCCTCTTTGAAGGGCCTTTCTTTTATTTTTTAGTTGAGTCAGTAAACCTATCCCCTTCTATCTCAGCAAGTATTTTTGAGTTGTTGTGTTTCATTCATTCATATGATGATTTATTCAATCATGTTTCTTATGTTCCTTGTTTTGCACATTGCTCTTATCTTGATGTTTACTACTTTGAAAGCTATCATTGAAAACCAGTTATTTGTGAACTTCAGAAAATTATCAACTATTCTTTGACCAAGAGCTAAGTTTGCCATTACCAATCATGATTTACTTTATGTATCTTTATTGTGTTTCCTTTACTTATTGCAAGTTAAGTTATATAATACTGAGTTGTCTTCTATTATGATCTATGTATTTGATGAATGTGATGCTTCTTGTTCGTATTATTTTATTGACTCTTCACTCCATAAACCTGAGGCCATGTTTATTGAGCTCAGTTTCGCTTGGGGACAAGCGAAGTCTAAGCTTGGGGGGAGTTGATATGTCCATTTTGCATCACTATTCTATATCATAATTCACTGTTATTCATTGATATATTTCGTATTGAGAGGTGGTACTTATGTTATTTCATCTGTTTTTGCATGGTTGATGACTTTTGGAGCATAGACCGCTGCAATCAGGATTCTGATGGAAAAGGTGCTGTTTGGAGGAAAAATTCGCGAAGATCAGAAAATCCGGGAAAATATATGGAAAATCCTATTTTTCCAGAAGACGAACGAAGCCAGAAGGGGGGCTGGAGATGGGCCACATGGGGCCCACACCACCCCCTGGTGCGGGCCACCCTAGGCCACGCCACCAGGTGGTATGGACACCCTGGTGCACCCATGGCTCTCCCCTCTGGCATATATATTCCTCCTGAAACCCTAAGACTCGGGGGCGACGACCGAAAGATTCCGCCGCCTCTGCAGGGTGGAAAACACCGAGAGAGAAAGATCTCTCCGGCAGACAGATTTCTGCAGGGGTAATTCCTTCCCGGAGAGGGGAGATCGTCGCCATCAACACCACCATCAAGCTGGATTTCATTGGGATCATCATCATCATCACCATCAGCACCCTCATCACCATCTCCATATTGCTGTAACAATTGGGTTGAATCTTGCATTAGTTCTTAGGGGAAACTGTCCCGGTGTTGATTACTCCTTGTAGTTGATGCTATTGAGTGAACCATTGAATTATTGTTTATGTTCAGATTGTTATACATCATTATTCCATCTCTGATCATGATCCATATGATGTCTTGTGAGTAGTTCGTTTTGTTCTTGAGGACATGGGAGAAGTCATGTTGTTAGTAGTGGAGTTGTGTTGAGAAAGATTCAATAGTTTGATATTTAAGTTGTGGTGTACTTCTTCTAGTGGTGTCATGTGAACGTCGACTACATGACACTTCACCTATATGGGCCTAGGGGAATGCATTGTGTATTTGGCTACTAATCGTAGGGGTTGCCGGAGTGACAGAAACCTGAACCCCCGTTAGGAAACCATTGCACAAGGGACGCAAGGGTCTTAGAGTTTAAAGCTGTGGTTAGGTTTCTACCTTAATTACTTTCTTGTACTTAGAGATGTTTCCAAGGGGTATAATCACAAGTATGTATTAGTCCTAGGAAGGTCGGTACATTAGCACAGGTTCACCCACACAACACTTAGCAAGCTAAAGAAGATTAATCAACTATATGAAGCGAAAGCACTTGACAGTCTTCCCATGTGTCCTCGAGAATGTTGGGTCATCTTAAGTAATACAACCGGCTTGTCCTTTGCCGCATAAAGGATTGGGCCACTTGCTGCATTTATTCCTACTATCTTTTATTTACTCATACTTCATTTACTTGCTTTATCAAAAACCCTAAAAATCCATTTGCTAAGTATTTGCAGAGAATTCCTGATCCATACCACTAGCCAACACCTTCTGCTCCTCGTTGGGTTTGACACTCTTATTTATCGAAAATACCGCGATACACCCCTTATACTTGTGGGTCATCACCACTCCAACTGTCCATAACTACGGGCGTGGCTATTCGAATAGTTTGACACTCTGCAGAGGTGGTGCACTTTCACCACAAAATTCGATACATCTGTCAGGGATAACCTTGAATCATCATACTTAGTATGCATAATCAAACATAACCTTTCCTTTACACACCCTAGTATAAGCACCTCGCCTATGAGTATGGCCTTCCAACCATGACCATCCATCATCTTGGGCACTGCATAGGTGGACAACATTGAGAGGTAGCCTCAGCTCAAACCTCTCCCGCGAGGGAACTAATACTAATGCATATAAAATTCCGGCTAAGCCTTACCCAATTCAGGTATTGTGGTTGTACGATAAAATTGGAATGGTATCGCATCTGAACCTAATATGCTGGCACGCAGATACGTCCTTTGTACTACATAACTCCTTCTTCGTCTTCGGTGAATCCAGGTACCTTTCCTGTACCAATACGACGTTTTATTCCGTCGATACTTTCATTTCCCTTCTGGGCTTCCTTGATTTGGCCGATCAAAGTGGGTTGAAGTTCAATGCTAGCTAAAAATCCTTTGCTAACAAGCTTGGTTCTAAACTGCTCCAACTCATACAAACTGGGTTGCTTCTCCTGGATCATGGTGTTTAACCTACACGGCAATCTGCTAAGAGCATCCGCTACCACATTGGCTTTGCCGAGGTGATAGTGAATGTCAAGGTCATAATCCTTGATTAACTCTATCCATCTCCTTTGCCTCATATTCAACTCCTTCTAAGTGAAAATATACTTCAAGCTTTTGTGATCTGAGTAAATCTCACAGTGATTACCCATAAGATAATGACGCCATGTCTTCAATGCCAAAACTATGGCTGCTAACTCAAGATCATGGGTCGGATAGTTGTGCTCATGTTGCTTCAGTTGTCGAGACAGATAAGCGATGACTTTGCCTTCTTGCATCAATACACATCGGAGACCAATCTTGGATGCATCACAATACACATCAAACGGCTTCTTGATATTTGGCATGATCAATATTGGGGTTGAAATCAATCTCTTCTTGAGCTCTTGGAAACTGGCTTCACATTTGTCGGTCCATTCAAACTTCTTGTCCTTCTTCAACAATTGGGTCATGGGTCTTGCTATGCTCGAAAATCCTTCGACGAACTTGCGGTAATATCCCGCTAATCCGAGAAATGCACGGACTTGGGTTTCAGTGGTTGGGGCTTCCCATTCTTCGACATCTTTAATTTTGGTGGGATCAACAGAGACTCCTCCGGCAGACACAATATGTCCTAGGAATCCTACTTCT
Organism: Avena eriantha; assembly: GCA_910589775.1. Lineage (NCBI taxonomy): Eukaryota > Viridiplantae > Streptophyta > Magnoliopsida > Poales > Poaceae > Avena > Avena eriantha. The sequence continues at coordinate 511,303,927 of OU342743.1, forward strand.
TTCAGCCAAAACTCACATTTGCTGAATTTGGCATACAACCGATGCTCTCTCAGGGTTTCCAGGATGATTCTCAGATGTTGCTCATGCTCTTCTTCTGACTTGGAGTAGATAAGGATATCATCGATAAACACAACGACAAACTTATCTAGGAAATTCATAAAGATCTTATTCATGAGATTCATGAAATAAGCTGGGGCATTGGTTAATCCAAAAGACATGACCGTATACCCGTATAAACCATAACGAGTAGTAAAGGCGGTCTTCGGAATATCCGTTGCACGAATCTTAAGTTGGTGATAACTAGTCCTAAGATCAATCTTTGAGAACACGTGGGCACCAGTCAACTGATCAAATAGATCCTCTATCTTTGGCAAAGGGTACTTGTTTTTGATGGTGACGTCATTCAGCTTTCTGTAATCGGTGCACAACTGGTTGCCTCAATCTTTCTTGTCAACGAATAACACTGGTGATCTCCATGGCGACGCGCTTGGTTGAATCAAGCCTGTTGCTAACATAGCATCCAATTGCTTCTTCAACTCTACTAACTCTGAGGGGTTCATGCTATAGGGTTTCTGGTCTATTGGTCCGGTTCCGGGGATTAGTTTGATAATGAAATCAATATCCCTATCCGGGGGCATGCCTGGCAATTCATCTAGGAATACGTCGGGGTATTCATAGACTACTTTGACTTGGTCTACGGTGGGTAGGGCTATACTCTTGTTGCACTTGAATTGACGGGGTAAGGTTTCACATATATGCTCTACTGTTACTCCAGAGCTACTGGTCATGGTGATGGCTTTCTTAGCACAGTATATCAGTCCTTTATGCTTTGACATCCAATCCATTCCTAGTACTACTTCCAATCCTTTGGTTCCAAGTACTATTAGATTAGCATAAAAATCTATCCCATGCATTCTGATAGGCACAACTTTGCAAATTTTTCTAGCTTTTGTAGTAGAACCGGGAATTTGAACTATCATGACATGATTAAAGTTGGTTGGGTGAATCTTACTAGTGCATGCAAATTCTTTGGTGACAAATGAGTGTGATGCTCCAGAATCAAACAACACTCTTGCTAAAACTGAGTTGACAGAAAACATACCCATCACTACATCTGGCGCTTCTTGGGCTTCTTCGGCATTCATGTGGAAGAGACGGCCATTGCGGTTGTGAGGGTTCCCTGGGGCGAATCTTCTTCCTAGTTGACCACGACACTGCTGTTGAGCTGGGGCATTCACATTGGCAGTGGCTGCAGTCTTCTTGGGGAACTTATTGGAATAGTGACCCTTCACTCCACACTCGAAACAAGTGATTTGAGACTTGTCTTTTGCTGCCACGGACACAACATTGCTTCCAGTTCTGGGTGCAGTGTTGTTGTTGTTGTTGCTCTTGGGAGGTGCACGGTTGAAATTGCTGGTGTTGCCGGGGTGGTTGTTGTTTCGTCCGGACTTCACATTGCCTCCGCTACGGTTGGGGTAGCTTGGGCGAGACATTGGGGGTCGGTTGTTCCTCGGTGCATATCCTGTAGACGGGTTGGGACGGTACTTCGGGTGACTGTTGGATCCATCTTGGTGCAACATACGACGCTTGCGGTTGTCGTTGGCTTGGTTAATCTTCCCTTCCATCTGAATGGCAGAGTCGACTAGTTCTTCAAGATCCTCGAAACGGATGTTGATCAGGACAGTCTGCATCTCATCATGCAGTCCGTTCAGGAATCTCTCCTTCTTCTTGGCCTCCGTGTTGATCTCATTAGGTGCATACCTTGCTAAGGATAGGAATCTGTCATGGTACTCCACTATAGTCATTCTGCCCTGCTTCAACTCTCTGAATTCATCCCTCATTCTGGTGACTAGGCCCTGTGGCACGTGGGTGCGACTGAACTTGATTTTGAAGGCTTCCCAGGTCATCACTTGACCATGGTTCATAGTGCGGGTGCTGTTCCACCATGCTCTTGCATCTCCTGCCAAATAGTGAGTGGCAAAGAGAACCTTCTCGTTGTCATCAACTCTGGCTACTTCTAAATTGTTGTCCATTGTCTACAACCAGTCATCAGCACCTAGTGGGTTCTCCGAAGTGCTAAAGATTGGGGGATTGGTATTCTAGAAGTTTTTCAGCTTGGATCCTTGATGATCCTGATTTCCATGCCCTTGGTTGTTTTGGGCCATTTCAGCTATCTGCTACAGAGTTGCTAGGTTGGCTTGGCATTCTGCCCTACTTGCTTCATGATCTGCAACTAGCATCTGCATAATCTGCAGCATTGGGTCCTGTGATGAGCTACTCCCTCCGAGGTTTCCACGAGTCATCTGAAGATTGAGATAGATAAAGGGGTTAGAGGGAAAGTTCTAAGGTTCATGGTTTTGATTTCAAAGCTAAAACTTTGAGTTTGACTCAGGTTTTTGCAACTAACTTCTTTTCATTCATTCAAACAAGCACACGATACAAACACACACACACCACAACATCAATGGAAAACAGATGGTTTTAAGAACCATTCTGTGAGCTACGATACAATGGGACCAATACTCCTCATGCTACGATAGTGCTCTAGTGCATCTACTCATCATCGATGAAGTCGGAGTCATCATCGTCCGTGTAGAAGTCCACGGCATCCTCCTCCCAAAAGTCATCACGTTGCTGAGGTAAGAGTCCATATCTCCCTAGATATCTTCACCTTCCTCTTCTTCTTCCTGTGCTGCAAGCTGAGCTTCTTGCTCCTTGATGGTCTTCTCGACGCCGGCCACCTTCTTGCGAAGTCGGTCGATGGTGTGATCCTTCTTTGCGTGCTGGCGGTAAAGAGACTGACGATCCTTGACAAGCAGTGAGAAAGTCTGGGACTTCTGGGCGGCAAGGGCAAGGTTGTGGTTGGCGAACTCCCGAGCATTGTCCAATTCCTTCTGTCGGTTGTACAGCAGGAAGTCAAGGTTCTCCACTTGACGCTTCAACTTCGGGTGACTTGGCATCTCCATTGGCATTCCCATGAAGTCACGCCTTGCATAGTGAGCAAAGCGGGTTCCTTGGATTTGGTTTGACACTCAGGGCACACAGACGTGCGAGAGCTTCATGCATTGCCCTGGCTAATCCATCTAGCCAGTTGTTCTCTCTTACAGAGAACTGGATTCTCCCACACATTGGTGCTTCTATCTTGCCTCGAAGATCAGCGGCGACTAGCCATTGTAAGTCTCCTCCTGGGGGTCCAGGAAGTTGAGCTCCAAGGAATTCCGGATGTGGGCGTCCCAAGTACTCCGATAGTGCGTCAAGATCCCTCTGGAAGATCAACTGCCCTCCATTGCCCAACTGGTAGAACTTGCTGAACTGAGTCTCCATCTATAAGAATTAAGGATGAGAAAGTTAGTGAAGTGATCAAGTGTTCCAAATTTTATGTAGTAATGTAAGAATTGGAGGAACATGAATTTTTTTGAGAGAAAGAATTCCCAAGGGTAAGAGAGGAAATAGTTATCATAAATACTCACTTTGGTTTTTGAAGCTAAATTTTTATTTGGACGTCCATTCTAACTAGGGTCTCCTATGGTCAGGATGGCTCTGATACCAACTTGTCAACACCCGGATTTTTAATCCCAGATGCCTGTTATGCCATACATCAGAATCCCAGGATTACCATTTTTGCGAGACATAACAGATTGGATATCACAGTACATCATCCATTACAAACCACAATAAGGTCTTACACGAATAAAGGATCTCATGATCCAGTCTTAATACAACAAGCAGCGGAATAAATAATAAGCGTAGCTGTGGGGTCCATCTTCAGAGTCACAGGCAATGCTGACAATGGAAGATAGTGCTAGTTATCATAGCCATCCTTCTACCCTTCATCTTGGTAATCTCCTTCATATTCTAGCCATAGGAATAGCAAGGGACAAAGCCATGAGTACTCTTTAAGTACTCACAAACTACCACTAACAAGTAAGACAGTTCTAGTGGGAAATGCTAACTCTAAGTTTAATTGTAAAGTTAAGTTTCAAACCTAAGCTGAGTTTAGAAACAAATAAAGATAAAATAAAGTTTGAAATCACCTAAGTGGGAACTTAAATCATCATAGTCACAACTCTGTTGTGGTCAAGTCAAGTCACAATTCATTTCATAAGTCATTTTGAAAACATCTAATAACGGAACAGTATGGCCACTCCAACTGTCCATAACCGCGGACGCGGCTATTCGAATAGTTTGACACTCTGCAGAGGTGGTACACTTTCACCACAAAATTGGATACATCTGTCAGGGATAACCCTGAATCATCATACTTAGTATGCATATAATCAAACATAACCTTTCTTTTACACACCCTAGTATAAGCACCTCTCCTATGAGTATGGCCTCCCAACCATGACCATCTGTCATCTTGGGCACTGCATATGTGGACAACATCGAGAGGTAGCCTCAGCTCAAACCTCTCCCGCGAGGGAACTAATACTAATGCATATAAACTTCCAGCTAAGCCTTACCCAATTCAGGTATTGTGGTTGTACGATAAAATTGGAATGGTATCGCATCCGAACCCAACCATCAGTTTTGTAAAAGGGCTAAGGCTCATGCCTCAACATTTTCATCATCATAAACCATTTGTGTTTCTCAACACATGTCAAAACATCTCAATAGAATTACTCATCATTCCAAGGTTTTCACAATTCATTTTCACCAAGTATTCCCCTCTAAAGTGACTCAAGTTTTAGTTTAGATCTAAACTACTAAGTTAAGAGTGTTCACTAAGGTGGGATGCTAAGATCAATCTCATGCCATAGAATGACATCTAAGTTTATCTAGATATGTCAAGTTTTATACTTTTTATGCTACCTTCAAACAAGTAAAGGATTTTGGTAAAGTAAAGAAAGCAAATCTTGTAAATAACATTTGGTGTAGGTATCAGTCCAAGGGTATAACCAAAGCATGCCTAATGCATTTACTTAGGTTATCTAGTTTGCAAGGTCTAGCTTGCATTGTTAAACATGGCTTGCTAGTATAATACTTGCAAGTGTTAGCTTGCTCAGTTTACTTGAAGTTCTAGGCTTGCCTTGTGTAGTGCAGTGGTTGAAGTTTTCTTCCACCTCCTCTTGGTAGAACTCCTCCTCCTCGAAAGCTTGGTCGGTACTATCGTCTATAAATACATACGGGATACACAATCACCAAACAAAGCTTAACTAGTCTACTTAGCACACTAAGGCACACATTTGATAATCTATTATCATCACAAGGTTTAATTAACTAGCTTCCTTCTTTTTATTTGAGAAAAGTAATTTCTACTCATTGAACTTAACTAAGATTTAATCTTCTCCAATTAAAATATGGGATCATGTGGACACATGTCATCACCACATATTCTAACATATGGGAATGTGATTTAAAGGTTGGATCACATTTTAATAAGATATTTAATGATTTAAAGTGACTAGAAATGCCTATATAGCATTATTTTGGTACTAGTCCAAAGTCACTGCATGCAAACCTTAATATTATTACATATTCAGATATGTATGGTTAAATATGATTTTCGAGAGTTGGAATCAACTCAAAAGCTATTATGGTTGATTTTATAAAAAAGTTTAAATGTGCAAAAGCTTATGTCTTGTTATTTTTACTAGGAGAGATCTCTAACTCTAAAAGATTTAAATCCAACGGGCTTGGATAGAGATTTTCAGTAGCTTTCTAACATAATTAGAATCACTCCATTTGGATTTGTAAACTCTTTGAATTGATTTTTGAACTAAGGGACAAAATTGATTTTTAGTCTAAATAGAAAAACCTAATTTGAATTAAACGGGTGAGCGCGGGAAACTAAATGGGCCGGCCCAGTAATGCTCAGCGGCGCAGAGGGCGACTGACAGGCTGGTCCCGCATGTCAGCGGCACATAAAACTCGAAGCGGTACGGGACGATCTGGGCCACACGATTAGAACATAGATCGACGGTTCACGGTTGTCATCGATGACGGACTGGTTGCCGGCGAGACCGAACCCTAAACGGCCGGTGGGGGTCTACTGGGGACGTACCAGGGCTCTAGCTAGTGTGGCGAGGCGAGCAAACAAACTGGTGGACGACGGCGAGCTCAGGCGAAGTCGCGGCAGGGGCTGAGGTAGACGAAATCGACAAGGACTTCTCCTCCTCTATAGCGGCTACCTCCGGTGGAATTCCAGCAAACGGCGGCTCGAGCAGCACCGGCGAGAGAGGGGAAATGGTCAGTGGAGAGAGGGGAGTGGAATGGTGTGAAGAGATGGTGCGGGGGTGGCCTCCTTATATAGGCTCGACGAGAGGACCGACGGGTGTGGGCTGGCATCTCTGGCGAGGGCGGTATAGAGGGCTACTGCCATGGGCGAGGTAAGCGGACGGTGGGCGGTCTGCTGGTAGTTGTCTACGATGCAATGGCACGGCTAGGGGCGGTGCCTAACGGTCGGGGGCTTCACGCGCTATGGGGGATAGAGGCGGTGCTCGACGGTGATCATGGCGCCTGTGGGTCACGCGGTGATGCACGACTGTGTCTAGCAGGTTGCTAGGTTCAAGGCGGAGCTGTGTGCATGATTTGGTGTCGGGGCTTGGTCTGTGGCGTGCTGGTGGTGATCGCGCTCTGGCGTGCGCTGCGCATGGCATAGAGGGAAAGGGCGGCGAGGCTGTGGGGTGGTCCAGTGGCTGGGGTTGATCGAGGGGTGGACCGTGGGCGGCGGTGAGGTCACGCCTCACTCCGTGGAGTGGCGGAGAAGGGCTGGTGGTCGCCTGTGGCTGGTGCACGCTTGGTCGGCGAGCATGGCATCGGGGCGGCATGGCACTAGCGCCAGGGGCTAGGGATAGGGGTGGTTTTGGTCTAGTTGAACCTGGGGGAGACAACGGTGATCAATGCACACCAAATGGCTCGACAAGATTAGCTCCAAAACAGTAATAGTTAGGCCATAATGATTCTGGTTACAAGGTGTTCGATCAAATGGACACAAGAAACTTTTGTTTGAATTTTGAGTTGATTTTTGGTGGAGTGATGTATCTTATGCTAAGCATCTAGGTTTTCTTGGGATTTTAAAATGGAGTTCATTTGAGTGGTTTTTGAATTAGTGTGATGTTGATACATACACTAGATTCAATTTTCAATTGTCATTTAAAATTAGAGTTTGAATGATTTTGGAAGATCACAAAGTGGGCCTTAGCATTTGAGTCCTAGGAACACCCAAAGTGTCCTAGTTAGTTAAAATGGCACAAATGACCATTTCCTTATTTTATTCTTTTTGATTTCTTTTTCTTTGGGATTTGTTTGGGAATGATCTAGATGATGTTTAATTCACGTTAGAATCATTTTACAACCAATGGATCACTCAAACATGGCAATTCAATTCAACTCCTAATTTAAATGCACACACATATGAATGCTTAATTATTTTTAATGGAAAAGTTTTTGTTAACCCCAAATTGGGTAGATTTGATCTTGATTAACTTTGGATTAAGTTTTGGGATGTTACAAACCTTCCCCCTTTAAACAAAATCTCGTCCCAAGATTTACGAAAGAAAACTAGGAACTAAAGAGATCTGGAAACTCTGTCCTAATGTAATCTTCCCGCTCCCAAGTGGCTTCTTCTTCAGTATGGTTGCTCCATTGAATCTTGAGAAATTTGATACTCCTCGTCCTGGTGGTTCTGTAAGCTTCCTCCAAGATACGGATGGGCACTTCATGATACGTCAGATCCTTGTTGATATCAACGTCTCGGTGATCGATGTTCTTGAAAACTTCGGTCTTCTCCGACACTTCTAGGCATTTGCGAAGTAACGATATATGGAACACATTGTGGATGGCTGACATCTCCTCTAGCAGTTCCAGTTGATACAATACTTCTCCTCGGCGATTTAGAATCTTGAAGGGTCCGATGTATCTGGGGCTAACTTTCTTTTCAGACTAAAGCGTTGCGTTCCCTTCAATGGTGAAACCTTGAGATACACAAAATCTTTGACATTGAAAGTCAGGTCTCTCCTTCTCTTGTCGGCATAACTCTTCTGTCTGTATTGGGCGGTCTTGAGGTGCTCACGGACTTTGTGAACCTTTTCTTCGGCTTCTCGGAGAATGTCGGGTCCAAAAATCTGACTCTCTCCTACTTGTGACCAATTCAAAGGGGTACGACACTTTCTTCCACATGGGAACTCAAATGGGGCATTTGCAAACTGGCTTGATAACTGTTGTTATATGAGAATTCTGCGAAAGGCAGGCAATCTTCCCATTTTGATCCATACTCTAACACACAAGCTCTCAACATATCTTCTAAGATTTCGTTGACTCTTTCAGTCTGTCCGTCAGTTTGTGGGTGATAAGCTGTGTTAAAGTTCAATTTGGTTCCCAATCCTTCTTGGACTTTCTGCCAAAATCTCAAGGTAAATTGGGTTCCTCAATCTAAGACTATGGTCTTGGGGGTTCCATGCAGACTAACAATTCTAGCAATGTACAACTCTGCTAGCTTCGAACTCTGGTAGGTAGTCTTGATAGGTATAAAGTGGGCTACCTTAGACAGTCTATAAACGATGACCCAGATTGAGGCATTCCCCTACTAGAAGTGGGCACGCCGGTGATAAAGTCCATTCCGACAGAATCCCATTTCCATTCCAGAATCTGCAATGGTTGTAACAGTCCTGCGAGTCTCTGATGCTTTGCTTTGACTCTTTGACAGATGTCACACTTGGCGATGTAGCTTCCGATTTCTCTCTTCATCTTGTGCCACCAAAATTGCTCTTTCAAATCTTGATACATCTTCGTGCCTCCGGGGTGGATAGAATAAAGAGTATCAAGAGCTTCTTGCATGATAACTTGCTTCAGCTCCTAATCTACTGGCACGCAGATACGTCCTTTGTACCACAGAACTCCTTCTTTGTCTTCGGTGAATCCAGGTACCTTTCCTGTACCAATACGACGTTTGATTCCGTCGATACTTTCATTTCCCTTCTGGGCTTCCTTGATCTGGCTGATCAAAGTGGGTTGAAGTTCAATGCTAGCTAAAAATCCTTTGCTAACAAGCTTGGTTCTAAACTGCTCCAACTCATACAAACTGGGTTGCTTCTCCTGGATCATGGTGTTTAACCTACACGGCAATCTTCTAAGAGCATCCGCTACCACATTGGCTTTGCCGAGGTGATAGTGAATGTCAAGGTCATAATCCTTGATTAACTCTATCCATCTCCTTTGCCTCATATTCAACTCCTTCTAAGTGAAAATATACTTCAAGATTTTGTGATCTGAGTAAATCTCACAGTAATTACCCATAAGATAATGACGCCATGTCTTCAATGCCAAAACTACGACTCTAACTCAAGATCATGGGTCGTATAGTTGTGCTCATGTTGCTTCAGTTGTCGAGACAGATAAGCGATGACTTAGCCTTCTTGCATCAATACACATCCAAGACCAATCTTGGATGCATCACAATACACATCAAACGGCTTCTTGATATCTGGCATGATCAATATTGGGGCTGAAATCAATCTCTTCTTGAGCTCTTGGAAACTGGCTTCACATTTGTCGGTCCATTCAAACTTCTTGTCCTTCTTCAACAATTGGGTCATGGGTCTTGCTATGCTCGAAAATCCTTCGATGAACTTGCGGTAATATCCTGCTAATCCGAGAAATGCACGAACTTGGGTTTCAGTGGTTGGGGCTTCCCATTCTTCGACATCTTTAATTTTGGCGGGATCAACAGAGACTGCTCCGGCAGACACAATATGTCCCAGGAATCCTACTTCTTTCAGCCAAAACTCACATTTGCTGAACTTGACATACAACCGATGCTCTCTCAGGGTTTCCAGGATGATTCTCAGATGTTGATCATGCTCTTCTTCTGACTTGGAGTAGATACGGATATCATCGATAAACACAACGACAAACTTATCTAGGAAATTCATAAAGATCTTATTCATGAGATTCATGAAATAAGCTGGCGCATTGGTTAATCGAAAAGACATGACCATATACTCGTATAAACCATAACGAGTAGTAAAGGTCTTCGGAATATCCGTTGCATGAATCTTAAGTTGGTGATAACCAGTCCTAAGATCAATCTTTGAGAACACTTGGGCACCAGTCAACTGATCAAATAGATCCTCTATCTTTGGCAAAGGGTACTTGTTTTTGATGGTGACGTCATTCAGCTTTCTGTAATCGGTGCACAACCGGTTGCCTCCATCTTTCTTGTCAACGAATAACACTGGTGATCTCCATGGCGATGCGCTTGGTTGAATCAAGCCTATTGCTAACATAGAATCCAATTGCTTCTTCAACTCTACTAACTCTGAGGGGTTCATGCTATATGGTCTCTAGTCTATTGGTCCGGTTCCGGGGATTTGTTCGATAATGAAATCAATATCCCTATCCGAGGGCATGCCTGGCAATTCATCTGGGAATACGTCGGGGTATTCACAGACTACTCTAACTTGGTCTATGGTGGGTAGGGCTATACTCTTGTTGCACTTGAATTGACAGGGTAAGGTTTCACATATATGCTCTAATGTTACTCCAGAGCTACTGGTCATGGTGATGGCTTTCTTAGCATAGTCTATCAGTCCTTTATGCTTTGACATCCAATCCATTCCTAGTACTACTTCCAATCCTTTGGTTCCAAGTACTACTAGATTAGCATAAAAATCTATCCCATGTATTCTGATAGGCACAACTTTGTAAATTTTTCTAGCTTTTGTAGTCGAAACGGGAATTTGAACTATCATGACATGCTTCAAGTTGGTTGGGTGAATCTTACTAGTGCATGCAAATTCTTCGGTGACAAATGAGTGTGATGCTCCAGAGTCAAACAACACTCTTGCTAAAACTGAGTTGACAGAAAACATACCCAACACTACATTTTGCGCTTCTTGGGAGACTTCGGCATTCATGTGGAAGAGACGGCCGTTGCGGTTGTGAGGGTTCCCTGGGGCGAATCTTCTTCCTGGTTGAACACGATGCTGCTGTTGAGCTGGGGCATTCACATTGGCAGTGGCGGTAGTCTTCTTGGGGAACTCATTGGAATAGTGACCCTTCACTCCACACTCAAAACAAGTGATTTGAGACTAGTCTTTTGCTGCCACGGGCACAACATTGCTTCCAATTCTGGGTGCAGTGTTGTTGTTGTTGTTGTTGTTGTTGTTGCTCTTGGGAGGTGCATGGTTGAAATTGCTGGTGTTGCCGGGGTGGTTGTTGTTTCCTCCGGACTTCACATTGCCTCCGCTACGGTTGGGGTAGCTTGGGCGAGACATTGGGGGTCGGTTGTTCCTCGGTGCATATCCTGTAGACAGGTTGGGACGGTACTTCTGGTGACTGTTGGATCCAGCTTGGTGCATCATATGACGCTTGCGGTTGTCGTTGGCTTGGTTAATCTTCCCTTCCATCTGAATGGAAGAGTCGACTAGTTCTTCGAGATCCTCAAAACGGATATTGACGAGGACAGTCTGCATCTCATCATGCAGTTCGTTCAGGAATCTCTCCTTCTTCTTGGCCTCCGTGTTGATCTCATCAGGTGCATACCGTGCTAAGGAAAGGAATCTGTCATGGTACTCCACTATAGTCATTCTGCTCTGCTTCAACTCTCTGAATTCATCCCTCATTCTGGTGACTAGGCCCTGTGGCACGTGGGTGTGACTGAACTTGATTTTGAAGGTTTCCCAGGTCATCACTTGACCATGGTTCATAGTGCGGGTGCTGTTCCACCATGCTCTTGCATCTCCTGCCAAATAGTGAGTGGCAAAGAGAACCTTCTCGTTGTCATCAACTCTGGCTACTTCTAAATTGTTCTCCATTATCTGCAACCAGTCATCAGCATCTAGTGGGTTCTCCGAAGTGCTAAAGATTGGGGGATTGGTATTCTGGAAGTTTTTCAGCTTGGATCCTTGATGATCCTGATTTCCATGCCCTTGGTTGTTTTGGGCCATTTCAGCCATCTGCTGCAGAGTTGCTAGGTTGGCTTGGCGTTCTGCAATGATCTGCAACTAGCATCTACATAATCTGCAGCATTGGGTCCTGCGATGAGCTGCTCCCTCCGAGGTTTCCACGAGTCATCTGAAGATTGAGATAGATAAAGGGGTAAGAGGGAAAGTTCTAAGGTTCATGGTTTTGATTTCAAAGCTAAAACTTTGAGTTTGACTCAGGTTTTTGCAACTAACTTCTTTTCATTCATTCAAACAAGCACATGATACAAACACACACACACACACACCACAACATCAATGGAAAACAGATGGTTTTAAGAACCATTCTGTGAGCTACGATACAATGGGACCAATACTCCTCATGCTACAATAGTGCTCTAGTGCATCTACTCATCTTCGATGAAGTTGGAGTCATCATCGTCCGTGTAGAAGTCCACGACATCCTCCTCCCAAAAGTCATCACGTTGCTGAGGTAAGAGTCCATATCTCCCTAGATGTCTTCACCTTCCTCTTCTTCTTCCTTTGCTGCAAGATGAGCTTCTTGCTCCTTGATGGTCTTCTCGAGGTCGGCCACCTTCTTGCGAAGAGGGTTGATGGTGCGATCCTTCTTTGCGTGCTGGCGGCAAAGAGATTGACGATCCTTGACAAGCAGTGAGAAAGTCTGGGCCTTCTGGGCAGCAAGGGCAAGGTTGTGGTTGGCGAACTCCCGAGCATTGTCCAATTCCTTCTGTCAGTCGTACAACAGGAAGTCAAGGTTCTCCACTTGACGCTTCAACTCCGGGTGACTTGGCATCTCCATTGGCATTCCCATGAAGTCACGCCTTGCATAGTGAGAAAATCGGGTTCCTTGGATTTGGTTTGACACTCAGGGCACACAGACGTGCGAGAGCTTCATGCATTGCCCTGGCTAATCCATCTAGCCAGTTGTTCTCTCTTACAAAGAACTGGATTCTCCCGGACGTTGGTGCTTCTATCTTGTCTCGAAGATCAGCGGCGACTAGCCATTGTAAGTCTCCTCCTGGGGGTCCAGGAAGTTGAGCTCCAAGGAATTCCGGATGTGGGCGTCCCAAGTACTCTGATAGTGCGTAAAGATCCCTCTAGAAGATCAATTGCCCTCCCTTGCCCAACTGGTAGAACTTGCTGAACTGAGTCTCCATCTATAAGAATTAAGGATGAGAAAGTTAGTGAAGTGATCAAGTGTGTCAAATTTTATGTAGTAATGTAAGAATTGGAGGAACATGCATTTTTTGAGAGAAAGAATTCCCAAGGGTAAGAGAGGAAATAGTTTTCATAAATACTCACTTTGGTTTTTGAAGCTAAGTTTTTGTTTGGACGTCCATTCTAACTAGGGTCTCCTATGGTCAGGATGGCTCTGATACCAACTTGTCAACACCCGGATTTTTAATCCCAGATGCCTGTTATGCCATACATCGCAATCCCAGGATTACCATTTTTGCGAGACATAACAGATTGGATATCACAGTACATCATCCATTACAAACCACAATAAGGTCTTACACGAATAAAGGATCTCATGATCCAGTCTTAATACAACAAGCAGCGGAATAAATAATAAGCGTAGCTTTGGGGTCCATCTTCAGAGTCACGGGCAATGCTGACAATGGAAGATAGTCCTAGTTATCATAGCCATCCTTCTGCCCTTCATCTTGGTAATCTCCTTCATATTCTAGCCATAGGAATAGCCAGGGACAAAAGCCATGAGTACTCTTTAAGTAATCGCAAACTACCACTAACAAGTAAGACAGTTCTAGTGGTAAATGCTAATTCTAAGTTTAATTGTAAAGTTAAGTTTCAAACCTAAGCTGAGTTCAGAAACAAAGAAAGATAAAATAAAGTTTGAAATCACCTAAGTGGGAACTTAAATCATCATAGTCACAACTCTGTTGTGGTCAAGTCAAGTCACAATTCATTTCATAAGTCATTTTGAAAACATCTAACAATGGAACAGTATGGCCACTCCAACTGTCCATAACCGCGGACATGGCTATTCGAATAGTTTGACACTCTGCAGAGGTGGTACACTTTCAGCACAAAATTCGATACATCTGTCAGGGATAACCCTGAATCATCATACTTAGTATGCATATAATCAAACATAACCTTTCTTTTACACACCCTAGTATAAGCACCTCTCCTATGGGTATGGCCTCCCAACCATGACCATCTGTCATCTTGGGCACTGCATAGGTGGATAACATTGAGAGGTAGCCTCAGCTCAAACCTCTCTCGCGAGGGAACTAATACTAATGCATATAATCTTCCGGCTAAGCCTTACCCAATTTAGGTATTGTTGTTTTACGATAAAATTGGAATGGTATCGCATCCGAACCCAACCATCAGTTTTGTAAAAGGGCTAAGGCTCATGCCTCAACATTTTCATCATCATAAACCATTTGTGTTTCTCAACACATGTCAAAACATCTCAATAGAATGACTCATCATTCCATGGTTTTCACAATTCATTTTCACCATGTATTCCCATCTAAAGTGACTCAAGTTTTAGTTTAGATCTAAACTACTAAGTTAAGAGTGTTCACTAAGGTGGGATGCTAAGATCAATCTCATGCCATAGAATGACATCTAAGTTTATCTATATAGGTCAAGTTTTATACTTTTTATGCTACCTTCAAACAAGTAAAGGATTTTGGTAAAGTAAAGAAAGCAAAGCTTGTAAATAACATTTGGAGTAGGTATCAGTCCAAGGGTATAACCAAAGCATGCCTAATGCATTTACTTAGGTTATCTAGTTTGCAAGGTCTAGGTTGCATTGTTAAAGATGGCTTGCTAGTATAATACTTGCAAGTGTTAGCTTGCTCAGTTTACTTGAAGTTCTAGGCTTGCCTTGTGTAGTGCAGTGGTTGAAGTTTTCTTCCTCCTCCTCATGGTAGAAATCCTCCTCCTCGAAAGCTTGGTCGGTACTATCGCCTATAAATACATACGGGATACACAATCACCAAACAAAGCTTAACTAGTCTACTTAGCACACTAAGGCACACATTTGATAATCTATTATCATCACAAGCATCATAAGGTTTAATTAACTAGCTTCCTTCTTTTTATTTGAGAAAAGTAATTTCTACTAATTGAACTTAACTAAGATTTAATATTCTCCAATGAAAATATGGGATCATGTGGACACATGTCATCACCACATATTCTAACATATGGGAATGCGATTTAAAAGTTGGATCACATTTTAATAAGTTTGAGTTTAATATTTAATGATTTAAAGTGACTAGAAATGCCTATATAGCATTATTTTGGTACTAGTCCAAAGGCACTGCATGCAAACCTTAATATTATTACATATTTAGATAGGTATGGTTAAATGTGATTTTTGAGAGTTTGAATCAACTCAAAAGCTATTATGGTTGATTTTATAAAAATGTTTGAATGTGCAAAAGCTTATGTCTTATTATTTTTACTAGGAGAGATCTCTAACTCTAAAAGATTTAAATCCAACGGGCCTGGATAGAGATTTTTAGTAGCTTTCCAGCAAAATTGGAATCACTCCATTTGGATTTGTAAAAATGTTTGAATTGATTTTTGAACTAAGGGACAAAATTGATTTTCAGTCTAAATAGAAAAACCTAATTTGAATTAAACGGGTCAGCGCGGGAAACTAAATGGGCCGGCCCAGTAGCGCTCAGCGGCGCAGAGGGCGACTGAGAGGCTGGTCCTGCATGTCAGCGGCACATAAAACCCGAAGCGGTACGGGACAATCTGGGCCACACGATTAGAACATAGATCGACGGTTCACGGTTGTCGTTGACGACGGACTGGTCGCCGGCGAGACCGAACCCTAAACGGCCGATGGGGGTCTACTGGGGACGTACCAGGGTTCTAGTGCGGCGAGGCAGGCAAACGAACTGGTGGACGACGGCGAGCTCAGGCGAAGTCGCGGCAGGGGCTGAGGTAGACGAAATCGACGAGGACTTCTCCTCTGCAGCGGCTACCTCCGGTGGAATTCCAGCAAACAGCGGCTCGAGCGGCTCCGGCGAGAGAGTGGAAATGGTCAGTGGAGAGAGGGGAGTGGAATGGTGTGAAGAGATGGTGTGGGGGTGGCCTCCTTATATAGGCTCGACGAGAGGACAGACGGGTGCGGGCTGGCGTCTCTGGCGAGGGTGGTATAGAGGGCTACCAGCGTGGGCGAGGTAGGCGGACGGTGGGCGGTCTATTGGCGGTCGTCTATGATGCAATGGAATGGCTAGGGGCGGTGCCTAACGGTGGGGGGCTTCACGCGCTATGGGGGACAAAGGCGGTGCTCGACGATGATCATGGCGCCTGTGGGTCACGCGGCGATGCAGGGCCGTGTCTAGCAGGTTGCTAGATTCAAGGAAGAGCTGTGTGCGTGATTTCATGTCGGGGCTTGGGCTGTGGCGTGCTGGTGGCGATCGCACTCTGGCGTGCGCTGCGCACGGCGTAGAGGGAAGGGCAGCGAGGCTGTGGGGTCGTCCAGTGGCTGGGGTTGATCGAGGGGTGGACCGTGGGTGGCGGTGAGGTGACGCCTCACTCCCTGGAGCGGTGGAGAAGGGCTGGTGGTCACCTGTGGCTGGTGCATGCTTGGCCGGCGAGCATGGCGTCGGGGCGGCATGGCACTGGCGCCAGGGGCTAGGGATAGGGGTGGTTTTGGTCTGGTTGGACCCGGGGGAGACCAGGGTGATCAATGCACACCAAATGGCTTGACAAGATTAGCTCCAAAACAGTAATAGTTAGGCCATAATGATTCTGCTTACAAGGTGTTCGATCAAATGGCCGCAAGAAAGTTTTGTTTGAATTTTGAGTTGATTTTTGGTGGAGTGATGTATCTTATGCTTAAGCATCTAGCTTTGCTTGGGATTTAAAAATGGAGTTCATTTGAGTGGTTTTTGAATTAGTGTGATCTTGATACATACACTAGATTCAATTTTCAACTGTCATTTAAAATTAGAGTTTGAATGATTTTGGGAGATCACAAAGTGGGCCTTGGCACATCACTGCTTGTACTAGCAAGGGGTGCAATGAACCACAACTGTCTGTGTTGGCATTTGAGTCATAGGAACACCCAAAGTGTCCTAGTTAGTTAAAATGGTACACTGACCATTTCCTTATTTTATTATCTTTGATTTCTTTTTCTTTGGGATTGTTTGGGAATGATCTAGATGATGTTTAATTCACCTTAGAATCATTTTACAACCAATGGATCACTCAAACATGGCAATTCAATTCACAACTCCTAATTTAAATGTACACACATATGAATGCTTAATTATTTTTAATGGAAAAGTTTTTGTTAACCCCAAATTGGGTAGATTTGATCTTGATTAACTTTGGATTAAGTTTTGGGATGTTACATCAGCCTTCTCTATGTAAGAAACGTGTGTATGCTAGAAAAAATGTAATAGAATGACAGAGATTATACTATATACTATATATTTATATTAAAAAAACTAGGAACCTAACTCAAGACTTCAACAAATGGGAACCGCGTGTGCTTCCATTACGCCAGAACCATCTATACCACTACTGGAAAAGATTACATTTAGAAATATTGAAATCACTTAAAATGAAAAGGCAGCGACCCTGACAACTTGCCATAAAAAAATTCTAAATGCTCTATACAAATACAACATGGGTGGGAGAAGCTTGTCCTATACTTTATCAGAATGGCACGAAAATACTAAATTAAGATGATTTTGGGCGATACAAAAAATAACTGGGGTCCAATCTTGTCAACCAATGGGCTTCTTATCGTGGGCTCCTTACCGAAACTTCTTCAGTGTGGTTCATGCTTAAAAAACCAAGTAACATTGTGTTGAGGGTTGGCCGCCCACGGCCAACCTAAACCCAGAAGGATAAATTAGCGAGGTTTTGGGCCACGGTTGGATAGAATGTAGTACTATTTTCTAATAACCTCCTCACTGAAAATTCAATGTACTCAATATGTCGGGGTCGACAGTCGACTGACCCGGAAGGCTAAATTTGCAAGGTTTTGGGCCAGTGTTGAATCGCATGTGCAATCTTTTCGCTAGGTCCTTCGTGAAAATTCAATGTAGTTCGTGCCCCATCCTCAAAAAAATGCAGTTGGTACCCTAAAAAATATATACTCTGCTCACCACGAAAGGCTAATTAATGGTTTTTTTGAAACAAGAATATGGGAAGTTTTTTTTGTCCGAAGCGGGGTTAAAATATTTGTTTTCATAGGCTGAGTAGTAAAAATATATAGTACTGAAGGTCGATGGTCCACTTGACCTGGCTGTACCTACGTAGATCCAAAAGAATGAAGTTGGAAATGGAGAAAAGTGACCGATATTGCGCCTTATTATACATAGCGACGAACTTGGGCAACGCATGATTCGAACATGGAAAGTACTGGAGGGAGTTTGACTGACTAACATAAAATCGTGTCATATCAAGTCTTACAACATGCAATCATCTTTTCAGCAAAGGATATATTTCGAGATGGTTTGGGTGGCTTTGAATTGGCCTAAGTGCCCAATCGATTTGATTTACTCAAAACCTTGTAATCATCCCATATAAACTGTTGGCGATAGACACACGGTGGCCTTGACTTGCCCAGCCGCAGATAGCTCGGGTAAGTACCAGCTTAAACTGATCACTCGAAGTTGTATGCTTCCGTACGGTAAAATTAGTACATGCCGCAATTAGCGCCAACATGTGGCATTGTCATCATGCAAAAAGCTTAGAATTCGCACATTTTGTTCACAGTTTCGAACACAATAATACAACCAGTTTGTACACTAGCACATACAGTACAATGTCAGTACATCAGAGCTTGACTTGTTCATGTCACATCAGAGCTTGACTTGTTCATTTCACATACAGAAGAATGGCCAAGGATACATACTGTATTGAACAAGTAATTTCACGGTAGCGCCAAAAGTATGCCATGTATTAGAGACAATATGGGGTCTGCGTAAACAATTTTTATTTTTTGGAAGGGTGTGCATTAACACTTTTTTAGAATATTGGCATAAACATTTGTGGCTATCATACTAGGGCGTCTTGGCCTTCTTTGGTGTACCGTGCCAAGATCAATTACGACCCAGTTAAGGCCTGTTTCGTGGCCCTATAAGAAGCAGTGACCTACTTTTTCCTATTCGCTAAGAGGAAAGAAGGAATATTCCTCTCAAAACACAAAGCTGCACGAGGTGCGATGGTTCAAAAAAAAGCTGCACGAGTTGCGTATATACAAGCCACTAACAGTACTGAAAACTATAGTACAGAAATCACGCTACGAAATAAGCACGGCTACATGGATTATAACGTAGAGGCAATACTAAATACAAAAGCATGGCCAGGCTCATATAAACCTATTCAAGCTGGCCACTAAAACCAGTGTACTAACAGTCAACTGTTGAACCACGGTGCAAAAAATGATGACACAACGATACACCAGAAAGATCCACAACTGAGTCTAGGGACGACACAACAAGCCTACCACACCTAAACAAGGCCTAAACCAAATTGCCGCCTGTCGCACACAGCTCTAAAACCATCTTTGGGAAGGCTGATAACTGCCACAGGCTCACCTTCAGTTGGCTGCAGGTTGCAGTGTTTAATCTGAGGGAATTGTATTCCACGAAAGCTCCTGTATGTTGTGTACACACAGTTTTTCCTCATGAATGGGAACAATGTGCCATCAACAACCTTGCATCCATGTTTCTTCATCATCTTGTCAATGATTGGATAATTCAGACCAAGAAACAGAGAGTTGTCCCCCAGGCTGTTAACCAGCCTCCAAATGATGACCCCTGGAGGTCCATCAGAGCTAGGAACCTCTTCAAAAATGTAGACACGAGAGGCAGGATATAGGCGTAGGTTAGTCCTATTTTGAGCATGGGGAATGATTTCACCCTCTTCGCCATGGGCAAACCCCATGCCAGACGTTGTAATTATGATCATCAAGCGTTCACCATCAGCCAATCGAGCAAGGAACCACATGCCTGGCCGATCATTCAGAATAGGTGCTGGGATTACAAATGGAAGCTCCTTGTTTCCTGCAACATCCAAATTCGAGACAAAAAGTGCATTACTGGCATACATATTCTAACACCAGCATTCTTCATTGTTCATGCTAATAGTGTGAATTGGCAAATCTTGACAATAATATTACTCAATAAATTAACAACATTAGGAATTGCATTTCTTACTCTGCTAGTCCGAATATTTGGATTTCTTGCTTATCTTAGTTTCCTAGTTGTTGTAAATTTCAAAAGAGGAAGCGCCACATTTTGTTGATATAGAGGCATGTCCACTTGAATCCGGTAGGATTAGATGCCTATAGTATTTTGGATCAAGTGGTGTTTGATTGCACAGGAAAACCAAAGGAATTGTACAAAGAGGCGGGAGTTGATGGAAATTTTCCTCCAAAATAGAGTGCACAGGAATCCTTTGAAGGAATTCCTGAGGATGATACTCTTTCGAATCAAACAACATTTTATAGAAAAAATCCTAAGGATCCAAGTCCTACAAAAATCCTACACAATTCCTCTAAATCCTAAGGAAAAATCCAAAAAGGAAAGATTCGTGTCCTACAAAAATCCTATGTGATTCCTACAATCCGAGGAGGGCCTGAAAGTACAAACATATAAAGAAACACGGCTTCATTGTGTTGCGCTCACAATTGAGATGCTGTTTAATAATACCTTTCATATATTCTGACAATGAACGAACTTACTAGTGCAGGGACACCGTCATACACTATGGGTCTGCTTGATTCAAAGGATTTGGCTAGGAATTTTGTAGGATTCAATCCCATAGGAAATTTTCCTATGATGGCTGTTTGATTTGTAGGATTGATTCCTATAGGATTGTTTACCAAGGATTCCTTTGTACTAGTTTTCATAGGAAATCAAACATCCACCCATTACCTCCATTTCAGATTCCTATGGTGGAATCAAACACAATTTGGTTCACATGAATTCCTATAGGATTGGAGTGAGCATGCCATTGCAATCCTACATTTTTCCTATTCCTACGATTTTCCAATCCTACGAATCAAACATGCCCTATATTTTTGGAAGGCATATTACTGGTACTAATTCATTACTAGCAATGGTTCATTCATTTTTTAGGAAATAAAGCTTGTGCTCATTTAGTCATACAAAAGGTAAAATATAAACAAGGTAGTTAAAGAACAACTTCACTGAATCACTCACAATGTATCATCATGGAACTAGAATTACCTTCCGATATCCCAGCAGTAGGTGCAGCCTTGACTTGCGACCACAAAAATGAGGCCACCATGTTCAATGGCATCATAGTACTGTCGTCTTCCATGACCTGAATGCTCCAGACATCTCCAAACTTGGCTACCGCCTTCCAGGTAGGCGATTTCACCGTCGAACAACGCGAGGAGCTTATAGTCTGTGTAACCCCTAGCATCTATGGGCACTATGAAGATTACGATCTTCAACAGCTCAAGAGATCCATCCCACGACTTATTGAATTTTTCTCATACTTGTGGATTCGCCAAAAAAAACATTTGAAATGTGAATGAGTTCAGAAATGACTACATGTAACTGGGGGAACCCTGGCTGGCTAGTAGCATTACATGTTATATACTGGATGTGAGGCGGCCTCAATGCCAAAAGTATCCGTCGATGGAAGGTCGATTACTCGATAGGTGTAGATGTTTGTTCGGTAGGTAGCAGGCCCCGTGCTGGTCCACGGCGGCGAGCCAGTCGCCGTGCATGCCAACCCAGAATTTTTCGTGCATGAAGGGCAGGATGGAGGTGCGCCGATAAAGGTCGAGGAGCACCACATCGTACATCGTGTCATGTAGACAATGTACCCTCGCACCGTCATAGTGCTCATCGAACCAATAAGCAGGTTGTGACATCAGTAGGCAGGGTTCATTCCAATGGTGAAAAGTCCATTTCATACCTTCATTGTTGGTGATATGATCGTACAGCAGCTTGTAGCATGCGGCTAGCCTAACAGTGCTGGAAATGTCCAGACACTGAACGATGAGGTCGACATTGTTCGCGCTGAGTTGATCCCACTTGCATCGCCTTTTGAGCTTCGAATTAGCCATCATAGCCGGATGGATTTAGGCGGATGCCAAGTGCGGCTGGGGTTTTCTGCAGGAGGAGGGGAGCATTAGGAATGGGTGAGAAGAGAGAGTGTGGGGGAGATCGTGGGCGGAACGGGGACTAGGGAAGAAGATGGAGAGGCAAATAAAAAAATAAGGGAGGAGATTTTACTTGCCTGCTCTGTCTAGTCAACAACAGTATTGAGGACACCGCCTCCTAGACTTCACTGTATGTTAGACTAGCACGCCATATAGCTAGTAATTTGACAATACTCCTACTTACTACTATGTTTCAGAGGTGTAGTATTGTCTAGTCACATCAGTTTGACCAGAGGGTTTTCTTTTTATAGCTTTCATTTCAACATAGTGAGTATTTTCAATGGAAAATAGGAGGACGGACTACTACTAGTAGTAGTAGCCGCGACATGGACACATGTACTTTCATCTTGTTCCCCTACATGCAGAACTCGTAGCACAGAACCAAAAATATGTGCACTGGATATAATGCATAGTACAGGTGTGTCCGTGGTATTTTTGGCATGTTGCATGTGTTCATATATGTTCTACTACAAGGTACATGGAATTACATGTGTACTACATGCAACCGCGCAGCAAAATGAGAGATGTGCATGGACACCAGATTTCTCTTAAGTCAGGCAACGTGCATGACTCTGTGTGGCTCTGATTCACTGACATGTGGGCCCTATTTAGGTTGGCCGCACCTGCCAGTGATAATCTGCATGCACCATGCGCTTGGAGCCACTAGGTATGTCCATGATGGAAATTACAATTTGCAATTAGTTTCACCGGCAATAAGCTGTTGCATGTGGACTTCCAAGTTATAAAAAAATGTGAAATAAATCATGAACATAGATCATATTTATATAATTCATCTATAAATTTCCATCCCAAAAATATTACTAGTACATGGCCTAGCCACCACAAAATGAACAAATGAACACAAGATATATTTCGCTTAGGTTTTTTCTTTTTCATTCACACAGGTCACATAAGATCTTATTGTGGGACAGAATATTGTAGATGCACAAGATACAACATAGCCAATGTTCCGAATTTATTTCACATTTTTTGAGAACTCAAAAGTGCAACAAATAATAAAGGGGTGCGGGCGCAACAAGTTGTAGAATATTCAACCCGCACTGCCTAAAATTATGGCGTGCATACATAAGGAGTTTGATCAAATCATAGGCCTTGCACTACATTGTGGTGAAATGAGTGTGAGAGTACAACAAGTTAACGGCTGAGGCCATACGATACAAATAAGGCGAAGGAAATAATTCAAGATACGCAAATCCCTATTTCATATGATCTCCCTTGAACCGTTAATTATGCCGGTTCCAATCCTTCGTGTTGGTCAAGCTTGGGATGAACCACAACGGAGTCTACTGCCAATTACAGCCAATGTTTTTTTGTGGGAAATTTTAGCCAATGTTGGTTGAGAAACCAACATCATCGTCTTGAGAATTCATACTGAAGCGTCATATTTCAGGACGAAGATTAAATCCACCGAGACTAACTGCATGCGGCGAGGTGTATACACAGTTGCTCCTCGTTAGATCTCTAGGGCCAAGTCATGCCGTGCCAACTGGAATAGTAATCGAATATTTCAATCCAAGGAAGATAGAAAATGCTCCAAGGTCTTAAACCCTCCGCCATTGCCTCGGTGGATGCAACCTACTAGTGTCAATCGAGAACACATGGCAGCAAAACCCAGTAGAATAGGTGTGAATATTGCGGCCATGATGATAACGAACATTTTCAACCACATGATAACCACCATAAGTAGTGTCATATCGCCTAGCACTAACGCCCATAGTATTGATCAAAATAAGGCTACCACCATCAGGAGATCTTGCTAACCACCACAGATCAGGACTGTACTCACGATTACCGTCTAATTCAGATGGCCCCGGAAGACGCACATGACCTTGTAAGGAAAGAACATTCAGAGGTCAGCTGAGAAAAATTTGAATGATGAAGCTTGAAAATTTAAGGATGGAAATTTTACCCCATGCTTGAGGATCCCATGCATAAACATTGCCAATCGGAGTTACAGCATAGGCAACTCCCTTGTAGATAATTGCACCACGGTAGCTGAACATGCTGAACTGGTTCTCAAGAACCATCCACATACCATGAGAACCATCAAGGAAGGCAATTACGTGTCAAAGATGGCTAGGACAGAGAAATCCTTATAGTTCCCAGCAGCTGTGGGAACTCGGAAAATGGCTATCTTCAATAGATTAGTAGGCTGACCACCACGATAAACTCAAGTACCTCGGGTGTGGCCTCAAAATCGAAGATCGCTGGTAGAGGAATCCGGCGACAAGTGAACACATTCACAAGCTCCTAGTTATAGGCGAGGCCAACAGTGGCGATCTAATCTCCATGGGCGCCTGCCCACTTCTTACCCCCACAATCTGGCATCACATCATCGGAGGAGGACCTGTCCAGCGACATCAGCTGGCACAAGGTCCACCCAAACTTCTTCTGTGGCTTCTGCTTGCCCCTCCCGCAATAGTAGCTGCCCCTATAGAACTGCTTCATGTGATTGTTGCGATAGAAGACATTGTACACACGCGGTACCTCAGTTGGGTGAGTGTGAAGAACACATGGGAGATCAAATGGATGAGATTTCGATAGAGATTTCGATGCTGAGTAAAGATAACAAATGCACCAGGCGATATTTTTTCAAGGGGGGCATCGGAAAACACCCTAGAAGTGTCACTATCATCGATCAATTGGGACATCGTGAGGAAGAGCTCGAGAAGGTGGGGGGACTATGGCGTTTGGTTTTGATTGGGGGTTTTGGAGGAGAGAGCGAGTGGCAGCTGGCAGGGCGATACAGAAAACAGTCCATCAAAATGGGCACCAGAGCTAATCCTAAAGCGGCATGGCAGTGTTGGCGCGTGCCTATATTGGTGTGAGAGTGGTAATGGCCGTCACCGGGATGCTGGAGGTGAAGTGAAGATGGAGATCGAGGCAAAGAGAAATATGGAATTAAATAAAACCAAGCGTGCCTTCTTTCTCTGTGCTAAATCCATTGTGCCCATCGAACTGGGCTACGAAGATGCTCCAAAAGTGGCATGGCTGCGTTGGCGTGTGCTAAAGGTGGGCGAGTGGGGATCAACGAGAAGATGGAGAGGAAGATGACGGAGAGCAAAGGAAAATAGAATAAATCGATTGAAATCGTACCGCCTACCGAGCGTAGTTTTTCTCTCTTCTCTGCGTTTCCTGGTGCCTATTGAGTAAATAGGTTAGGCCTTTCTAGGGGTAGTACAGCATGGCTAGCCTAGCACGGGATGGAGATTTACTGTCCTCTCAAATAAATGGTCATGGCAGAGAGACGGTTTGGAGTATACTCGGAGCTCCTCTTGCCGAACGTAATAATCGTTGGATCTTCTATATTCATCATCTTGTGCAGGCACATTTGTAACAAGTACTACTGTACTACTACTATAACTAATAAACACTTAAAAGTTCCACCAGTAATTAAGGAACCAAAACTGGAATACTACTACTCTCGAACTCTCGTGTAGTACAACAACAAAATGCTCACAAAATAGGCTACTAGTACCATTTGTACACCCACACGCTGCCACCTCAAATAAGCTTCCCTGCCACACCACCAATTTCCTCTCCCCTATCGGCCTCTACGCCCCATTACCGGACCCCAAATCGAACATATCTCAGTTGAATAAAGAAAAAAAATTGACAATCTCTAAAAAAAAATCAACCATCCACCAAAAGAAAATCCATTGTCTAATGCTTCCCGTTCATTATGAATGGATGATTGCAATTGCTCGAGCGTCGTGCAGGAGTAGTTGTCTGAGCTATTGGTTGTAGCTCCGCGAAAGCATGCGCCTGGAAGCGGTAGAAGAAGTTATTCTCTGTTAGTGATGAAGAAGATCGAAGATATAAAGTACCAAATCAACAAGTGAGTGGCTTTATCCGTCTGACCAGTGAGAGCCCGACACGAGTAGTGAACATCTTGAACTGTAGCAGAACATGTGCCTTTAAGACATACAGTATGTACACCTCCGTTCTGATTTAGGATGGTCACATAGTGCTAAATAACTTAGACTAGTAACTTGCACATGTACCTTCATAGTGGGTAACAACATGTGTGTAGTGGCACACAAATGCCTAATTAATTAGGTTGTACTCCTTCCGTTTAGAAATATAAGACGTTTTAGCTTTGTGAATCTGATGTATCTAGACGTCTTTTAGTGTAGAGGTTCAGAGTGAACCTATACACTAAAAGACATCTAGATACATTCATTTCACAAAGCTAAAACACCTTATATTTTTGAACAGAGGGAGTTGAATCTATACTACTAGTCTTGATATGTGTGATGTTATGATAACTAGCTAAGTTATTATGTCACTTTCTTTTTTCGTTAATTAAATCTGAAAAGACATTTAATTCGAGACAAGTATCTACGCTTACTTATAGTTAAAGTTTGTCATGATGCAAAATCTTAGGAAGAAGTTGAACCTCTTGTCAAAACGCTCTATGGTTTCTGATACGGAGTATATTAATTGACTGTCGGATGGGTGCCTCCAAAAGCTTTTTCTTAAAACTTTCAAAGCAACCTATAATTTACTTGTAGTTCAATTTTGACCTAATTTTGATAAATCTACATAGAGGCATTCAAGTGGTGGAGTTAGCTACGAAGTTTGAAAACTCATAAAACACAGGAATCATTAGTACAACATGTTGGATCACTATATATACTAGTAAGTTGCACGTGTCTTGCACGTGATACTAAGATAGTATACGTATGACATATCATCACTATATACAATTAAAATTGGTAAAGCACAAAAAATAATAAATTTGATCAACATCTATAAAGTATGGGTGTATATTTGGTCCTTGTACTTGGTATCATCATGTAGAAGTCAAAGATTATTACCTACCTAACACATGATTTTTTTGATAACATGGTCTAGAGAAACAAGGGAGAAGATTCTAGTATCATGGAGAAGTGTGTTTTGAGGTTTGTGCATAGCATTCATTATGCTGAAGACTATCAATAGAATATTCTAGTTGCAAGAATGGAAAAGAAGATCCAACAGCTAGAAAAGCTGGGATTCGCGAGTCTTGATCCAACGGTTAACATTCAAAGTTATCCACACACTATACAGTGGTTTGTAATGAAGACTATCAATAGAATCTTCAAGATGCTAGGATTTAAAAGAAGATCCAATGACTGGAAATGTTGGGATTCGCGAGTCTTGATCCAACGATCAATATTCAAAGTTCTTTGTACACTATATAGTTGTAAGATCATGTAGAAGTCAACAATTATTAATTACTAGTAAGTTGCACGTGAGACTCAGATAGTAGACGTATGACATATCATCACTATATACAATTATAATTGGTAAAGCACAAAAAATTATAAATTTGATCAGCATCTATAAAGTACGGGTGTATATTTGGTCCTTGTACTTTGTATCATCATGTTGAAGTCAAAGATTATTAGCTACCTAACACATGAAAATTTTGATAACATGGTCTAGAGAAACAAGTGAGAAGCTTCTAGTATGGTGGAGAAGTGTATTTTGAGGTTTGTGCATAGCATTCATTATGCCGAAGACTATCAAAAGAATATTCTAGATGCTAGAATGGAAAAGAAGATCCAACAGCTAGAAATGCTGGAATTCACGAGTCTTGATCCAACGGTCAACATTCAAAGTTATTCGTACACTATATAGTGGTAAGATAAGATACTAGTAAGTTGCACGTGCCCTGCACGTGAGGCTTAGATAATTGACGTCTGACATACCATCGCTATATAAAATTATAATAGGTAAAGTGCAAAAATATAAATTTGATCAACATCTATAAAGTATGGGTGTATATTTGGTTCTTCTAGTTTGTATCATCATGTGTAGAAGTCAAAGATTAGTAGCTAGCTAACACTTGAATTTTTTGGTAAAATGGTCTAGAGAAATGAAGGAGAAGATTTTAGTATGATGGAGAAGTGTGTTTTGAGAGGTTTATGCATAGTGCATTCATTGTGTTCAAGACTATCAATAGAACCTTCTAGATGCTAGAATGGAAAAGAAGATCCAATGGCTAGAAATGTTCAGATTCGCGAGTCTCGATCCAACGGTCAATATTCAAAGTTATTCGTACACTATATAGTGGTAAGATGTCTAAAAACATGGCTTGTGGCATTCAGATCCATACTCTTCAGACGTCTCTACAGAAAGGAATAATCTCGTCATCACTCGGAAAATTAAGAATGATATTTCCTGATATTTGGAAACTCACATCGGCGACATTGTTTACTACAAGAAGATGCACCCGTCTACCTCCAAAAAGACAATTAATTCAAGAGCAATCTATCAAATTTACTTGTCGCTCAAGATTGACCTAATTTCATTAAATTGTCAAGATGCAAAATCTTAGCAAGAAGTTGAACTTGTTGTAAAAACTATCGGTGGTGGTTTGTGATATATTAAATCAGCCCCCAATGGTTACATCCAAAAAATGTAAAACTTTCAATGCAACCTACAATTTACTTGAAATTGATCTAATTTCAATAAATCAACATAAAATCACTTTCAAGTGGGCAATGTTAGCTATAGGAATAAGTTTGAAAACTCATAAAACACGGGAATCATAAGTACAAGTTTGGCTTGTGGAGTTCAGATCCATATCCTTTGGACTTTGTTTACGAAAACAAACAATAATCTCATCATCACTCGGAAAATTGAGAATGTTCTTTCCTGATTGTTTGAAACTCACACCGACGGTACTGATTACTATAAGAAGATGCATCCATCTACCACCAAAGAGACATTTAATTAAAGAAAAATCTATCGCACTTACTTGTAGCTCAAGTTTGAGATAATTTTTCGTCAAATTGTCAAGATGCAAAATCTCAATTAGAAAGGAGTTAAAATCTATTTTCGAAACTCTCGGCTGGTTTCTGCTATATAACTGAGCCCCCAATGGGTACACCTCCAAAAGTATTTTGTAGTTCTTTAGAAGAAACCTACAATTTTGTTGTTGTAGTTCAAGTTTGACCAAATTTCGATAAATATAGGCATGAAGTCATTCAAGTGGGGCAAAGTTAATTAGCTATATAGGGAGTTTGAAAACTCATAAAACATGGGAATCATACTAAAAAACGTTGGTCCACTTAATATGTCTAAAAGCTTGGCTTATGGCATTGCGATCCATATTCTTCCGACTTTCTTTACAAAAAAGAACCATCTCGTCATCACTTGGAAAACTGAGGATTTTCTTTCCTCGTAGTTAGAAACTCACACCGACAACATTGTTTACTAGAAGAAGATGCACCCATCTACCTACGAAAATACATTTAATTCAAGAGAAATATATCGCGCTTACTTATATCTCAAGTTTGACCTAATTTAGTTAAATAGACAAGAAGTCACTGAAGTGTGCAAAGTTTGCTAGGAAGCTTGAAAAATCCTAGTACTAAAAACTTGGGCATTACGTATAAGAAACCATTGGTCCAGTTTGTGTGATAGTTGGGGTGGTTGCATTTCCTTTTAGCTATGGTAGGTCTCGTAGGAGAGAGGTGCTTGAGAGTTAACACGATCGATGGAAGTACAACTTACATCGAGGACCTCATAAAATAAATGAAAATTGCATCCAAGTCAATCCATTTAACACAATGACCCTAAAACTGAATAATGAAGTGTGTGTGTTTTGAGGTTTGCGCGTACTAGCGTTCATCGTGCTAAAGACTTGATGGGGATATGCCAAAGGGGGTATGCTCAGCAGTACGTTCCGAGTGGGCCGAAAGGCCTGCGAGTGCGCCTGGAGGACAGCGACTAGACTCTGAAGAAAGGAAAGGCCCATCGACTGGCGACTGGAAGCCCAGAAGCGTAGCAGAAGCCCAGTCGGATTAGGTCAAAAGCCCCTGGATCCTTATCTTGTTCGAGGATAGCTTGTAAACCCTAGCGAGGTGCTTCATATATAAACCTCCCTAGGGTATCCTAGAGACTTACGTTCCATCATACACCTCCTCAAGCGACTCGCTGCCTAGCCGCCGAGCTCGCCACCCTTGTAACTCGCTCTCTCATAATCTAATCTAGCAGGAGTAGGTCTTTACCCTCCGGGGGTCGAACCTGGGTAAACCCATGTGCATCCGCCCCCATCTCGCACCGCAGATGGCCGCCCACTCTTCCTCACAAAACACTCAATCGCTGCCTATGGCAGCGACTGCCGTGGCCATTTCCATGACAGTGGCGCCCACCGTGGGGCATAGCGGGACTGGCCTGAGTTCTTTGGCGAGACACTACTCGCCAATCGATCGGCTGATTGCCACCGGTCGCATGATTGCCATCGGCGGGATCTTACAGATCCTGCGCAGCAGTTATATCCCGGCATCACGCCCGGTCACCCACGCCGCGGTGACGCCGGTCGGCTCCATCAACCTCTTCGTCGGCCTCACAGACGCGATCGACCCAGACACGATGGTGATCGTTGGCGGATCACCGCCACACCGCGACCTGCTTTCAGAGGAGCAGGTCCGCTCCATCAGGAGCCTCGTCACCAAGTATGACTCGGCCGCCAGCGACGCGGTCGAGACTAACGTCGCCACCAACGACGATGCCCTGAACGACGACGCCGACTCCGTGACCCCTGCATCGGTCGGCGAATCTATCACCGCCGCGTCACGGGAGGACTCCATCACGCGAGTCTCCAACCCCGAGGATTTCGAGGACCCCTCCATCGTGGGGATCTTCGACTCCGACTCCGGCTCGGAATCCTCCGAGGATTTTCGCGCCAGATCCAATCGCTTTAATGCGATCTATATGGCGGGAAGCACGGCCGTCCCGCCACATCCGTTCTCCACGCCAATCCCGACGACCGCGACGGCCACGGAGGTGGAGGAAGCCCGTCTGTGGCTCGCGGAGGCGCAACGCAACGAACTCGCCAAGCGCGAGAAATACCGCCTCGAGCGAGAAACGGTGCGGGAGCTATCACTCTACCTCCAGCGCCGCATCAGGACACGCCTGAACCCCGACGTTTAGGGCTGCGTCCTGAACTTCAACGACGAGGGCAACCCCACGCGCGCCGCCCAACGCGAATACTGCGAGAACGCGCCGCCAGGCGGGAGCAACCCCGCAAGACCACCACCGGGAGCGCCGACAACTGGGGCTCCTCCACCACCCATGGGCCGCGCGCCCCCACCAGACCAACCACGGATCATCATCTCGCCTCAAGCCCATGACGCCAACGGGCTACCACTGTACTCCATCCCGATGGACAATGTTGTCGCGGCTGATGCCGCGATCGCCAACCTCGTTGTCTAAGGCGATGGCGCGCTACAGATCCAGTACGCCAAGGCCCTACTCGTCAGGCCGTCGAGCAACAAGCCGCGGGAGTCAACCTGCGGGGGCGAATGTAATCCCGTTCTTCGGCAAGCAGGGCGGCATCAAGTGGCCACCCCACCGTGGCCAACGCATTAGTCTGCCCACCACCCCAGCCCCTGGCAAATCAACCACGGGCCGCCAATCCTGCGCTCTCAACCAACGAGTCGCGACCGGCAAACAACACGGTCGCCGCCAACGGGGAACCCATCGACGCCCGAACGAACATCATCAACAACTAGACGTGGCGGTCGCACCAGCCCTACGACCTGCGGCACACCCTCACCAACCGCGGCGAACCGGAGCCAAGAGGATCGCTCAGCCGAATCGGGCCGCAATGCTTTGGACCAATGATTCGTGGGGAAAAATTCCCCGCCACCTTCAAGGCCCCTAAGGAGATCGAGAAGTACGACCCAACGTACGACCCTGCCGTCTGGTTGGATACATACCTCATGGCAATGGGGATCGCAGGCCACAATGACCTTCTCGCCGCTCGCTACCTCCCCATGATGATGGAGCGTGCGATCCGGCAGTGGATCAACACCCTCCCTCCCGACAGCATCGATTCCTGGGAAGAAATGCGGGACGCCTTCGTCAGGCACTTCAAGGGCTCCTACAACCGCGCCACCACCATAGAAGACCTGGAGCGATGCATCCAGGGACAACGCGAGTCGACCCACCAGTGGATCCAAAGGTGGCAAGAACTGTGGATAAACGCCTCCGGCATCCACCCAGACACAACGATACACTGCTTCAAGAACGTGTCCCGGTATGAACCTCTGGTCGCCAAGATCAAGAGGGTCTACCGGATGCTCGATAATATCCCTGACCTCCTCGAGATCACCAAGCGCTATGCAGAGGAGGACCCCAACCAAGACTCCGACGACGAGTCGGGAGGAAGACGGCGCACTAGCATCCACGACAGTGGGCGCCTACACGACATGCGCTACAGCAACACCCGCATCACTAGCAAGCGCCGGACCGACGGGCGAGTCGACTTTGTCGCCAACGCCGGCTATGACCAACGCGACTCCAAGAACTACCGCCGTGACGGAGGAAACTACCGCGACAGCAGGAACTACCGCGCCAACAACGCGACGAGGCCGAAATTCGACCCCACCGCCCTGCTCAATCAGCCCTGCATCTACCACAACAGGGAGGGAAAACCCGCCACCCACACCACCGCCGACTGCCACTCTCTCAAAGAGATCGAGAAGGTGAGATGCGCAAGGGTGGACCCCAACAACAACCAATCGCGGGATAACGGGAATGGCGGCGGCTTTGAAACCGCCGTCGGGTCGCTACATACCTTCACTGGGCTCGGCACCAAGCGTGAGAAGGAGGTACTCGCCCGCGCGGTCGCCGTCAATGCGGTGACGCAAGTCGACATCCCCCGCTTCCTAAACTGGTCCAAGCAGAGCATCACCTGGAGTCGCCAGGACCACGCGCTAAGAATCGAATATCCAGGGCGAGTCGCCCTGGTGGTCAGGCCAAAGGTGGCCGACTACTGGCTGCCCAAGACGCTAATGGACGGTGGGAGCTCCATCAACATCCTGTACCTCGACACCTTCAAAAGGCTCCAGCTCCCAGAAACAGCCATCAAGCTAACATTGACGACCTTCCACGACATCGTCCACGGTCGGAAGGCGTACCCGATGGGGAAAGTGACGCTGCCAGTCACCTTCGGCACCCCGGCAAACTACCGCATGGAGAGAATCGTCTTTGAGCTGGTGAACTTCCGTAGCCCCTACCACTACGACCTGGGCCTCCAGGCATTCGCAAAGTTCATGGTGACCCCACACTACGCCTACAACACGATGAAGCTTCCCGGGCCAAGCGGCATCATCACCGTCCACGGCAACCCCGACATGGCCGTGGAGTGCGAGGAATAAGGCGCCGAGCTCGCTGACGCCATCATCGCTACAGAGACCGACCACGCGGAGGAGCTCGCGAAATACGCCGGCAACATCAATAAGGACGATCCCACCATCTTGAAGAAACCGATCGCCGCGAACTCCACGTTCGAGGCGACCATGCACACCCTTACCGTCGAGCTCGTCCCAGGCGACTCCAGCCAGACGGTCACCATCGGGTCGCACATGAGCCCCGCATAGGAAGGCGTGCTCATCGAGTTCCTCCGTGAGAACCGCGACATCTTCGCATGGAAGCCATCTGACATGCCAGGTGTCCCGAGGGAACAAGCTGAGCACAAACTTAACGCCGACCCCAAAGTGCGACCAGTAAAGCAGTCGCTACGGCCCTTCAATGAAGAGTGCCGCGGAGCAATCGCCGAGGAAGTCTAGCGCCTGTTAGCCGCAGGCTTCATCCGGCCAATCAAATACTCCAAGTGGCTGGCGAACCTAGTCCTGGTTCTAAAAAAGAACAACACCTGGAGAATGTGTATCGACTACACCAACCTCAACAGCGCCTGCCCGAAGGAGGAGTTCGTCCTACTGCGCATCGATCAGATCATCGACTCGCCCGCGGGATCGGAGTCGCTGTGTTTTCTCGATGCGTATTCTGGTTATAACCAGATCAAGATGGCGGTCGAAGACGAGGAGAAGACGACGTTCATCACGCCATTCAGCACATTCTGCTACATGACCATGACGTTCGGCCTCAAGAACGTAGGCGCCACATACTAGAGGTGCATGCAGGAGTGTCTAGCGAGCCAAATTGGCCACAACATTCACGTCTACATCGACGACGTGGTGGTAAAATCCACCCGCCAGGACGATCTGCTCGCCGACCTAGCAGAAACCTTCGCAAATCTGCGGAGGTACAACATCAAGCTGAACCTTGGAAAATGCACCTTCGGCGTACCCACCAGACAACTTCTGGGGTACGTAGTCTTCAAGTGAGGCATTGAAGCCAACCCCACCAAGATCGACACCATCGCGCGACTCGGGAAACCCGAGTGCCTACGCGATGTCCAAAAGTTGGCAGGGCGAGTCGTGGCTCTCAGTCGCTTCATCCCCCGACTAGGCAAGAAGGCAATGCCCCTCTACCGTCTGATGCGCAAAAACCCAACGTTCCAATGGGACGCGGAGGCCGACGACGCACTCAAAGCACTCAAACAAGTGCTACTCGCGGCACCACTACTCGCCGCACCACTCGACAAAGAGCCAATGCTCGTCTACGTCGCGGCCTCCAATCGAGTCGTCAGCGCCGTGATGGTCGGCGAACGACGAGAAGAGGGCAAGGAGCGCCCCATACAGCGCCCCGTATACTACATCAGCAAAGTCCTAACGTACTCACGACAACGCTACCCGCAATACCAAAAACTGGTGTACGCGGTATTTCGAGCACAGCGGCGGCTCCCACACTACTTCCAGGAGCACCCAATCACGATGGTCTCCTCCACGCCCCTACAGGACATCATACGCAATCGCGAGGCAACAGGGCGAGTCGCCAAGTGGGCCGTCGAGATCGGCGTCCACAACATCAAGTACGAGCCCCGAAAAGCGATCAAGTCACAAGCCTTGGCTGATTTCCTTGCAGACTGGGAAGAAGCACAGCAGCCAGAGAAGCTCCCATACCTCCACTACTTGTCGCTCCACTTCGACGGCTCCAAAAATGCCGACGACGCGGGGGCTGGGGTCATACTGACCTCCCCCAAAGGAGACAAGCTCCGCTACATGCTCCACCTCAACTTCAAGCCCTGCACCAACAACATGGCGGAATACGAGGCCCTCCTCCACGGCATGCGAGCTGCCAAGGAGATGAACATCAAGCGCCTACGGTGCTACGGCGACTCCGACCTAGTCGCTGGCCAAGTAGCCGGGACGTGCGACGCTGTCTCCCCAACAATGATCGCGTATCGCCAGGCCATCGACCAGTTGGGAGGACACTTTGTCGGCTATTTCGTCGAGTGGATCGACAGACGTAAAAACGAGGAGGCAGACGCCCTTTCCCGCATCGGATCGACTCGACAGACGCCACCGGTAGGCGTCTTCCTCGACATCATCCACAAACCCTCCGTCAGCCCACCGAAGGATATCGACGTCGGGATCCCACTGCAACCAGAATCGGCCTTAGTCGCCATGGTTGTGGAACCTAGCGACTGGACAGCACCATACGTCGCCTTCCTGGAACACAAACTCCTACTGAGCAACAAGACAGAGGCGTGAATGATCGTGCGCCGCTGCAAATCCTTCGTCATCATCAACGGCGAGCTCCACAAGCGCAGCGTGACCGGCGTGTTCCAGCGCTGCGTACAACCAGAGGAAGGCCACAAGATCCTCTAGGAAATTCACACCAACGACTGCGGCCATCACGCCGGCGCCAAGTCGCTAGTCGCCAAGGCCGTGCGGCACAGTTTCTACTGGCTCACCTGAAAGAACATTTCATGTTTTCCTTTCTTTTGCGTGTTAGATAACAATACTATGGAGACTTTTCATGTGTGCTAAGTGTGCAGGAAGTTTTGAGGGGGGCCGGATAATCCGCCCCTCCAAGGGCCGGATAATCCGCCCCTCCAAGGGCCGGATAATACGGCCTACCTCATCTCTCAAGGAAGCCAAGGCGCGTCGCTCTGTGTCCAGTCGGATTTGTCCCTGAAAATCTGAATTGGGGCGGTTTTTCCTCCCCAGGCCGGATAATCCGGGTTTCGCAAGGGCCGGATAATCCGGCCCCCAGTTTTCGAGCAAAAGGAGCCAAGGCGTGTTGCTCGGTATTCGGTCGGATTTTCTCCCGGAAAATCCAAACTGGGGCGGTTTTTCTTCCCCAAGCCGGATAATCCGGCCTTCGCATAGGACTGGATAATCCGGCCCCCAGAAGATGATCAAGGGCAAGCTCGGCGCATCTCACTGTGAGAGGGCGGATTTTCTGCCTGATATTCCGAGTCTGGGGTGGAGTTTCCCTAGAACGGACAATCCGGCCCCCACATGGGCCGGATAATCCGGCCCCCAAAGTGTGCAACGGCTGGTTTTTGGAAGGGGGTATAAGTACCCCTTCTTCCCCAATGTCCAGAACTCTTGATTCACTCGAATTTGACCAGACCTTGTGCAAGACCTCTAAATCTCGATCTCCCACTTCAACCACCCGAAGGTCTTGATATTTGGTGGAATTGAAGGAGGAGAAGTTCATCATCAACATCAATAATCAAGCGCTTCAACTCCTCTCCATTCACTTGGAGAAATCCCTGATCTAGTATTCTTGTTAATACCTAGATCTTGTTATTGTATTTGACAACTTTGTTCTTGTGGAAGCTTGTTGTCATTTCGGGATCCTCCAAGTTGTTGTGGAGTTGTGGCCCCGCTAGTTGTGTAAAGGCGACGATGCCCGCCTCGAAGGGTACCTATAGTGGAAGGTGGATCAGGCCTGTTGTGGCGAGATCCATCGGAGAATAGGGTGAGGCCTTTTGTGGCGTGGTGGTCTTAGTACCGCCCATCCCTCCAATGCAGACGTATTTCCCTTAACAAGGAAGGAACTACGGTCAAACAAATCCTGTGTCTCCACGTGCTTCACTTCGGTTCACTCGTTCCTCTTGCACTCGCTCTTTACTCGCTAGTAGATAGGTTTGCATATAGGGAAATTCCACACATTAGTTTATCTAGAGAATTTACCTTTGTGCTAAGCCTAAAATTGAAAAAGAATTAAAAATTGGTGTAGCACCTATTCACCCCCCTCTAGGTGCCCATACTATCCATTTCAATTGGTATCAGAGCCCCGGCTCTTAATTCGGGCTTAACCACCTAAGAGTAGTATGGGTACCAGGGATGATGGAAATGAGGCTGTGGATAAGGTCACAATGGATAATCTCAAGTCGTTGGAAACAACCTTGTTGAAATCCTTTGAGGCCAAGATGGAGGAGATGAATCAAATGATTGCTCGCCTTACATCATCCATAGCCCCATCTCCATCCTCCTCTGAGGCTCCCACACCATCATCTAAGGAAAAGGGTAACACCGGATCCAAGGATGATGATGTGGAAGGTGAAAAACTAAATGGCTCCACCTCCAAAAAGGGAAGTGGTAAGGAGGAATATAGTGAGGTTCGCCATGTATATTCCCCTGACCCACCTATCCCTCATCCTCATATAAACAATAGGGGTGATCCACCCAAGCTCACTGCATCTTCTTTTAACCAATGGCAATTTCTAATGAAATCTCATGTTTGGAGCTCCTCTATTGAATTGTGGAGGATTATTGAAGAAGGTCTTCATATTGGAGATCAAACCAATCTAACAAGAAGGGAAGTTGTGGATAGCCAGTTGAATGCCACTACTCTCCACATGATACAGCTGGGTGTGGGTCCCAAGGACATGCCACACATTGAAAATCTCAACACAGCTAAAGAGGCGTGGGATGCTCTTACGGACCTTTTTGTTGGAAATGAAAGCATGAGAAGAAACCGGTATGATGCCCTTAGTAACGAAGCTGAGGGATTCTACATGTTGGATGGTGAAAACCATGAGGACATGTATAGAAGACTCAAGGGCATCGCAACAACATTTTGGAAGCATGGGGCCACTCACATTGATGATGCATGGATAAAAAGAAAGTATGTGAGTGCCTTAATGCCTTTCGAACCGATGGATTTGAAGAGCTTGCAAGGTAGACACAACTATCATCAAATGACATCCAATGAAGTCATGCAAGAAATGGTGTCATTCAAAGTGGCAGCAAAGAATGCTGAAGATGCCCGTGCTCGGGCCATTGGAATGCAAAAGGGTGTCAATGTGACTCTCAAAGCCAATGTTGTTGAGCAAGAGGACGATGAAGGAGTTTTTGAGAGGGTATCCATGGACTGCCCCGATGAGGTCAAACGTGCTCATGGTGAGTACATGGCATTCTATGCAAGGAACTTTTGGAAGGACCCTGCCAAAGCCAAGTCTGAACTTGAGCGCAAGAATGGGTCAAATGGAAGAAGAGAAAGTGGCCCAAGATTGAGAACTTGCTTCAACTGTGGAGATAGACTGCACTTTGTAGCCGAGTGTCCTTATCAAAATAGAGAAGAAAATGGTGGCAGGCTCATTCTCAAAGAGAAATCCAAAGCTCCGAAGAAGAAGCCGTTTGCTAAGAAGAATGGCCCTTTCAAGAAGCAACCCAAGATGGTCCTTGTAGCACAAGAGGAATACTCCTCCGCAAGTGAAGATGAAGAGGATGATGATAGTTCCCGTGAAGTGGCTGCTATAGCCACCACATCGACTCCCTCCTCTCTCTTCGACTCGCCGAACGAGAACGCTATCAACAACAACGCCACTTGTATAATGGCAAGAGGATCCGAGGTATCAACTTCTAACTCCTCATTTCCTAAGACTAACATAATTTTGGATATGGATGATCATGACAGTCTTGAAATGAAAGAAGAAGTTATTGCCTTGGATACGTTTTTCACTAACCTACAAGGTGAGCACAAACTCTGTTTTGATGCTCTTATGAGTCAACTTGCTCAAGCCGAAGATCTCCTTGAAGAAAAGGGAAGAATTGAAAGAGAAGATGCCTTAGAGATAGCCTCTTTGAAGAATGCCTTGGAAGAGGAAGAGGAAACTCGAGTTTCTTTGGAAGAAAGACTTGAATCCCTAGAGGAGTCACAAGAAGAACCTGTAGCTCAGCTCATTAAAGAACGTGACCATGCTCTTGCCAAGGTAAAGAAACTAAAGAAAGAAAAGATTGATTTTGGGGCTGTTCATGCTAGACTTTTGGAGAAGTTTGATGATCTTGAAAGTGCTCACAAGGCATTGAAGAGTGATCATTCTACTCTAAGTGAGTCTCATGACCAGCTCCAAGCTCAATTGAAACAGTATGATGTGCCAAGTACCTCCTCTTCATCCTTTGGAAAAGAAGATCTTGCAAGGAGTTCTCAACAAAAAGGGAAAGGGGTTATTGATGAGATACTGAACAGGCAAAGGACAAACAACAGTAAAGAAGGTCTTGGTTACATACCCAAGATAAAGAGCAAGAAAAACAACAAGAAGAAGAACAAGACTGCTCAATCGAAGACTAGCAACATTACCAATGACAAGACTAATTATGATGGTTTTGCAGGGATCAACAATCCTAACTTCGAACTATATTGTGATTCTTATGGTGATGTTTATGCTAGTTATGTAGGGCCTTATGATTGTTACATTCCTTTGTCTATTTGGGTTCCCAAGACCCTTGTTACTAACATGAGAGGACCCATTGAAAAATGGGTACCTAAAACCAAGAAGTAATTTTCTTGCAGGGCTATGCTTCTGGTGGGTCTAAATTGGTACTCGATAGCGGTTGTACGAGTCATATGACCGGAAGCAAGGAGATCATCACGAAGATGCGGCCAAACCTTGATCACATTACCGTCTCCTATGGTGACAAGTCAAAATCTGAGGTATTGGGTCTCGGCAAAGTTGTGGTGGCTCACGATATCTCTCTCGTGGATGTCATGCTTGTTGAGACCCTCGGGTATAACTTACTTTCAGTTCGTGCCCTTGGTAAGATGGGCTTTGCAGTTTACATTGATGCTGATTTAGTGGTACTCTTGTGGGGCAAGTCTCTAAAAGTCACTTTCGTGGGATATGTCAAAAACGACCTGTACGTGGTGAACTTTTCAGGGAAAACCACTACAGGTCCGATGTGTCTTTTTGGAAAGGCTGACGCGGGTTGGCTATGGCATCGCTGACTAGCCCACGTCAATATGAGAACTTTGCAAAGTCTCCACAAGGGTGGCCACATTCTTTGACTAAAAGAAAATGTCTCTTTTGCCAAAGATCGTGTTTGCAGGGCATGTGTTGAAGGGAAAATGCATGATTCCCTTCATCAAAGGAAAACTATTATCTCTTCAAAAAGGATTTCGGAGCTCCTTCATGTGCATCTTTTTGGACCTCCATCTCATGCAAGCCTCGGTGGGAAGAAGTATTGTCTTGTGATTGTTGATGATTACTCAAGATACACTTAGGTTTATTTCTTCAAGTTGAAGAGTGAAACTCAACAAACTGTCATCGACTTCGCCAACGAGGTTCAACGTCAACAAAACGTCCCCATTCTGGCTATAAGGAGTGATAACGGCTCGGAGTTCAAGAACTACACCTTATATGAGTTCCTAAGTGAAGAGGGGATAAGACATCAATATTCCACTGCGTACACCCCTCAACAAAATGGTGTAGCCGAGAGGAAGAATCGAACTCTAATGGACATGGCAAGATCAATGTTGGCCGAATTCAAATCTCCATACAATTTCTAGGCTGAAGCAATCTCTACTGCTTGTCATTCATCCAACCGTTTATACCTCCTCAAGATTTTGGACAAGACTCCGTATGAAATACTTACCGGTAACAAGCCAAACATCTCATACTTTCGGGTATTCGGGTAAGTGTTTCTTTCTTATTAAAGGAGTTCGTTTATCTAAGTTTGAATCTAAGGCTCTAGAAGGTGTTTTTGTTGGTTATGGTGCCGAATCCCACACTTATAGAGTCTACAATAAGCTCTCCGGAACTGTTGTAGAATCTTGTAGTGTGGTGTTCGAGGAAAATGACGATTCCCGTGCGGAGCAAGTTGGTGTTTGTGATGCAGATGTTGAAATACCCGAAGATGCCATAAGAAGAATGGGCGTGGGATTCTTCCGCCCCATTGAGGAACCCCTTGTGGCGGACCGGGAGGGACAATGCTCTACTCATATAGAGCCCTCATCTACACATACGCAACATGCTCCAACCACGGGGGCAACTTCTACACCATCTCCATCAACTGCTGAAGGTCAAGATGCTCCAGAAAGCTCCAGGCCGGATTTTCCAGTGGATACCGGATTATCTGGCCACCCCGCTCCAGCTGACCATGCAGCTCCTGGTGGTGAAGATATCAATACAAGCTCCATGCCAGATTTTCTAGCTGACCCTAGATTATCCGGCTCCTCGCTAGTTCAAGCAAGTCCCAGGCTTCCTGATGAAGCTGCTGCAAGTTCTCCCAGGCCGGATTATCCGGCCTCTTCATCGGCCGGATTATCCGGCCCTGACTCTCCAGTTCTGCAGCCTCCTATTATGGCTTTGGATTCACCTCAAGGGCATGCATCTCCACCACCTGCTACTGATGTTCCAGCTACTGATAAAGGCGGAGAAAATGCTTCCAATGAAGACTCAAGTGATGAATCTCCTCCACCAAGAGACAACAAACTTATTGAACTTCGTCGCAAGGCTCGGGCTGATCGTAACCTTGAGTTGCGGGGTCACACTCTCGACAAGGTTGTTGGTGATCTTCGACGAAGGGTGTCTACAAGAAGAGAATTGGCCAGTTTTGGTGAGCATCAAGCTCATATCTCCATGGTGGAACCTAAGAAGGTCTTTGAAGCTCTTGAAGACCCAGACTAGGTTGTTGAATAATTGAATAATTTCGAGTGTAACAAAGTCTAGAAACTAGTGGAGAAACCCAAAGAGTGCCGCAATGTTATCGACACCAAGTGGATTTTCAAGAACAAGCAAGATGAGAATGGCATTGTGGTGAGGAATAAGGCAAGACTTGTGGCACAAGGTTACTCCCAAGTTGAGGGCATCGACTTCGAAGAGACCTATGCTCCTGTGGCTTGCCTTGAGTCCATACGTATCCTACTTGCTTATGCTGCTCATAACAATTTCAAGTTGTAGCAAATGGACGTCAAGAGTGCCTTCCTTAACGGTCATCTACATGAGTTGGTATACGTAAAGCAACCCCCGGGGTTTGAGGATCCTAACTTCCCGAACCATGTCTACAAACTCGATAAGGCACTCTATGGCCTTAAACAAGCCCCACGTGCGTGGTATGAGCACCTTAAAGAGCTTTTGTTAGATCGTGGCTTCGAAGTTGGGCAAACCGACCCCACTCTTTTTACTAAGAAGGTTAAGGGCGATCTCTTCGTATGCTAACTATATGTAGACTATTTCATTTTTGGTTCTACTAACAAAGCTTTTAACGATGAATTTTCAAAGCTTATGACTGATAGGTTTGAGATGTCTATGATGGGGGAATTACGGTTCTTTCTTGGATTCGAGATCAAGCAACTGAGAGAAGGAAACTTTATTAATCAAGCAAAGTACATCCAAGACATGCTCAAGATATTCAAGATGATGGATCTAAATGGTGTCTCTACTCCGATGCAAACAAAGTGTCATCTCGAACTCAACCCTCACGGTAAAGATGTGGACCAAAAGGTATACCGGTCCATGATCGGCTCTCTTCTTGACCTCTGCGCATCTAGACCCGATATTGTGTTGAGTGTGGGAGTGTGTGCAAGGTATCAAGCAGCTCCTAAAGAAAGCCACTTAGTGGCGGTCAAGAGGATCTTTTGATATTTGGTTCATTCCCCCAACTTTGGTCTCTGGTATCCAAAGGGCTCCAATTTCTCTTTATGTGGTTATACTGACTCAGATTGGGCTGGTGATAAGGATGATCAGAAATCCACTTCTGGAGCTTGTCAATTCTTGGGAAGATCTCTTGTATGTTGGTCCTCCAAAAAGCAGAATTGTATATCTCTCTCCACCGCCGAAGCTGAATATGTTGCTGCTGCCAGCGCTTGTACTCAGTTATTGTGGATGAGGAAAACTTTAAAGGAATACAGTGTCAATTGTGACAAAGTGCCTCTTTTATGTGATAATGAAAGTGCTATCAAAATTGCGTACAATCCAGGTCAACACACAAGGACGAAGCATATTGAGATTCGGAATCATTTTATTCGTGACCATGTTGCTCGAGGCGATATTGATCTATCTTTTGTGAGCACGAAGAACCAACTGGCAGATATCTTTACAAAGCCACTTGATGAAGCAAGATTCTGCTATTTGAGGAATGAGCTAAATATCATTGATTCCGGGAGTGTGTCTTGATTACCCATGTACTCACTCGTACATCTCAATCCTTGTTTGGTCTAGGTGTGGGCATGGATATAGGG
Organism: Avena eriantha; assembly: GCA_910589775.1. Lineage (NCBI taxonomy): Eukaryota > Viridiplantae > Streptophyta > Magnoliopsida > Poales > Poaceae > Avena > Avena eriantha. Next base: position 511,347,091 of record OU342743.1, read on the forward strand.
GGAGTGTGGTCCTAACTTATTGGGCTAACCCTCCCCCCATAATGCCAATAGCAAGTTATATCATTTCTCTTAATATCATGTTGTGATATGTGAGCTTACTGATGAGTATTGGTCGTGAACCCAAGATATATCTTCGCGGTGTCACACCATACACTCCAACAAGGTGGCTTCGGCCACCGCCCTCTCCCTTGTGGAGAATTGGATCTTTTTGGATGTTATTTGCTCTCTCATGTTCTTATGGGAATCATACTCAATCTTGGCTTTTATTTGATTTGGATTTTGCAATTTTGAGTGTCTAGTACCATCTCAGTTTGGCTTTCTCAATCCTAAGCCTTCCCTACCCCTAAGCCATCTATTCTTGCACAAAAGTCCCTTGTACACCTTGTGGGGGTGTTGTTTGGGGATGCGCGGGCCTGGTTCTGTGTATAACAGAATCCCAGAATTTAGGCCGGATAATCCGGCCCAAGTGTTGGCCGGATAATCCGGCCCTGGCGGATTCGATCTTAAAGGACAGGGCTCGGGGGGAAGGGCTCATATCGAGCAGCACTTCTCCCCCAGCCCTCTCCTTCTCCCCAGCCACCGCCTGCCCCCCCTCACCCTCCCCGGAGCCTCTCCAGCCACCGGATTTTCTGGGCCTCCCCGGATCTTCTTCACTGCGCCTCCGGGTACCTTCTCCTCCGCGTTCTTCCTCCAATGAGTGAGGGTAACTCCCTCTCTCCCCATGTTTGGCTAGATGTGTATCTTGTTGGGTGGAACGTTGTCTAGAAGGATGTGTTTTCGCATAGAACTCATAGTCTTACAGTTTCTAGGCCCGATCTACTTTTTTGCATGCATTCTTGGTGATATTGAAAATTTCTGCCAGGGACGGATTATCCGCCCTTGGCCAGGCCGGATAATCCGGCTTGATAGATTCAAGTCTGCTTTAGTTTCACTATGGTGTATGTATTGAGTAGTTTTGTCCTATGAACTTTTTGACTACTTTTTCCATGCTCGCTCCTGGACTTGTGTGTATGCTTATCCCCTTGCTATCGCCCTTATTCTACTCACAGGTGGTTTCGGTGTTTCCAAGACCTACAAGCACCATCCTCGCGCCAAGTACTTTCGGGACAACAGTCAAGGTAACCTAGTGGACGAAGTTAAATTGTGGAGAAGGAAGAACGAAGAGAGGCGCATGGCTGAACAATCCAAGAGGACTAGGAAGGGTGTGTCCAAGAGGAAGGGCAAGGAGCCCAAGATCAACTACAGGACTTTGGATGCGGTCTCCTTCTCTGCCATCCATCGCTGTGACTTGTTTGCTGAGCTGCCTCGTGATGATGAGCTGGGGGATGCCCGTTTCTGGTGTGCAGAACAGAAGGGGATTTATGAAGACATCTATGACATGCTGAACATTAGGCCTATGCACCCTCTAGTACTTGCTGATGCTTTGGAGAAGGCGCATCTTGTCGATGCAATGTTTGTGGCTGAGAGGATGGGGCTGCACCATCTCATGTCCCTCCAGTGCTCCTTTGACTCTGAGGTAGTGAAGCAATTCTTCTCCACTCTGGTGATTTGTGGTGATGAGCGTCGCACTATGAAGTGGATGACTCATGATAGGCCCTTGACTACTGATTTTCACATGTTTACTGAGGTTTTGGGGTACTCCTTCTGTAGCAGGGATAGAGCCAGTGGCCACCGCATCATCACTTAGTTGAAGCCCCACAAGGATGCATCTCTCTCTCCGTGTAGTGTGGACAATGGAATTGTCGCTACTGTGGCTGGTCTTGCTCCCATCTATGCTGCTTTGGTGGGTCTCTTCCGTGACTCTATTACACCGAGTGGGGGTAACAATGACAGCATCCGTGGTCACCTTGTTCAGCTACTTAAATTTTCTCATGAGGTTGCCTCCTGCGAAGATGAGTCAGTGCAGTACAGGCTGGATGTCATGGACTTCATTTACCATGAGCTGTGTGATGCTATGTTCAACCGTCTGTCCATTCCCTATGCGCCCTACATTATGATGCTCATCTGCCACCTGCTTCCTGCCGAGGAGTTCCACATTGACTCGGTGCACAAGGCCAAGAAGATATACAACAAGGTTCGGAAGACTGCTCACCTCTCCTCTGCTCCTGAGGGCCTCATGAGGGATGCTCGCAGGCCCCCAGTGCCTCCCGTGGCCCGTGAGATCAAGCAGCTGAACTGGTTCCAGCGTCACATTCTCTGCATGGGCGTGGACACACACAAGGGTCAGTACGAGGCATACAGGCAGCGCCATGAGTTGGCTCACTCCCAGCAGCTCATTCTCCACCACGTGTCTGGCGCTTCGGGTGCTCCTCCAGCTCCTTCACCTCCCACTCCATACGCTCGGTGGAACTCTTCCTCCGGGCTGAACTATGGTGAGCTGGAGCGTCACTTGTTCCCCTCTGCGCCTGCTGCTAATGCTGATGATGAGGAAGGTGACACTGAGGAGCTTGAAGATGAGGATGAGGAAGAGCATGTAGAAGAGGACGAGGACGAGGACTATGATGAGTGATCCCATGGGGCACTAGCATCGCTCTTCTCCCTTTTTGGTGTCTCGATGCCAAAGGGGGAGAAGTAGTTCTATTAGGTTGTCTGTGGATTTGCATGGGTCGGGCATAAGCACTTGTCTGGCGCTTTTTTATTCGTTATTTCTTGCTTATGCCCATTTAGCATTGAACTTTTAAATTCTTGGTTTGTGATTTGTGGTTGAGACTTTTTGTGGTTGTTTGGATGATACCTATGGACTTCATATCATGGATTATGCTCATGGCTATATCTATTCATATCCTATTGCTGGAGGTTTATCATGGAAGGCGCGCGCTCATAATGGTTATCCAATAATAATTGTGATTTTTGTCAAGGATGCCTATTCTCTACTTCTGTGGTATGTGATTTTGCCCTTATGTCTATGGAATAGATTCACCTATTTGTGTGCATTTGTATTCCAATGCAAAACTATATTATGCACACATTGAGGGGGAGTTCCTTTCGTAGTTATCTCTGTTTGTCTGGTGTCTTTTTCCTGCAAATCCTGGTATTGTCATCTAACACAAAAAAGGGGGAGATTGAAAGAACATTTCATGTTTTCCTTTGTTTTGTGTGTTAGATAACAATACTATGGAGACTTTTGATGTGTGCTAAGTGTGTAGGAAGTTTTGAGGGGGGCTGGATAATCCGCCCCTCCAAGGGCCGGATAATCCGGCCTACCTCATCTCTCAAGGAAGCCAAGGCGCGTCGCTCTGTGTCTAGTCAGATTTTCTCCCGGAAAATCCGAACTGGGGCGGTTTTTCCTCCCCAGGCCGGATAATCCGGGTTTCGCAAGGGCCGGATAATCCGGCCCCCAGTTTTCGAGCAAAAGGAGCCAAGGCACGCCGCTCGGTATCCGGTCGGATTTTCTCCCTGAAAATCCGAACTGGGGCGGTTTTTCTTCCGCAGGCCGGATAATCCGGCCTTCGCATAGGACCTGATAATCCGGCCCCTAGAAGATGATCAAGGGCAAGCTCGGCGCGTCTCACTATGAGGGGGCGGATTTTCTGCCGGATATTCCGAGTCTGGGGCGGAGTTTCCCCAGACCGGATAATCCGGCCCCTACTTGGGCCGGATAATCCGTCCCCCAAAGTGTGCAACGGCTGGTTTTTGGAAGGGGGTATAAGTACCCCTTCTTCCCCAACGTCCAGAACTCTTGATTCACTCGAATTTGACCAGACCTTGTGCAAGAGCTCTAAATCTCGATCTCCCACTTCAACCATCCAAAGGTCTTGATCTTTGGTGGAATTGAAGGAGGAGAAGTTCATCATCAACATCAAGAATCAAGCACTTCAACTCCTCTCCATTCACTTGGAGAAACCCTTGATATAGTATTATTGTTAATACCTAGATCTTGTTATTGTATTTGACAACTTTGTTCTTATGGCAGCTTGTTGTCATTTCGGGAGCCTCCAAGTTTTTGTGGAGTTGTTGCCCCGCTAGTTGTGTAAAGGCGCTGGTGCCCGCCTCGAAGGGTACCAATATTGGAAGGTGGATCAGGCCTGTTGTGGCGAGATCCATCGGAGAACAGGGTGAGGCCTTTTGTTGCGTGGTGGTCTTAGTACCGCCCACCCCTCCAAAGCAGACGTACTTCCCTTAACAAGGAAGGAACTGCGGTCAAACAAATCCTGTGTCTCCGTGTGCTTCACTTCGGTTCACTCGTTCCTCTTCCACTCGCTCTTTACTCGCTAGTAGATAGGTTTGCATATAGGGAAATTCCACACATTAGTTTATCTAGAGAATTTACCTTTGTGCTAAGCCTAAAATTGAAAAAGAATTAAAATTTGGTGTAGCACCTATTCACCCCCCCTCTAGGTGCCCATACGATCCATTTCATCACCGCACACGCCGATGCCACCAACGTCGTCCAAAGATGCGTCAGATGCTAGAAATACGCCAACTAGACGCACCTTCCTGGTTTGGCACTCAAGACAATCCCCATCACGTGGCCATTCGCCGTATGGGGCATGGACATGGTAGGCCCGTTCAAGAAGGCCCCATCTGGCTTCACTCACCTCCTGGTCGCAGTCGACAAATTCACCAAATGGGTGGAGGCCAAGCCGATCAAGAAGTGCGACGACAAGACGGCTACCAAGTTCCTCCGCGAACTCATCTACCGGTACGGCTACCCGCACAGCATCATAACAGACAACGGCACCAATTTCGCCAAGGGGGCCATGGCGGAATTCTGTGAGGAGCACGACATACGACTCGACCTCGCATTAGTCGCCCACCCGGAGTCAAACGGCCAAGCTGAGTGCGCCAACCAGAGCGTCCTCCACGGGCTCAAGCCGCGACTGTAGGTGCCCCTCGAGCGCACCCCAGGATGCTGGGTCGACGAGCTCCCCTCTGTGATATGGGGGATCTACACCTTCGTCAACTGATCAACAAGGTTCACGCCTTTCTTCATGGTGTATGGCGCCGAGGCCGTAATGCCAACAGACCTAGAGCACGACTCCCCTCGAGTCGCCAACTATGTCGAGGCGGCCAACGAGACCGCCCACCAAGACAGCGTTGATCAACTTGACAAAGCATGTGACCTGGCTCGCTCCCGCACCGCCATATACCAGCAAGGACTCCGCCGCTATCACAGCCGCCGAGTGCGAACTCGCACCTTCCAGGAAGGCGACCTGGTCCTACGACTGGCCCAAGACAAGAAGGGCATGCACAAGCTCTCCCCCCATGGGAGGGGCCATTCGCCATAGGCCGAGTCCTTGGCAACGACGCCTACTACCTCATCGACATACGGGGTGATGGCCAGTTGGAGGTCGGGAGGCCATGGAATGTAAACCTCCTCAGATAGTTCTATACTTAGAACCACACACTGTACTCTGTCGGAATATATGAATGAAATTCATTCGGATCGCACAAATTGTGCCCACTCGCCATATTCTTGTGCCACTCGCACTCGTACATGCAAGCAATACGCTATTCACGGAAGTCAACCTCTAGTCGAGCGACCGGCACGGCAAAGTAGTGCGGCACAAGGGCACCGGAAGTATTCGGGCCTTGTGTCGTCCACGAAAAACGCCAACCTGGCGCCGCCATTGGAGTCGCCTAGCCCGACTAGCCCACCAGGCCAAGACGTCCGATACACGCTTCCCACAACACTTTGTCCCTCCCACCCTCAAGCAAAGCGACTCGAACGGTTAAGTACCACGCACGGGGACTCCGCAAAACGGGAACCCCACACGGCTCAGGAACACACCAAGAAAGAGAGCTTCCTAGGGCTCGCCAAGCGACTGGCTCTCCGGGCTAGGGGAGGAGACGCGTTACAAACAACGCATTCACAACCTGCAATAGGATCACGACCAATACGGTCGGGCACAATGCTCGGGGACTCGCTCACAAGCGAACCCTCCTCGCGCTCGGGGACTCGCTCACAAATCAGCCCTACTCGCGCTCGGGGACTCGCCACTCAGAAGACGCGAGGGATAAAAACAAACGCGTAAACAAATCAAACACACAGAAATACACAATCGAGTTATACCCCATTAAAGGGCGGACGCGCTTGGGGACTCGCTCAAATTGTTGAACAAAACATTTCCTTAATCATAACACGAGTCGACCAAGTCCCCGTGACATACATTACAAAATATCATACAGTGTTCGCCACTTGGCATCCATTACAACTCTTACATTTGCTTACTCCACAGGCCTTGATGAAGAAGAAGCGCACCACCCTTGACGCGCACAAAGGGCTGCCACGGGTTCGTCGGGTACGTGGTCAGCGACTTTTCCAATGACGACCGGAAGGGCTGCTCCGACTTCATGTCGCGGTGCTCCGGCTCGGGGTCGCCAGGTGCCAACACCGTCTCCTGGTACGGCAGCAAATCCCCCATCGCCAAGACACGATCGTCATAAGGAGTGGCCTTCGCGGTCAGCTTCAGCACCTCCGACATCTCCACCGTGCCGGTCGCCGAGGGATAGCCACTCATGACATTGTCAAGATCGAAGTCGTCGGGGAAATGTGCGAGACCCAAGCTCAAGGCCGTGGCGGCCCCGCGTTTGAACGCCGAGCGCGTCATCCACTCCACAACCGCGGGCACCTCCTCCAGATAGCGCCACACCTCCGTGAGCCCCCCAGGGATGACTTTGGTGGGAGACATGCCCTGAAGAGCCGCCTGGACACACAACGCCGAGGTCGTGGCTGCATTCACCACGGCAGTTATGCACTGCAAGGCGGTGTAAGTCTGCACCACCGGGTCTCTTCTGCCTACCACAGCTGTAAAGTCAGATGTCAGTGAAACAATGAAACCCCCAAAGCGGGGACCCAACAAAAGATTAAAGCAAAGACAGAGACTCACCAAGAAGCTTGCAGCAATTCTCCTTGACGTGCTTCTCCAAGGCGATCTGCTCGTTATGCAGCCCCACAATGATGGAGTCCGTGGCCTTGCGTTCCTCCTCAGCCGCGACGACGGCAGCCTTCGCCCGTTCCTCCAAAGAAATTGAGGCCGCCTTAGCCTCCTCCAACTCCTTGACCAGGGAGGCCACTCGCCCATTCGCCGCGTCCAGTTCGGCGAGTGGGACATACCCCTCACGGGCCTTGGAGACCTCAGCCAGGAAACCATCTGCAAGTGGAGATATCAGAGTATTGCACACAACCAGCTCATACCAAGCAAAGAAGAACAAAGCCAAACAGACACTCACCGATCGTCTCCTGAAGCCGCCGGTTCACCTCCTGTGCCTCGCGCAAGTCACGCTCCAAGCGCTCTCGTGTAGCCTGCCGATCAGTCGACTCCCATTGTAACCCCTGAAAAACAAAGAACCTAGCTAAGCATTGGAAGGAAAAGAAAAACCAAGTTCCTAGCCACTGAAATTCAGCGACTAGGAACTCAAGGACTAGAGAAGGAAGAAAAACAAACCCAGTTCCCAGCCACTGAAATTCAGTGACTAGGAATTCGGGGACTGGAGAAGGAAGAAAAACAAACCCAGTTCCCAACCTTTGAAATTTAACGACTAGGAACTCGTGGACTGGAGAAGGAAGGAAAATAAAAACAATTCCTAACCGTTGAAATTCAACGACTAGGAATTCAGGGACTGGACATACCTAAATAGCAGCACCGAGCATCTTGTGAACTTCAGCAGCGTCAGTCGACGGGACCGTGAAGGAGGTGCGCCCGCGGCAGGCCCCAATCTCCGTGTCCACGATTTCCGGACTCTGTAGGGAAAGCGTGTCCGTAACACCTAGAAACCCCTTCGCCATAAAGCGAGGGAACATTGCCGACGCCCTGGCAGGGGCGCTGGCCGCCGGGACCGGTGCCTCCGGCACGGATGCAGCTGGTGCTGCCTCTGATCGCGTCACTGCCACCTCTTTGACGAGCGGCACAGCAGCTGGCTCCGCGGCGCTTCTCCCGGTCGCAACGTCGTCAAATATTCAGGCGACTTTGACTCTATTGTTTTCCTGACATCCGATGAAATCCCCATCGTTCTCTTTTCCGTGAAACCCTAAGTCCTTCACTATGGACATTGCCGAGGTTACCCCTTGTCAGGCATTTAGATCGATATTCTTTGAACTTCCTTTACAAGAGAGAATAATCTTGACATCACTCAGAAAATTGAGAATGTTCTTTCCTAATAGTTGGAAACTCACACCGATGACAATGTTTACTACAAGAAGATGCACCCATCTACCTCCGAAACGACATTTAATTCAAGAGAAATCTATCACGCTTACATGTAGCTCAATTCTGACTTAATTTTGTTAATCAAGATGCAAAATCTTAGAAAGAAGTTGAACCTATCATCAAAGCTCATAGTGGTTTCTGATATATTAATTCACCTCCTCCCCCGAAGGGTACCTCCAAAAGCTTTTTCATGAAACTGTCAAAGCAACCTACAATTTACTTGTAGTTCAAATTCGACCTAATATAATTTTGATAAATCGGGATAAAGTCATTCAAGTTGGCAGAGTTAGATAGGAAGTTTGAAAGCACATAAAACATGGGTATCGTCAGTACAACATGTTGGTCCACTATATATGTCTGAAAACCTGGATTGTGGCATTCAGATCCATATTCTTCGGACTTTCTTTACGAAAAAGAACAACCTCGCTTGTCATCTCTCGGAAAATTGAGAATTGAATGTTCTTTCATGATAGTTCAAAACTCACACCAACGTCATTGTTTAATGTATATTGATTTTTTTCAATGAGTATACTATTTAATACTATATATAGTTGGTCAAACTTTTTAACATTTTACTTTGACTAAACCTAATATGCTGAGTAATATTAAATAAATGGAGTATAGGATAAGATTAGGAAAACAACATTTTTTTAGAACCCTCACAAGATTTTTCTTAGCATCACAGATCTGAATATTACATTGACACTGATGATTAACCAAACTGCAAATAGAGCAAACCCAAACACATACGGAGTAGTAGTAGTATAACCCAATGACTTCTAGGGGGACTCCGCGGTCTTCTCAGGCGACTTGGTAGCATCCTCCGTGGGCAACTTGGCTGCGTCCTCCGTGGTACCATCGCCAAGCAGGGACTTGTGGATGTTGGGCAGCACGCCGCTATGCGTGATGGTAACACCGGCCATCTGCTTGCTGAGCTCCTCGCCGCGCTTGACGCCAAGCATCACGTGCCTCAGGATGCTGCAGATCTTCTTGCTGTCCTTCGTGGCTTGCCCGGCGAGCTCTAGCACCTAAGCGATGAGGTACTCGAGAATAGCCACGAGGTAGACGGGAGCCCTAAAACCTATGCGCTGGGAGTATCGACCCTCCTTGAGGTAGCACCCGATCCGGCCAACAGGAAAATGCAGCCCGGCCTTGACGAACCTCGACACCTACTTCTTCCTGCCTGGTGTGAGGCGACGACTTGGACTGGCCAAAGCAGGATTCAGAAGCAGGCGACATGTCTATTTTTTCTCTACGGCCTTTGTCGCCGCCACCTGGGTCTTCTTCTTCTTCTTCCCACAGGGATCTCCGGTCTTCGGAGCCATAACTGCAAAGTATTAAAGGAGCAAGGGGAGGAAGAGGAATAAAGGTTAATTGTGGAGGGCCGGTGAAGGTGCCCAGGTCCCTTGTATTGAAACTTTAACAACACCGTCATTACTGTTTTACAAGTATGATTTTTAATACTACTAAAAGGCTGTGTGCATGTTTCCTTATTTTCTTTCACTTTTTTGAAACATGGTCAAATGTGTCAGCATGAAAATTCATACAAAGAAGTTGTATCTTTCAAAACAATAGTCGGTTTTCAGTATGACTGCGTCGATACAATAATTAGTACTATATGAATTCTGAAAAATTTACAAACAATCTATCACGCACTTGTAGTTCAAAATTTACCTACTTTAGTTTTATTGACAAAATGTCATTTAATTATGCGAAATTAGCTAGACGGCTTGAAAATTCATGAAACTTGTTAACCATGAAACATACTCTATTTTGTGTGAAATTTAGTGTGTTGTGGCATTCAGAGCCATACTCTTTGCCTTTTCTTTAAAAAATAATTATATGTGGCACTTCTAAAATAATTTAACGAAATTCTATACATAAAAGTTGAAAAGTCCAATTAACAACATTAGTATGCCATGCCAAGATGCACCCCGTTTACCCGAAATGGACATGACCTTTGTCATTATTTAACTCGAAACCCAAGTATGTTAACACATCGTTGGCCATATTGTGAAGAAGTGTTTATAAACCTTGTCAAAAATCATGTTTATCATTTACGGAAGAGGACACCATACATAAGTTATAACATCCCAATTTCAGCAACCCTGTTTAGTTGTCCAGAATGCAAAAATCAGGGGGAACTAAAACTTTTTTTCTTGTACTTGGTGCAGTGTTGGCTTGTTGTTTGTTTATGCTTGTGCATGTGAGTGTATACCATATGACACTCCTTACCTCAACACCAGTTGGCAAAAGCTACTTCCCAAAACCGTCTTGGCTTAATTTCCATATTCTCAAATGTTCTGGCATTTCAAAACCTGAGCCAAGAAGCCTTTGCAAACCAACTATTTTAGTAGCTTCTATTGATCAAACTATGGAGAGTTATATAACATAATCTCCTTATGTTTTCAAGACAGAACCTTCTACTATCCTTATCTCTAGGTTTAACAAAACCTTTTTATGAAGCATTTGAATTGTACCCTTGGTAGAGATACCAAGAGACCCTCATCTTATTCCAAACTACAACCTATTCAAAATACCCTTCCTTACCTCAAGCTAAGTTTGATGGTAACCCTAGTAGTAGTTGATTTGTTTGTAAGATGAGTTGCCTTGATCTGCTGTTTGACTTGATTGCTTAGAAGTAGTATGAGATACTCTAGGAGCTCATCCTCTAGGATCAAGTTACTTCAAGATCACCAAATCCTAAGAAAGAATACAAGATGGATATAATCTCTAGCCACCAGGTGATCATCTAAAAACCCTTAATAAGATCAATTCTGAAGATTTTCATTCTGGAAGCTTCCAAGTCAATGAAGACCAATATCAAGCATGGATACTTCCTACTCAATCTACACTTAAACCTCACCCACTTGATGATGCTTGGGTACCTTGCAACCCATCAAAAACATCCCCTCTCATGCTTTAGTCAAAAACCCTAAATCTGCCAAATTTGGCTAAGTCTGGAAAACTATTTCCATCATCACCTTTTTGAATGTCTCCCTTTCTCAACCCTTGTGCATTTTTGGTAATGAACTTGAACCATATCGTTAACCAACCTAAGTACTACCAAGGCCCACTTTTACCTTGGTTATATCATCCTCCAACCCACTTGTTCTTGATGGTTTTGTAGGCAAGAAAATAACTATCCCTGCAAATCTAGTCAACATGCCTATTTTGATAGAAGCTCACACCATCATCCAACCTTCTATGGACCAAATCTTTGAATGGTTGTGTTCTACTCATATAAGTCTATAAATATCTACTTCACTTGTTCCGAGTGGATCTTTGTGCTTCTTAAACCCACAAGTTTTTGAAGGCTAGTTGATAATCTGCTTTGGCAGGCTTATTTTATTCTAAGTTGAAAGCCTGCCCCGGTGAACTCAAGCAATATCAAGCTCAAACCCCTATACCATGTTGATGTACATCACTTGGTATATCCATCCATATATCCCATGCCCCATGGGGAGCCCTGAGCTCCAAGATCCAGCAAGGTTTTGGTGGCATGAAAACAATCTTACCCATGATCCTTAAATCTCTAGTTTTCACCAAAATCAACTTGGATTCTCCAATCCCAAGGTTGCAAATGCGTGTTACACCTTGTCTACATCATCTACTTTGATCATAAATTTTTTTCAAATATTATCCATAATTATTTTGGCCCCAAATCTATTTAATCCCTTTAATAGACAAAATCTCCAAAACTTCTCCCATAAAGAGAAGTTTGGTTTTTGCCAAAACACTTCACCATATCTAAGCACTTTTGAGGCCCATATATCATACCCTATCTTCCCACTTAAAAAATAAATATTTTTGAAGAGTTTTATTATTTCTTTTTGCCTATTTCCTTAAATGGCAGAAATGGAATAATAATAGTTTTAAATACTTTTAAGCCTCAATAAATCTTGGGAAAATTCTCCTAAGTGTGTATTCACATTTGGGACAATCTCACATCAAAAAATCTACCTGTCCAATGTAAAATTATCAAATGATCTTCTAAAAACTACTTCTGTACTTTTTGAATAAATGATTTTAAGTGGACTTAAAATCCTTAGAAAAATCGCAAATAATTCCTAGAGAGGTCCCTTAACCTCATCTATCTCCCAGTACGATTTCCTCATCTGGTCCAATGCAAGTTTTTATACTTTCTTCATAGCCATCTATTTGATCAAAATTGCCAAGGAGACAAATCCCCAAATCAAAAACCCACCAAACATATACCTTTTGTTCAAACAAACTGGCACAGCACACCTCTTCACCCTCTGGTCGAAATGCATTGTAGCACCACTGTAGCAACCTTCTTCCCTTTGTCTTTCGTGCTTGGAGCTAAATTGAGGGTGAGAGAGTGTGGTAATTATAATTGGAGGGCAATGTAGCTGCAGCAGGCCAGCTACCGTCTCAGCACGACCAGATCCCCCTCTTACCCCTCTCCACCTCTCCTTTAGACCAATCACCAGCCATCTCTACCCTCCTCCATGTCCAAGATGGACATTTCCCCTTCTTAAGCTCTCACCTTGGTATTAGTGGGCTAGAGGCCCTCCCAGCACGCCCTGCCCCTCCATTTGCTTCCCCTCCCTCCACTCACCTCCCCAGAGCTCCTCTCCTCCCCCTTGCTCTGTCCTTCTCAAGAGAAGGAGAGAGAAGCACTTCGGCCTCCTCCATGGAATTGAGCTAAGCACCCTCCCCTCCGCTCCCCTTCCTCTCCATGTCATCCTCTGGTGTCCTCCTACCTCCCCTGACCCTCCCCCTGTCTTTGTTTTGCTCAGGACCCCCTCTACTGGCGATATTGTGACCACCGACGCCCTCCAGTTCAGGCGTCCTTGTGCGAGCCCCGCACCGGCGTCAAACCACCTCGTGCCGCCCCTCTCCGGACTCGTCGCCGACCACCGCACCTCCCTGGACCCTCCCCAGCTCCCCTCCACCGTCAGGTAAGCCTTCCCGATCCCTCCTCCCTCTCAGCTAGGGTTCCGGGTGGCGGAGCTTCTTTCCGCAGAGACGATGGCCGTGCGCCGTCGATCTCGTTTAGATCGAGCGGCCGAGATCCCCCCGTACCCTCTCGTCGTCCCTCTGTCGCTGGCAAGCGAGCCCCGCCCCGCGGGTTTGATTTCCGCCTCCCGCCGGCGTAGCCCACCCTAGGTTGGGCTGAATTGGCTCCACGAGGCCCAGCTGCCCCAGATCCTAGCTCAGTAGCCTCTGCCCCCTTTTTATTTTTGATTTCATTTACAGATCTAAAATTAACCCTGTTACTTTAAATGCAAAAGAAAATAGAAATGACTCCAACTACCTAGATCAAAAATTCCTAGGGTTCCTGAGTGTTTTGTTGAACATGCAGTCCCAAAACCTTGACCAAGTTTATTTTGATAATTTTCTGAGAATTAACATACTAATAACTATCCATTTCACTAAATAAAATCCTATGTGAGCTTCACATATCCATTTGGAGTGAAACCAACTGCCCTTGGTAGATTTTGAACATACCTATCTTTGCACCTTGGTCTCATGCTAAGGTGAACAGTAGTTTGTCTTTAGTAAAAATAACAAAAACAATTCTGATCTGACTTCAGGAATTTTTCTAGTCCAAACCAACAGAGGTATCGACCCATTTCCAACTCCCAGTAAAACTCCCTATCAATACCTATCAAAAACCAGGAGCCCATAATTTCCCAAGCCCCTATGGATTTATCATGAGTTAATCTATTCTGGGCTTAGTTATTTCACTAATAAAATCACCTCAATAGTTCTGCCACTCCAAAAAGATTGATTCCAATTTCTACAGAAAGGTACCCTACATACCTACCCTGTGCCATTGGAATCAAATCAAAAGCTTCTGTAGATTTAATCTGGTGAAAAAGACAAGTTGTCTACAGAACTGCCTTTGGGAATTTCCTGAGGGAATTTTGGTAATTATTTTGGAGTGAGTCCAACTCTCAGTGAACAAGTGCATCAATCCTTACCTAACCACCCAAGGAAATAATTTTTGGAGCTACAGAAACTTTCTGGTGATTTATTTCCTAAACTTAGAGATTATTTCACTAGGAAAATCATAAGTAATTAAAGAAACGTGATAAATTAGTGAAGCCACCTTTGTTGGTTTCATTTTATCAACTCCTCTCTGTTGTTATCATTTTTATACAATGGCATCATACTGAATATATCCTTGGTCCAAAACCCCCTCTTAGGTAGTTCCCCGACAATAAACCCTAAGGGGTGTTCACCCCCTTCTCCAAGGCCATCTCAATCTCCTAAATCCAATGCTCTCAAAACCTACCGAATATTAATTTGGTATTATGTAAATTGCTTGTTTGTTGTATGGTATTGGTGATTGTATGCCTTGTATTGATGGTGCCCTTTTGTTTATTTGCATGTGTTCCCTAACGACGATAGTTGCGATTATATCGGAGACCAGAAGAAGTGATTATTATGGGTTATTATAGTTTTCTAAGAAGAAGTCCAGGGACATATTGCCATATTGCTGATCATCAGGCAAGCCACCCTCTTGCTCGTAAGCCTTGTCCTACTGTTTTACTTATGCATGTTTTATCTACTGTTTATTAAAAACTGCATTGTTTTACTATATGTTGTTGTATATATATGGTAGTGGTTTGGCTCCTCCGAACTATTACCCTTTTGTACTATTAAGTACAACCCGCTTGATGACACCTACTTGTCCCTAGTAGAATAGATGGTGGAATACACCATACCCCTTTGGAGACCCCTTTTTAGCCGAAGCAAAGCTTGAGGATGGGAAGACCCCGAAAAAGTTTTACCAAATGTTTTATGATAAAACCTTGGTGAGGTGGGACCTCCCAAGAGATGCTGAGAAAGAAAAAGGTTTTGTTTTACAAAAAGGCTGAAGGAAAGATGGAGGAAAAAGGTTTACGAAAACGCACCCGGTTCTTTGCAGTTTTGCTAGAACAATTAACCCGTGCAACCACATTACTCTGGAATGGGACAGGGCTGGATTTGATGTTTGTCTATTCCGGTATAAGCTGCCTCACAACTACTACAGGGGATCAAAATCCCTGGAGGGTGGGCCTTCTCTGGACAACGGTCCGTGTGAGACATCGACCGAGAGAAGGAACGAAGGGTCTACAGACCTCCGCGCGTTACTATGAGCCCCTCATTGAAAGCGCGCACGTGGGACGTGCAATATGCGCTCCGGTTGGTCCTCGGTACCCGATGTCACGGTGTTGAGGTGAATAACACTCATAGGGTAGGCACTTATATTGGAGTGGGCATCCGGAGAGTCTTGATCAGTTACTCGACCCACGATCGGTGAGGATCAGGGTAGTGTATCCGGATGGTGTGGGTAAAGTGTACAATGTCTGCAGAGTGTAAATCTATTCGAATAGCCTTGTCCACGGTCATGGACGGTTGGGAAGGTTGCTGTAGAGCGGTGCTAGCTTTGTTTTCAAAAATGATTTTGGAAAATAAATGGTTTCGGAAATGTTTTGACCATGGGATGGTCGAAAAGGGGTACCTGTTTTGACCATGGGATGGTCAGAAAGGTATGGAAGGAGTTTGGTCATGGGATGACAGGAAGGAGGAACAAATGGGTGACCCAGTCCTAAGGTACAATATGGTTTCCAAAATGTTTTACAAAAGTTTTCAACAAAGATATGTAGATGCTATATCTACAAGAGAAACTATTTGAAGAAAGAACCTCTCTTGGAACCCTCCTACTACCATAATGCATATCCTCTTGTTATTATTGTTACTTTAAGGTGGTTTGCGAGTACATTCAATGTACTCACTGGCATTGTCCCTGGCTATTAACTTGGTCAGATATCAAGAAGAAGATGATGTGGGCGACTTTGCGAGCTAGGACGTTCTCCCAGTCAGTTGCTTGTAGGTTAAGGCATGGATCGGGCTCTACGCTTGATGAAGTTCCGCTGATGATTATTGATGTAGCCATAATGGCACCTATGTAAGTCTTGTAATTCGGTATGTTTCAGATGTTGTAATGATACTTATCGGTTATGTGCCACGACTAACTGATCATGGGATCGTGGTTGTATGCATAATAGGGATTCTCGGAGGATTAATCCGGGGGCCCCACATAAGTGCTTAACTTTTTTTTATTATTTTCTTTACTTTTCTTTAATTTATCCCAATAAACGGGACGAGTGATGCAGATATGACCTTGACATTGGTAACTTGGCTTAAAACGTGAACAATGTTCATACATGGTTATGACCATATTGTGTCGCAAGTTTTTCGAAAGTTGTCCAAATCCATGTTTGTAGTTTTCGTGCAAACAAGCATAAATATAATAGGACACCATTTAAGTTTCAACTATGTATCATTACACCCCCCTCCCCAAAAAAACTATGTAGCATTACACACATTGAAATAAGTATTTTCATATAGTACTAACATGAAGTGGAAATTATTTATATTTTGCTAGAATACAGTGAGTGCACTCTAAGCCAATTATACGGATGCACTTAATTACTAAAAAACAAATCCTATCACTTGGAAATTGAAAATCATTTTCCTAAAAGTTTGGAACTCTCATTGACAACATTATTTACCAAAGCCAAGATGCTTCCTAGAACGAGATATAGTACACTGCCCGCCTCTTCTCTCGACTCCATTTAATTTTGCACCTGGGCACACTTCTTCGGGGGGGGGGGAGACCTCCTCGTCATCATCCTCGGCCTCCTCCCCATCGTTGTCTACTGCCTCCTTCTCAAGGTCGACCTCAGACTCCTCCTTTTCCTCAGTCTCATCTTCCATCTTATCAGAGTCACTCGGCGTTGGTGGTGGTGTCCCTTTGAAAAAGTGCCGCTAGTGGCCATCTTCTTCATCAAAGGAGTCAGACAGCGGCGGCAGCCATGGCCTGTCGACTAAGTCTGGGCTTCCAGGCGGAGTTTCGGGGCCTTTCCCATTTGTCAGGTCAATCGATGTGTTCTAAAGAGAGTTATCATACGGCATTTTGGAATGAAATAGAGAGAGATCGAGTTCTAAGCAATAGTAGGTTGGGTGTTTTGGGTGAAAGTAGGGGTACGTACTGTTGCAATTTATAATGTCTATTTATAGTCATGCTTGTGTTAATACCCTGAAAACTATCCCAAAATATCATAAATAGATTATACCAGACTCGTCCCATCAATAAAAAACAGGATTATACCAGACTTATCGGTTCTTGATTTTTCTCGGCCCAAAGAATTCAGGATGCACCCCACTTTATCCAAATACGAAGAGAATCATGCAGATCCTGCTGAATTACTTGGTGTCTCTTACTTCCTGCGTTAAAAATTAAGTGTCTATAGTAGTACATGCTTATCTAGCTACAGTACTACTAGTATACGCATACTCTTCACAAAGTTGTGTCACCGAACTTGATTGATGGTGATATGGTGTGGGCCTCATCTTTTTCTGCACCGCTACGTCTCAGACTAGAAGTATAATCATTGCATGAAAGCTTACACACGTAGGAAGGAGAAATGGAGAGGATAGTGGATGGATGGTGAGAGGAGGGCGAAGGAGAGAGAAAATCTACTAGTAGTATGTGTACTAGTACCACGTGTCATGACCCATCATAATATGTACTAACTTTTATGCCGAAGTTAGATATGAACCATGCTCAATTACAGTATGTGTGAAACCATTGGCTTGTGGCATTCTGAACCATATTATTCGGAGTTTCTTCACAAAAAAACAACACCGTCCTCACTGGGAAAAATGATTTTCTTTTTTTCCTAATTGTTGGAAACTACCACATGCAACAATGCTTACTACGCCAAGATGCACCCATCTACCAAACTATTTTGGGAACTCTATCAAATTGTAAACTATGATGTCAATATGGCCTTGATGACCTTGGTCGTTCGGGTTGAAATAAACCAGATAATGTCCATTCACATGGTAGGATAATATTGTGAAGCTATTTTTCCAAAACTTACCTAATCCCATGATTACAGTTTTCATGGCACGTGGTGCATAAGACATGATAGGACATCATGAGGAAAACTTTTTTTGTTTTTCGTTTATTCAATGTGATCAATGTTCAAAACGGGTTCAAAATTGCCTTCCCTCCTGATGTTTGGCTGATCTTTTGAATAACCTTCCCTCCCGATGTTAGGGAAGCAAATGAAAATTTCGAAAACCAGAAAAGTTTTAATTTTTGTGCTGCCAAGGACCAAAGCGATTTCCTTCCAATGTACTACTACTACTCCTCGTCCCTACTCCACACCAACACGCGTCTGCTGAACACGCTAGAGACACATAGCCGCCGTATCAAGGCACACATGCGCAGCACCACGCTGTGGACGAGGGGAGAGAGATCAGCCAGACCAGTGTGCGAGGGGAAAGGGGAGGAGAGATAGAGCATAGCGAACGAGAGAGAAAACACATGATTTGTTTTGCGTTCATAGGTCCTAAATTTTACAACTAGTAGAGTTTAGTACACTGTAAGGATGCAGGAGTACCTCGTGTCATAAACCCAGCATAACTTTGCTCTGACATGGAACCGCCTCCAACTTCTCTTCGTTGCTTCCCTCTTCCCCTTCCAATGTTTTATTCTCTCAGCATGTACAGCGCGTGGACAGAGGTGCCCATATGTCTAAGCAAAGAAATATACTACTCCCGCATTGTGTAAACTAGTAAGTTGCACGTGCCTTGCCCGTGAGACTCAGATAGTAGACATATGACATATCATCACTATATAAAATTATAATTGGTAAATCACAAAAAAATATAAATTTGATCAACATCTATAAAGTATAGGTGTATATTTTTTCCTTATACTTTGTATCATCATGTAGAAGTCAAAGATTATTAGCTACCTAACACATGAAATTTTTGATAACATGGTCTGGAGAAACAAGGGAAAATATTCTAGTATGATGGAGAAGTATGTTTTGAGGTTTCTGCGTAGCATTCATTATGCCAAAGAATATCAATAGAATCTTCTAGATGGTAGAATGGAAAAGAAGATCCAACGGCTAGAAATACTGGGATTCGCGAATATTGATCCAACAGTCAATATTCAAAGTTATCCATACACTATATAGTGGTTTGTAATGAAGACTATCAATCAAATCTTCAATATGCTAGAATGGAAAAGAAGATCCAAACACTGGAAATGTTGGGATTCACGAGTATTGATCCAACGGTCCATATTCAAAGTTGTATGTACACTATATGGTGGTAAGATCATGTAGAATTCAACGATTATTAGCTACTAGTAAGTTGCACGTGAGACCCAGATAGTAGACGTAAGACATATCATCAGTATATAGAATTATAATTGGTAATGCACAAAGAATTATAAATTTGATCAACATCTATAAAGTATGAGTGTATATTTGGTCCTTGTACTTTGTATCATCATGTAGAAGTCAAAGATTATTAGCTACCTAACACATGAAATTTTTGATAACATGGTCTAGAGAAACAAGGGAGAAGATTCTAGTATGATGGAGAAGTGTGTTTTGAGGTTTGTGGATATCATTCATTATGCCGAAGACTATTAATAGAATCTTCTAGATGCTAGAATAGAGAAGAAGATCCAACGGCTAGAAATGCTAGGATTCGCGAGTCTTGATCCAACTGTCAACATTCAAAGTTATTCATACACTATATAGTGGTTTGTATTGAAGACTATCAATATAATCTTCAATATGCTAGAATGGAAAAGAAGATTCAACGTCTGGAAGTGTTGGGGATTCGCGAGTCTTGATCCAACGGTCAATATTCAAAGTTGTTTGGACACTATATAGTGGTAATATCATGTAGAAGTTAACGATTATTAGCTACTAGTAATTTGCACGTGAGATTCAGATAGTAGACGTATGACATATCGTCACTATATAAAATTATAATTGGTAAAGCACAAAAAATTATAAATTTGATCAACATCTGTAAAGTATGGGTGTATATTTGGTCCTTGTACTTTGTATAATCATGTAAAAGTCAAAGATTATTAGCTACCTAACACATGAAATTTGTGATAACATGGTCTAGAGAAACAAGGAAGAAGATTCTAGTATGATGGAGAAGTGTGTTTTGAGGTTTGTGCATAGCATTCATTATGCCGAAGACTATCAATAGAATCTTCTAGATGCTAGAATGGAAAAGAACATCCAACGACTAGAAATGCTGGGATTCGCGAGTCTTGATCCAACGGTCAATATTCAAAGTTATTCGCACACTATATAGTGGTTTGTAAGGAAGACTATCAATGGAATCTTCAAGATGCTAGAATGGAAAAGAGGATCCAACGACTAAAAATGTTGGGATTCACGAGTCTTGATCCAAGAGTCAATATTTAAAGTTGTTTGTACACTATAAGTGGTAATATCATGTAGAAGTCAATGCTTATTACCTACTAGTAAGTTGCACGTGAGACTCAGATAGTAGACGTATGACATATCATCACTATATACAATTATATTTAGTAAAGCACACAAAATTATAAATTTGATCAACATCTATAAAGTATGGGTGTATATTTGGCCCTTGTACATTGTATCATCATGTAGAAGTCAAAGATCATTAGCTACCTAACACATGAAATTTTCGATAACATGGTCTAGAGAAACAAGGGAGAAGCTTCTAGTATGATGGAGAAGTGTGTTTTGAGGTTTGTGCATAACATTCTTTATGCCGAATACTATTAAAAGAATCTTCTAGATGCTAGAATGGAAAAGAAGATACAACAGCTAGAAATGCTGGGATTCGCGGGTCTTGATCCAATGGTCAACATTCAAAGTTATTCGTACACTATATAGTGGTAAGATAAGATACTAGTAAGTTGCACGTGCCCTACACGTGAGTCTCAGATAATAGATGTCTGACATATCACCACTATATAAAATTATAATAGGTAAAGTGGAAAAAATATAAATTTGATCAACATCTATAAAGTATGGGTGTATATTTGGTTCTTCTACTTTGTATCATCATGTGTAGAAATTAAAGATTATTAGCTACCTAAGACTTGAAATTTTTGGTAACATGGTCTAGAGAGACGAGGGAGAAGATTCTAGTATGATGGAGAAGTGTGTTTTGAGAGGTTTATGCATAGTGCATCCATTGTGTTCAAGACTATCAATAGAATCTTCTAGATGCTAGAATGGAAAAGAAGATCCAATGGCTGGAAATGTTAAGATTCGCGAGTCTCGATCCAACGGTCAATATTCAAAGTTATTTGTACACTATATAGTGGTAAGATGTCTAAAAACATGGCTTGTGGCATTCAAATCCATACTCTTCATACTGTCTTTATAGAAAGGAACAATCTCGTCATCACTCAGAAAATTAAGAATGATATTTCCTGATATTTGGAAACTCACATTGATGACATTGTTTACTACAAGAAGATGCACCCGTCTACCTCCGAAAAAAATTAATTCAAGAGCAATCTATGACATTTACTTGTCGCTCAGGTTTGACCTAATTTCATTAATATGTCAAGATGCAAAATCTTAGCAAGAAGTTTTAATTGTTGTAAAAACTATCGGTGGTGGTTTGTGATATATTAAATCAGCCCCCAATGGTTACCTCCAAAAAAGGTAAAACTTTCAATGCAACCTACAATTTACTTGTAGTTCAAAATTGACCTTATTTCAATAAATCGACATAAAATCACTTTCAAGTGGGAAATGTTAGCTATAGGAATAAGTTTTAAAACTCATAAAACAAGGTAATCATAAGTACAACATGACGGTCCACTATATATGTTTGAAAGCTTGGCTTGTGGTGTTCATATCCATATCCTTCGGACTTTGTTTACGAAAACGAACAATAATCTCATCATCACTCAAAAATTGAGAATGTTCTTTCCTGATAGTTGGAAACTCAAACGGATGGTACTGATTATTACAAGAAGATGCATCCATCTACTTCCAAAGAGACAATTAATTAAATAAAAACCTATCGCGCTTACTTGTAGCTCAAGTTTGATTTAATTTTTGGTTGTCAAGATCCAAAATCTTAATTAGAATGGAGTTAAAAACCTATTGTTAAAACTCTCGGTTGGTTTCTGATATATTAACTCAGCCCCCAATGCGTACACCTCCAAGAGTTTTTTGTAATTCTTTAGAAGCAACCTACAATTTAGTTGTTGTAGTGCAAGTTTGACCAAATTTCGATAAATATAGGCATGAAGTCATTCCAGTGGGGCAAAGTTAATTAGATATATAGAGAGTTTGAAAACTCATAAAACATGGGAATCATAAGTAAAACACGTTGGTCCACTTAATATGTCTAAAAGCTTGGCTTATAGCATTGAGATCCAGATTCTTTAGACTTTCTTAACAGAAATGAACCATCTCGTCATCACTCAGAAAACTGAGGATTTTCTTTCCTCATTGTTAGAAACTCACACCGATGACATTGTTTACTATAAGAAGATGCACCCATCTACCTACGAAAATCCATTTAATTCAAGAGAAATCTATCGTGCTTACTTGTAGGTCAAGTTTGACCTAATTTTGTTAAATCAACAAGAAGTCACTGAAGTTTGCAAAGTTTTCTAGGAATCTTGAAAAATCCTAGTACTAAAAACTTGGGCATTATGTATAAGAAACCATGTTTGTGTGATAATTGGGGTGGTTGCATTTTATTTTAGCTATGGTAGGTCTCGTAGGAGAGAGGTGCTTAAGAGTTAACACGATCGATGGAAGTACAACTTACATGAAGGAACTCATAAAAAATGACAATTGCATCCAAGTCCATCCATTTAACACAATGACCCTAAAACTGAATAATGAAGTGTGTGTGTTTTGTGGTTTGTGCATATTACCGTTCATCGTGCTAAAGACTATCAATAGAATCTTTCTCGATGCTAAGGGAAAATAGAAGATCTAACGGTTAGCAATGTTTGGATTTTTCAGTCTTGATCCAGCGGTCAATGTTCGAAGTTAATTCGTACACTATACAATGGTGGTATGGTATTGTAATAGATAAGACAAGATAAAGATAAGTACCACAAATGGCTGATCTAATGGTTGGTCTCATAGGAGCGAGGTGATTGAGAGTTAGGACGGTCGGTGGAAGTACAAGTTACATCAAGGACCTCATAAAAAATAAAAAATGGATCCAAGTCCATGCATGCATTTAGCACAAGGACCCTGAAACTGAGCAATGAAGTGTGTCTTTTGAGGTTTGCGCATACTAGTGTCAATTGTGCTAAAGACAATTGGTACAATCTTTCTAGATGCTAAGAATGGAAAAGAAGATCCAACAGTTAGCAAAGTTTGGATTTGCCAGTCTTGATCCAACGGTCAATGTTCTAAGTTTGGATTTGCCAATCTTGATCTAATGTTCTATGTTCAAAATGGGTCCAAAATTTCCTTCCCTCCTGATGTTTGGCCGATCTTTTGAATAACCTTCCCTTCCGATGTTTGGGAAGCAAATGAAAATTTCGAAAACCTGAATAGTTTGAATTTTTGTGCCACCAAGGACCTAAGTGGTTTACTTCCTATTTACTACTACTACTCCTCGTCCCTACTCCACACAAACGCGCGGCTAACGAACACGCCAGAGACACAGAGCCGCCGTACCAAGGCACACGTGCACAACGCCATGGTATGGATGGGGGAGAGAGATCAGCCGGACCGGTGCATAAGGGGAAAGGGGAGGAGAGATGGAGCATAGCAAAGGAGAGAGAAAACACACAATTTGTTTTGCGTGCATAGGTCCTAAAATTTACTACTAGTAGAGTGTACTACACTATAAGGCTGCAGGAGTAACTCATGTCAGAAACCCATCATAACTATGCTCTGACATGGAACCGCCTTCAACTTCTCTTCGCTGTTGCCCTCTTCCCCTGCCAATGTTTTATTCTCTCAGTATGTAAAATGCATGGACAGAGGTGACCATATGTCTAAGCAAAGAAATATACTACTCCCGCATTGTGTAAACTAGTAAGTTGCACATTCCTTGCACGTGAGACACAGATAGTAGACGTGTGACATATGCTCACTATATAAAATTATAATTGGTAAAGCACAGTTTTTTTAAATTTCATCAATATCTATAATGTATGGGTGTATATTTGGTCATTGTACTTGTATCATCATGTAGAAGTCAAAGATTATTAGCTACCTGAAATTTTTGATAACATGGTCTAGAGAAACAAGGGAGAAGATTCTAGTATGATGAAGAAGTGTGTTTTGAGGTTTGTGCATAGCATTCATTATGGTGAAGACTATCAATATAATCTTATCGATGCTAGAATGGAAAAGAAGATCCAACGGCTAGAAATGCTGGGATTCACGAATCTTGATCCAACGATCAACATTCAAAGTTACATACACTATATAGTGGTAAGATAAGATAAGATAAGATCATGTAGAAGTCAACGATTATTAGCTACGAGGGAGAAGATTCTAGTATGATGGAGAAGTGTGTTTTGAGGTTTGTGCATAACATTCATTATGCTGAAGACTACCAATAGAATCTTCTAGATGCAAGAATGGAAAAGAAGATCCAACGGCTGGAAATGTTGGGATTCACGAGTCTTGATCCAACGGTCAATATTCAAAGTTATCCGTACACTATATAGTGGTAAGATATCTCTACTACTATAGTGGAGGAGTTTTGAGTTGGATCCATAGTACCAATCCTGACCGGTGGGCTATTAGATCCAATGGTTTAGAGAAGCTAGATTCATGTTGAAAAGTACCTAGAGAAAACTCCACCATGCATTTTCTAGAACCATCATGTCACCACCCCCAAAATTTCATAGCACAGTAGGCTGTATTGTCTCTACTACTATAGTTTTGAAGTTTTGAATTGGATCCATAACACCAATCATGACCGTTGGGCTATTAGATCCAATGGTTCAAAGCAACTGGATTTGTGTTGAATAGTACTCCCTCCGCCAAAATATAAGGCGCCTAAGGATTAGTCAAAAGTCAACATTTTTTAAGTTTGACCATGATCATACACAAAAATATAAAAAATTTATAATACTAAATTAATATCAATAGATTCACCATAAAGTATATTTTCTTAATATATCCATTCAATATTGTAGATGTAGATATTGTTTTCTAAATATTTGGTCAAAGTTAGTAAGGTTTGACTTTTGTCCAATCCTTAGGTGCCTTATATTTTTGGACGAAGGGAGTACATACCTAGAGAAAACCCCACCATGTTCTAGAACCATCATGTCACCACCCCCAAAATGCATAAATTAAGTCTATTAATAATAACTATCTACACATATTGAGAATACAACATGGTGGACTTTTCTCTGGATACTATTCAACACGAATCCAGCTGCTCTTAACCATTGGATCTAACAGCCCAATGGTCAGGATTGGTGCTATGGATCCAATTCAAAACTGCTCCATTATAGTAGCAGAGAGAAAGCACACCTTAATAAGACCCACTATATGGCATCCTCTAAGGTTCACCTTATACATAGTGGAAACTATATAGTATCTTTATGCCTAAGGTGCACCTCAAGCTTGTGTGTTGACCATAGAGAATAGAAAAATCATTTCCCCTCTCCTTATTTCATGTGATTGTTTTCAAAAGGGGTTCAAAATTTTCAAGATGCAAAATCTTAGTAGCTAGAAGTCAAACAATCTCAACTGATATATTAATTGACCGCTCGATGGGTACCCCTAAAAGCTTTTTACATAAAACTTTCAAACCAACCTACAATTTATTGCTTGTAGTTCAAATTTGACCTTTTATTTTGATACATCAACATAAAGTCATTCAACAAGTGTACGAGATCACCTAGGAACCTTGAAAACTCATAAAACATGGGAATCGTAAGTAAAACACATTGGTCCACCTAACTGATATGTCTAGAAGCTTGGCTTATGGCATTGAGATCCATATTCTTTGGACGTTCTTTACGTAAAAGAATCATCTCGTCATCACTCAGAAAATTGAGAATTTTCTTTCCTGATATGTAACACCCTCGAATCGGCCCTATGCAAGTTTCAGCGCTCCCCGCCAAACCCGCATAGAAACGATTCAAGGACACCCACCAGGCACTTTCGTGCGGGTGGAAAACGAAGTAATACCATTACACAATAGTCCATGATGGAACCCCCAGAACAGATATATACAACACGACTCCATGAGTCAATAATACAGATATACAGTACAAGATCCAAATCACCTTGAAACCAATACAACATCCGAGTACGGACAAGATGTAAATGGGGCTAAGAGCCCTGAAGAATAACCAATGGCGTCCATAACCCTGCCCAGGCCAAGCCGGAAGGGTAACCCTGCTAACGACGTCGATCTCAAACCTGCTAAAGCAAAAGGGGTGCCGAGAAAGGGCAAGGAAAAAGAGGAGCGTCAGTACTGAGGCCAGTACATGGCGAGGCTAGAATTCGGCGGCTCTCGCCTACATAGGTATGGTGGATAGAAGCGGCAGCGCAGCATGCACTAAACAACCTATAGAGACTCGATTAACTGTCGGCTATTAGAGAGAGAGATAAGAAAGACCTATTCGGAACCAACCTTATACTAACACCAAACATACCCATCCTGGCATTTCCCCGTCGAGACCAAATGAGGAAGTCAAACCGAGGAACTCACACAATTGGCAGTTTTATACATTCCATTATATTAGAAGCACTTACTAGTTAGTTATACATAGCATGAGTCGTCCTGATAGCATAAGTAGTGGGCAGTTTTAGTTAACTATTCAGTTGTAGTTGTAGTACTTATTAGTCGGATACAATTAGCATGTGACATCCTAAACCCAGTAGTTGTTGGCACTTTTATTTCATTCCATTGGTGTTGCGATACTTACTAGGGAGGTATTACATGGCAAGATACACCCTAGTCCCACCAGTTGTTGGCACTTTTATTATCCATTCCATGATAGTGAAGCTGATTACTAGTCACATATTAAGTCAAATTTATAGCACTACTTTAGTTATGCTTGTCTATGATCGAGATACTGTGCTCCAAGTCGTCCATAACCGCGGACACGGCTTTCAGAAAGATTTACCATACAGGGGTGCACAAATAGCAACACACACACGATCAACCTCGGAAAAACCAAATCAAAACCCAACGAGGCTTTCTCGACCAAGCAATCACAGGATTCATAAAATATTTCAAGGGACCACCCCACTAAGCTACCCGCAACGAAGTTGGACGGCTCCAGAACGGACCCAGGGTTTGTGACGACGGCTGTAAACGACTGGGAACCTGAAAGTGTGACTGGGCTTGTCGATACCGCGAAAACGTGGCACGATCCAAAACGTTACAGATGCTCCATGCATAATCTTAAATAAAGCAGTAAAGCATGACATAAGTACAGGATAGTAATAAAACCCCAAACTAGTTTGTGGCCCCAAGAAATAAGAAATGAATCAAGCTCTGGCTAAGGGGATTCATGGTCCCATATGCGGATAGTGCGATACTCAAGGAACATGTATCAAGTACTCGGGGTCCTACGGGACACAAGTGAGCATGGAAAAACCAAATAACATCTATTGCCCACCGATGCCTCTGCATTAGTTATACCAGCAATTTAATAGTTGTATTTAAAGTCATGATCATCCCCACCATTAAGCATCTCCACCATTTATCATGTGCCAACTTGCCGTCAACGGTGGACAACGAAGCGAAGGGAACACAGAAGCAAGCAACTACGACTCGCAAGGACGACTATCTATCAAACAACAGGCAATAGGATGTGTCCATGGCAATATAGAGGCTGCAAGGAGTATAAATGATGCACTGAAACTAAAGGATCGCGACACAGATAGCACTAGATCAATAGTAGGAAATAAATACTATAAACGCAAAATAGGTAGAAAGGGGGAGAATGCTCGCCTGGGAAACACTGCAGAAGATACACCAAAGAACTTGTCGATACTCGCATCCACTCAACGGCCTAATCCGCGAAAAAGCAAAGCACTAAAAGAAACACCGGATGCACTATTTAATACTACGACAGAAGATCCGACATGTTCATGATATGATGCATGGCATGGCAAGATGCAGTGCAATTAGGCAATATTAAGCGGAACCGGGGTCCCGACATTTAATTATAAGGTTCAAGTTGTTTAAGATACCCGCAATTTAAATGTTGTCTTAACAAGGAAAGCATGGCATCGGTTCACCACACAAGTTTAGAGGGAGGCGATATATATAAGACTAGAATAGCCCGCATATAGCCTCCATAATTAATTTAAGTGAATCATCGAAATACCCTCAAGCACCCACAATATGTATGCAAACATGTTCAATTAATATGCAACAAGTATATGCCATATTATAAAAATAGGGGCCTCGGAAAGGGATCACACATCTCGGATCGAAGATCTTGGGGGGGGGGGGGGCTCGGAGGGTTCGGCGACCTTGGGGGTCCCGAGGGTTTGACGTGGTCGGTCTTGGCGGGATGAGTCTTCGGAGTCTCGACCATCGGTTCCAAGGAGGACATGGGGTTCCATATCGGAGTACTTGTCGATGGTCTATCGAGCGTCGCCATGCTCATTCTCCTGATGTACCAGGCGGACGAGAAGATCATGTCGTATCTTGTCACCTCGCATCTACATAGCTTTGATGTAGGTCTTGTCATGGCTAGCCTTGGACGAAGAGGATTGGACGCGGAACACCAAGTGCACCGGAGGCCCAACAACACAAACACACGGGTATACGCATATGTGCACACAAACGAGTCTTTGAGCAGCACACCAACGAGCACCAACGCAAGGATATGGCGGTCATCCGGGGCTTGGCGTTTGAACCGGAAGGCGTCGAGCGATGCGGGGTCTTGTGCGTGCGCAAGGTAGATATTGCGGTTGAGGGGTGAGGTTGACTAGGAGACGACGGTTGGTGCCCGGATGCGTGCGAGAGAGGGATGTGGAGGAAAGCAACGGCGAGCTTCCTGGGGTGGCCGGCTCTGCCGGAGGAGGTAGCCGCGAATGCTCGCGGGCGAACCTGGAGGCGGAGGCGGCAGAGATCGGCAGCGGTTCAAGGCTTGAGCAGGGGCGGCTCGAGGGCGCCTGTGAGAGACGGGGGGGAAGCGGTGGGCGGAGCCGACGGGGTCGCGCGTGACTGGCGCGAGGCGCAGGCGACACGCGACCCAGCGTGGCCATGGAGAAGGCGGTCGAGGCGAGGTCGAGCTGTAGGGGCAGTGCTCTCGGCCAGGCGAGGTGGAGCTCTGCGAGCTTGCCATCGAGGAGGAGAGGCAGCCGTGGTGGTGGGCGGGGAGCGAGACCTAGGTGGTGCTGCGAGGTCGAACGCGCGGGAGGAGGTCGAGAGGGCGGCGGAGCTCTACTGCGGGCGCAGCCACGAGGAAGGGGAGGGTGTGGTCGGTCGGACGCGGGCGACATGGCGCAGCAGGTGATGGCGGCGAGCTCCGCACGGTCGACGGCGGCCAAGGCGGGCGCCCGCGCGAGCTAGAGGAAGAAGGAGCAGGGTGGGCGTCGTGGCAAGGGAGCGGGGCAAGGCCAAGGAGCATGCATCATGCGTGACGCGCGCGCGGTGGCAGTTGTCGCGTTGCGTGGTGGGTGGTAGCGTGTCGGTGCAGCTGCGCACGCACTGGTGAGTTGCAAACTTGCAACGTGACGGGGCGGGGCGGTGCGTTGCAGCGTGTAGTGTATTAGTGTGTGCGCGCTGTGCGCTAGGGTGTGGCGGTGGCAGGTAGGAGTAGGTGGTAGGCGGGGTGAGGGAATTAGGTCTAGGGTTTGGTTGTTTTTGGGTTGGGTCGGGGTAGTAGCTGGCTAGGTGGGCCACTGGCCTGGCTGGCTGGCTCCCCCTAACAAAAATAGTGTTTATTTTGTTTGTTCATTTATTTTTATACAAAAGACTTTTGCGAATAGTTTTTAGATAAATAAAATATCCGGGAGAGACCGGGGTTTTGATTTGAATAAAGACAGGGGATATTTTAGAAAACAAAACTAGGCTTTTAGAAAATAGTTTTAGACAAAACATATGCATGATAATGACGATGCTCAAATGCAATATGGCATGATGACATGAGCATGCGGTCATGATGATGCACAAAACAAAAACAGAGCGATTTTCTAGTAGTGGTTTTACCGGGGTGCTACATGATAGTTGGAAACTCACACCGACGACATTTTTTACTACAAGAATATGCACACATATACCTCCAAAAAGATAATTAATTGAAGAGAAATCTATCACACTTACTTGTAGCTAAAGTTTGACTTAATTTCGTTAAATTGACAAGAAGTCACCAAAGTGCGTGAAGTAAGCTAGGAATCTTAGTACTAAAAACTTGGATATTACGTATAAGAAACTGTGGTCCAGTTTGTGATAACTGGGGCAGTTGCATTTTCTTTTAACCTTGCTAGGTCTCATAGGAGCGAGGTGCTTGAGAGTTAACACGGTCGGTGCAAGTAGAAGTTACATCAAGGACCTCATAAAGAATGAAAATTACATCCAAGTTCATGCATTTAGCACATGGACCCTAAAACTGAGCAATGAAGTACTGTTTTTTAAGGTTTGCGCATACTAGCGTTCATCGTGCTAAAGACTATCAGTAAAATCTTTCTAGCTGCTAAGAATGGAAAAGAAGATCCAACAATTAGCAATGTTTGGATTTGCCAGTCTTGATCCAACTGTTAATGTTCAAAGTTAATCTCTACACTATATGTAGTGGTATGGTATTGTAAGAGATAAGAGACAAGATAAAGATAAGATAAGAACTACTGCGAATGGCCGATCTAATGGTAAGTCTCGTAAGAGTGAGGTGGTTGAGAGTTAACACGGTCGGTGGAAGTACAAGTTACATTAAGGACCTCATAAAAAATGAAAATTGCATCCGGTCTGTGCATTTAGCTCAAGGACCCTTAAACCGAGTAATGAAGTACTATGTGTTTTAAGGTTTGCGCATACTAGTGTTCATCATGCTAAAGACTATCAGTAGAATCTTTCTATATGCAAAGAATGGAAAATAAGATCCAACGGTTAGCAATGTTTGGATTTGCTAGTCTTGATCCAACGGTCAATGTTCATATAAGTTAATCTATACACTATGTAGTGGTGGTATGCATGGTATTGTAAGAGATAAGAGAGAAGATAAAGGTAATATAAGAAGTACTGTGAATGGTCGATCTAATGGTAGGTCTCGTAGGATCGAGGTGCTTTGAGAGTTAACACGGTGGGTAGAATTACAAGTTACATCAAGGACCTCATAAAAATGAAAATTGCATCCAAGTCCATGCATTTAGCACAAGGATGACCCTGAAACTGAGCAATGAAGTGTATGTTTTTAGCTAGAGGTTTACGCATACTAGCGGTCATCGTGCTAAAGACTATTAGTAGAATCTTTCTAGATGCTAAGAGTGGAAAAGAAGATCCGGTGGTTAGCAATGTTTGGATTTGCCAGTCTTGATCCAATGGTCAATGTTCAAAGTTAATCCATACACTATATGTAGTGCGTGGTATGGTACGGTATACCGTAAGACATAAGACAAGATAAAGATAAGATAAAACGAAGTACTACGAATGGCCGATTTAATGGTTGGTCTCGTAGGCACGATGTGCTTGAGAGTGAACACAGTCGGTGGAAGTATAAGTTACATATCAAGGACCTCATAAAAATGAAAATTGCATCCAAGTCCATGCATTTAGCACAAGGACCCTAAAACTGAGCAATGAAGTGTTTCTTTTGAGGTTTGCACATACTAGCGTTCATCGTTCTCATCAAGACTATTAGTAGAATCTTTCTAGATGCTAAGAATGGAAAAGAAGATCCAATAGTTAGCAAAATGTTTGGATTTGCGAGTCTTGATCCAACTTGTCGTCAAAACTCTCATTGGATGGTTTCTCATATATTAATTGTGATCCCCCGATGGGTACCTCCAAAATCTTTTTTGTATAACTTTCACAGTAACCGAAAATTTACTTATACTAGTTCAAATCTGACATATTTTCGATAAATAGACATGTGTCATTCAGATCCATATTCTTTGGACTTGCTTTACGGGAAAGAACAATCTCGTCATCACACTCGGAAAATTGAGAATGTTCTTTCCTGAGATAGTAGGAAAAATGATATTGATGGAATTGTTTACTAAAACAAGATGCACCTATAGACCTTCGAAAAGACATTTAATTCAAGAGCAATCTATATCGCGCTTACTTGTAGCTCAAATTTGACATAATTTCGTTAAATTGACAAGATGCAAAAACTATCTTAGCAAGAAGTTAAACCTATTGTAAAAACTCTTGGTGTTTTGTGATATATTAATTGACCCCCCGATGGGTACCTCCAAAAGCTTTTTTGAAAAACTTTCAAAGCAACCTACAATTTTCTTAGACACGAGGCTAGTAAATTTCTAAGCTACGAAGTGTCTAGAAGTAGCTATGAAAACTACTTTTGGTCTAGTGTTTAGAACAAAGTAGGTCCACACAACCATGCTAAAAACAAAAACAGATTGTTATCCACTGACTAGTGGGCCCTCCCAATTGATTCTCTTAGACATAATTCTAGCACTAGAATCACCTTGAAGAATCTTTTTGTTGGTACTACCCACTCCACCATTAAGATATATGTTTAAGACTTGACACCGTGCTTGCTCTGATTTCTGGGGCCAATGGTCTCAGTACCATGGGGCCCTGTTGTTATTAGTGGTCTAGTTATATCCTATGACAACCAACGAATGTTAGCTCTGACTCCTCTAGCTCTTCCTTCTCGATGAAGCCTCGACGCTCAGCTTTGAAGGATGGTTACGAGGGCAGTAGGAGGCGACGTTCCCGTTGATAGTGAGGTGCCTATGGTGACTTCGTCAAGCTCAAGCCCCCCACATGACAGTTTGAAGACACAATATTTTGGAGGTGCTCATAGGGGTAGGATGTACGTTCATGCATTCATAAGGGTGAGTGTGTGTATGCATTTGTGAGAGTGTGCATTTTGTAGTGGATTTTTGCAAAAATGATAGAGATAGGCCTTCCGTTTATATTACGTTTTGCTCGGTTTTTCCAAAGAAATTGTAATGGTCACTGGTGTCTAGGGTCTATGGGCTCACTACCGAGGGGCCACATTATTAGTGGTTCAATTACATCCCATAGCAGCCAGCGAATGTGAGCTCTGACCCCCTAGCACTTCCTTTGCCATGAAGCCTCGGCGCTTGAATTTGAAGGATGGTTATGATGGTAGTGAGAGGCGATGTTCCCGTTAATATATAGCGGGGTGCCTATGGTGACTTCGTCAAGCTCAAGCCCCGCGGGATCAGTCTCAAGATCCAGTCTTTCTGAAGTGCTCATAGGTGTAGGGTGTGCGTACCTGCATTCATAGGGGTGAGTGTGTGTACGCATTTGTGAGCGTCTTCGTTTTGTAATGGGTTTTTGCAAAAAAGAGAGGGGGCTTTGGTTTATTTATTTACTTATTGAGTTTTGATATGTTTTCCAAAAGTACTCCATGTAATGCAAGCCAAACTAGGTGAGTGATGTTTGGGGGCCCATGGTCTCTCTAGCGTGGGCCCCAGTTATCACTGGTTGAGTTAAATCCAATACGGAGTAGTAGCCAGCGAATGTGAGGACCGGCTCCCCTACCTCTTCCTTCTCCACAAAGCCACTGCGCTAGGCTTTCAAGGCACGCTCTTTTTTCGAGCAATGTCAGCAGATTCAGTCATGCCGGTCCAGTGAACGACGGGGGGGTCTTGATGTGCAAGGCGGCCGGGTTAGGTTAAGTACGCCAGAGTTCACGGTCTCAGTTTATTTTCTCGAATCCAGCTTATGGGTTCTCTCCTTTTGGGGTTTTTCTCTATTCTACCTGTCTCGATCGATGATGTTTCCTAGGTTCAGATGCCGTCACAGATGGTAGACACGGAGTGGTACGACATTGTTACCGATGCGGATCTCTGGCTCTGGTGCGACTGTGCCCTGGCGCCCTGTCGCCATGTCGTGTTCGAGAGAACGAACTTCGGCCGCAGGTTCTTGGGTTGCAACTACGAATGTGAGCGCTGCACGTTCGTCCTACCGCACTCACTTTCGCCGTAGCACGCGATGATGTCACTATGGTTACAACTCGAGATCTGAGATGACCTCGAAGAGGAGGAGTAGGAGCGCCATCAGATGCATGCTGAGGAGATGGCTGCAAAGTCAAAAGATGTCTCCAACTCACTACACTCAGTCGTAAATAGGATATATGCTCTTAGATTTGGGTAATTAGAGCTGGACATTAGGTTCTTAACCAAGTATGGTCTGCAATCTAGGTATTTAGCATGCTCATGATGCATTTGGTGGCTCGCTGTAGATTCCACTAATAATTAAGTAATCCCCTTTTGTTTACTAGTACTCACCATCTCATAGTACTGCCACGTTAAATTACACTAGGTTAATTAATATGGGAGTAGTTGACAGTCGGCTTACAGCTTGTCTGGAGTTTGTGGTTACTACTAATTGATCTGGTTTATGTGTTACTGCTATCTCTATCTATATACGAGTATCACTACATTTTTGCACATTTGTGCACCTCCCCCATTGCACACTTTCTTTACCCAGCAACGTCCATCTTTCCATCGCATCACTGCAATCTCCGGTGAGTCCGCAACCATCCCAATAGTTGTTTAGGTGATTTCCATTTGAAATAGTAGATCTATATGCCACATTAGGAAGCTGGGATCACCATGGATGTAGCCATGGAATTAGTTATAAGGTCTACTGAAAATATGTAAGTATATGCTACCAAGAAGAGTCTTATGAGGATGGGAAGCTTGCCCCTAGCTTTATTTCACAGAACAGTCCTCTGCTGAACAATGTAGATGTAATTTGCTGCATATCATTCATAAACAGATTGTTATTTGCTGGTGTCCTACATTGCTGAGTTCTTTAAAGTATATTTTTCGTTAAAGGGGAACACGCCCAATCCTTGGCATCAAATTAATGCATGTATCCTTCTTTGCATTGCGAAGTTGATGTGTTCTTTCCTAAAATTTACTAGTTTTGCTGCATTTCATTTAGCATCATGTAAAACCCCAAAAATACTAATCCCGATTATCAAGTTCTAATCACCCAAGTTTAGGGTTAACAAAAACTTTTATTATTAAATCTAATATGAGTGTATGTGTGAATTGCATTCATGTATGAATGAGTGCCATTGCCATGTTTGATTGCTACAAATGATAAGGAATGGTTTAAAGATGAGTACTACATCATCTAGGACAATTACAAATTTATTCAAAAGAAAGGAAATTCAAATATGAATCATATGATCAAATGGTCATTTTGACCAAAGTTAACCACTAGCCCACTTTGGGTGTTCCTAGTAAAAGATTCCTAACAAAAAGTTTCTCAATTCTTTTCACCCCTTACTAGACCAAGTAAAAGTGAACCCAAGCCCACTTTATAAACCAACAGAAACAAATTCCAAATCTATTTAAAGGACAATTCAAAATTGAATCAAGTTCATAGGCATATATCACCATTTTTCAAAAACCACTCAAATCAATTCACCTTGACTTTTCCCAGCAACCATAGACACTCAAGCATGTGACAAACACACTCACCAAATTTCATTAAAAATTCAAATATTAATTTCATGCGGCCATTTGGTCGAGCACCTGGCAGACATAGATTAAATATGGCCTAACTTCTACTGTTGTGAGCAGTAATTGATCAACCTTTTTCCCTCATTTCACTTCCCTGGTCTCCC
The DNA here is from genome assembly GCA_910589775.1 of Avena eriantha. NCBI lineage: Eukaryota > Viridiplantae > Streptophyta > Magnoliopsida > Poales > Poaceae > Avena > Avena eriantha. Next base: position 511,382,809 of record OU342743.1, read on the forward strand.
CAATACCTAGCAGCGTAGGACATGCTGCCCCTTGGCTGTTTTGCACCAGTACCGCACCGCCAGACGCTCACCGCGCCGGTCGACCATGGACAGCTCGCAGCAGTCAGCGCTGCCCTCTCCCACGATGAACAGGAGATAGGCGACCGTCCACTGCCACCCTAGGTCCACCCCTCGATCACAGGCAAGCCCTGGACCAGCTGCATTCGCCGTGCCCACCTTTCTGTCCGCCATGCCGAGAGCGCGCTAGAGCGCCGTAGCCGACATGTGCCCACACGCCGCGCCTTGCCCTCGCCACACATGCCTACACTCGCCGTGACCCTAGCTACCTCCCAGACATGCCCGTTCGCCGCCACACGACCTGTAGCCCTGTGCGCCATCTCCAACACCGCCAGTTCCGCCCAGAGCACCGATCGTCCCCGACCATTCTCGACCGCCACGTGCCGCGCCATTACTCGCACTACGACCACCCTGAAGCACCGCGCCAAACCCTACCCACAGCCACGCTGCTAGCCCCCTGTATCGGCATCACCGACGAGCTCAAGCCATCCAGCTCTGTCCCCATCGCCGGTGTATAAATAGAGGCCACCCCAGCCTCAATTCGACACACCATTCCACTCCCATTCCTCACAGAACCTCCCACACCTCTCCCCGGAGCAAGGCGAGCACCAGATCACCAGAATTTGGCTGGAGTTCGCCGCGGTAGAGGAGAAGAGGATCCATTAATTGGAGCCACCCTAGGAGCCGCCGCGACCACCATTCGAACCGCCATCGTCTACAACGTCGTTCGCCCCCATTGCCATCCCTAGTTGGAGCCCAGGTGAGCCCCCACGACCCCCACCATCGGCGTTAGGGTTCAGTCTCGCCGGAGCTGTTCGTTGTAGATGATGCATGTCAGCCGTTAGATCCTAGTCTAATCGCACGGATTAGATTGAAACGTACCGTTTCGAGATAAATGAGCCACTGACTAGTCGGACCCCCTGTCAGCAGCCCGCTGCACCCACGCCGTGCAGCTGGGCCGGCCCAGTTACTTTCCCGTGTAGAGCCCATTGATTCAAATAGGATTTTTCTAATTTAGTTAAAACTAGATTCTATTAGTAGATTCAAAAATCAATTCAAGGAGATCCACTGCACCAGATTGCATGATTCAAATTTTGTTAGAAAGGTATTCAAAATATCTATCCAAGCTAGTTGGATCCAAACCATTTTAACTTATAGATCAGCCATAGTAAAAATAACAAACATAGACTTTTCCATATTCAAACATTTTTCAAAAATCAACCATAAATGCTTTTGAGTTGATTCCAACTATCAAAAATCACATTTGACAAGATATATCTGAAATCAACCCACGCCGTGCAGCTGGGCCGGCCCAGTTAGTTTCCCACACAGAGCCCGTTGATTCAAATAGGATTTTTCTAATTTAGTTAAAACTAGATTCTGTCAGTAGATTCAAAAATCAATTCAAGGAGATCCACTGCACCCAATTGAATGATAGAAATTTTGTTAGAAAGGTATTCAAAATATCAATCCAAGCTCGTTGGATCCAAACCATTTGAAATTATAGATCACCCATAGTAAAAATAACAAGACAAAGAATTTTCCACAGTCAAACATTTTTCAAAAATCAACCATAAATGCTTTTGAGTTGATTCCAACTCTCAAAAATCTCATTTGACAAGATCTATCTGAATACGTAAAGATATTTAGGTTTAAATGTAGTGACATTAGACTAGTACTAAAAGAATGCTATATAGGCATTTCTAATCACTTTAATTGTGTCAATTAGAAATCTTAAATTTTATAAAATATGACCACCACTTTAAATCACATTCCCAAGTATTAGAATATCTTGTGATGACATGTGTCAACAGGATCCCATATTTTAATTGGAGAATATTAAATCTTAAGTATTTTTCAATGAGTAGAAATTACTTTTCTAAAATAAGATATATAAAACTAGGTCCTCATTTCATGTGACATTTGTGATGATGCTAGATCATCAAGTGTGAGCCTTTGTGTGCTAAATAGAAGTAGTTAAGTATTGTTTGGTGATTGTGTACCTAGTATTCATTTATAGATGATAGTACCGACCCAGGTTACGAGGAGGAGGAGTACTACCAAGAATAAGAAGAAGAAAACTTCAACCACTGCACTACTCAAGGCAAGCTAACACTTGCAAACCTCATATATCTGCAAGCCTAACACTACAAGTTAATTATGCAAGCTAACACTTGTAAATTTGATAACCTATGCAAGATGCATTAGGCACGCTTTGGTTATACAACTTTGTTTATACCAATCCCAAGTTTTACTTGCAAGCTGTATTCTTTTATTTTTACCAAAGTTTACTTTTATTTAGTGCTTTGTGAGTATTGGAAAAATAGTATAGATACTATAAAGAGTATAAAACTAGGCCTAAGTAGTTATACTTAGATGTCATCAAAAGGCATAAAACTAGAGTTGGATAGTTACACTTGATTAGCACCCCTCATTAGTGAATACCCTCAACTATAGTGGCTAGTGCTAAGCATAAAAGTTGATCACTTTAGATGGGAATACTTGGTGAAAATGATTATGAAAACCTTGGAATGATGATTCATTCTATTTATTTGTTTTGACATGTGTTATAGACACAAAATGATTTTATGATGAAAATGTTGAGGCATGAGCCTTAGCCCTTTATAAAAACTGATGGTTGGGTTCGGATGCGATACCTTTCCAATTTTACCGTAAAACCACAATACCTGAATTGGGTAGGGCTTAACTAGAAGTTTATATGCCTTAGTATGGGTTCCCTCACGGAAGTGGTTGAGCTGAGGCTACCTCGTGAGTGTGAATGTCCACCTATGCAGTGCCCAGGATGGCAGATGGCCATGGCTGGGAGGCCAAGCTCATAGGGGAGGTGCCTATACTAGAGTGTGTAATTGAAGGGTTATGATTGATTATCCGCATACTAAGTATGATGATTCAGGGTTATCCCTGACAGATGTATCAAATTTTGTGGTGAAAGTGTACCACCTCTGCAGAGTGTCAAACTATTCGAATAGCCGTGTCCGTGGTCATGGACAGTTGGAGTGGCCATACTGTTCCGTTGTTAGATGTTCTTAAAATGACGTGTGAATTGAACTATGACTTTGACTTGACCACAACAGGGTTGTGGACATGAAAACTAGTTTCCCACTTAGGTGATGTAGAACACCAAATTAGTTTTCTTTACCTCTAAACTTAGTATGAAATAAACCTGCCTTTTTGCAAATAAACCTAGAGCTTAAGATTTCTAATACAACTACCTTAATTGTTAGTGATAGTTTGCGAGTACTTAAAGAGTCCTCATGGCTTTGTCCCTGGCTATTCCCGTGGCCAGACTATAAGGAGGACTACTAGGAATACGGATAGCAAGAGGTCTATGACAACTAGGATCATCTTCCATTGTCAGTATTGCCCATGAATCTAAAGATGGAGCCCTACTACGTTTACTTTCCGCTGCTTTTATTGTATTAAGACTGGATCATGAGATCTGTTATTTGTAAGACCTTTATTATGGTTTATAATGGTTGATGTACTCTGGTACCAATTTTTTTATGTCTCGCAAAAATGGTAATCCTAGGATTGCGATGTATGGCATAACAGGCATCTGGGATTAAAAATCTGGGTGTTGACACATCATGTGCATGTCCCACCCGTGGAGGAGGCATTATCGAGTGACAAGTGTTTTTATGTATCCAGCTGCTATGCTGGAATTTCAGTAACCTATGCTTTGTCCACATCATGTGCATGTCCCACCCGTTGTCAGATGTTCTCAAAATGACTTGTGAATTGAACTATGACTTTGACTTGACCACAACAGGGTTGTGGACATGAAAACTAGATTCCCACTTAGGTGATGTAGAACATTAAATTAGTTTTCTTTACTTCTAAACTCAGTATGAAATAAAACTGCCTTTTTGCAAATAAACCTAGAGCTTAAGATTCCTACTAGAACTACATTACTTCTTAGTGATAGTTTGTGAGTACTTAAAGAGTACTCATGGCTTTGTCCCTGGCTATTCCCGTGGCCAGACTATGAGGAGGACTACCAGGAAGATGGACAGCAGGAGGTCTATTACAACTAGGATCATCTCCCATCGCCAGCATTGCTTGTGACTCTGAAGATGGATCCCCTACTACGTTTACTTTCCGCTCCTTTGATTGTATTAAGACTGGATCATGAGATCCTTTTTTTGTAAGACCTTTATTATGGTTTGGAATGGATGATGTAATGTGGTACCAATTCTGTTATGTCTCGCAAAAATGGTAATCCTAGGATTGCGATGTATGGCATAATAGGCATCTGGGATTAAAATTCCGGGTGTTGACAAGTGGGTATCAGAGCCATCCTGACCATAGGAGACCCTAGTTAGAATGGACGTCTGAACAAAAACTTAGTTTCAAAACAAAGGAAGTGAGTATTTATGAAAACCTATTCCCACTCTTATCCTCGAGATTCTTTCAACAAAATTCATGTTCCTCAAAAATTCTTGCAATCCTACATAAAATTTGACACACTTAATCACCCCACTAACTTGCTCACCCTAAATTCTTATAGATGGAGGTAAAGTATAATAAGTTCTACCAGCTAGGCAACGGAGGCCACCTAAGCTTTGAGAGGGATCTCGATGCACTCGCAGAGTATCTTGAGCGCCCGCATCCGGAATTCTTCGGTGCCCAACTCAATGATCCACAAGGAGGAGAGCTATCATGGCTGATAATTGCAGATCTCAGAGGCAAGATGGAAGCACCCACTTCGGAGAAGATCCAATTCAGCGTTCGGGAGAATAACTGGCTAGATGGATTAGCCAGGGCTATGCAAGAAGATCTTGCCCGTCTATGAGGACAAAACATCAACCAGATCCAGGGAACTCGCTTTGCTCACTACGCAAGGCGTGATTCCATGGGAATGCCTTTGGAGATGCAAGGACACTAGGAGCTGAAGCACCAAGTGGATAATCTCGACTTCATGTTGTATGATAGACAGCAAGAGTTGGACAACGCTCATGCCTACGCCAACCACAACCATGCCATTGCAGTCAAGAAGGACCAGACCCTCGCCATCCTCGCCAAGGAGCGCCAATCACTTCGCCGTCAGTGTGATAAGAAGGATCGCATCATCGATCGTCTTTGCAAGAAGGTGGACACTATTGAGAAGATCATCCGTGATTAGGAAGTCCAGCTTGAAGCGAAGGAGGAGGAAGGTGAAGATATCCGTGGAGATCTCTACTCTTACCTCAGCGATGATGATGACTACCTGGAGGATGATGCCATGGAGTTCCACACTAATGATGATGATTCCGACTTCATTGATTATGATTAGATGCACTTGAGCACTACCATATGAATGAGTTGTACACAGTCCCACTATATCGTAGCTTCACAGAATGGTTCTTAAAACCATCTGTTTTCTATTTGTGTTGTGGTGTGTGTTTGTATTGTGTGCTATGAATGAATGAATGAATGAATGAGAGGATGTTGCTAGTTTACAAAACCTGAGTCAAACTCAAAGTTAAAGCTTTTGAAACAAAACCACGAACCTTAGAGATTTTCCTCTTATCTTACCATCTATCTCAATCTTCAGATGACTCGCAGAAATCTCGGAGGAAGCAGTTCCTCTCAGGACCCCATGCTGCAGATTCTGCAAATGCTAGTTTCTGACCATGAAGCTAGTACGGCTGAATGTCAAGCCAACTTAGCCACTCTTCGACAGATAGCTCAGATGGCCCACAATAATCAAGGCCACGGAACACCAGGATCACCATGGATCCAAGCTCAAGAACCTTCAGAATACCAACCAACCTATATTTAGTAAGTCTGAGGAGCCCTTAGATGCTGATGACTGGCTGCAAACCATGGAGAACAACTTAGAGGTCGCAGGAGTTGAAGCGAATGAAAAAGTACTGTTTGCCACCCATTAGCTGGCAGGCGATGCAAGAGCATGGTGGAATAGCATTCGTACCATGAACGGAGGTCAGATGATGACTTGGGATGAGTTCAAAATCAAGTTCAACATGACTCATGTGCCCCCGGGTCTGATTAAGAGGATGAGGGATGAGTTCAGAGAATTGAAACAAGGAAGGATGACTGTGGTGGAATACCGTGAAAAATTTCTATCATTAGCTAGATATGCCCCTGATGAGATTGACATAGAAGCAAAGAAGAAAGAGAGATTCCTGAACAGACTACATGATGAGATGCAAACTGTGCTAGTCAACATTCCCTTTGATGATATTGAAGCTCTAGTGGATTCTGCCATCAATGACAACCGCAAGCGTAGGATGATGCACTAGCCTGGATCCCACAATAACCAGAAGTATCGCCCCAGCCCGTCTGCAGGATATGCCCCAAGAAACAACAGACCCCCTATGTCCCATCCAATCTATCCCACCGTGGAGGAGGAAACCCGAGGTCTGGAGGAAACCATAACAATAACCCTGGCAACTCCAATAACTTCAACCATGCACCACCCAAGTCCAACAACACCAACAACAACAATACTGCCCCAAGGACTGGAAGCAATGCTATGCCTATCGCAGGAAAAGACAAGTCCCATATTACTTGCTTTGAATGCGGAGCCAAGGGTCACTACTCCAACGAGTGCCCTAAGAAGCTTGCAGCAGCCACCAATGTGAATGCACCCGCTCAACAGCAACGCCGTGTTTAGCCTGGAAGGAGATTTTCCCTAGGGAACTCGCTCAACTGCAATGGCCGTCTGTTCCACATGAATGCTGAAGAAGCTCAGGAAGCACCAGATGTCATGCTGGGTATGTTTTCTGTTAACTCAGTACTTGCAAGAGTGTTGTTTGACTCTAGAGCATCGCACTCGTTTTTTACACAAGAATTTGCATGCACTAGTAAGATTCAACCAACAAAATTGAAGCATGTTATGATAGTTCAAATACCTGGTTCAACCATCAAAGCCAGAAAAATTTGCAAGGTTGTACCTATCAGAATCCATGGGATAGATTTTTATGCTATTCTAATAGTACTTGGAATCAAAGGTTTGGCAGTAGTACTAGGAATGGATTGGATGTCGAAACATAAAGGATTAATCGACTGTGCCAAGAAAGCCATAACTATGACCAGTAGCTCTGGAGTATCAGTAGAGCATGTATCTGAGATGCTGCCCCGTCAATTCAAATGCAACAAGAGTCTGGCCTAACCAACCCTAGACCAAGTTAGAGTAGTCTGTGAATACCCCGACGTGTTCCCAGATGAATTGCCTGGTATGCCCCCAGATCGGGATATCGATTTCATCATTGAACTAGTTCCTGGAACTGGACCCATAGCTGAGAGACCTTATAGCATGAACCTATATAAATTAGTGGAGCTGAAGAAGCAACTTGATGCTATGCTGGATAAAGGTTTGATTCAACCAAGTGCGTCGCCATGGAGATTGCCTGTTTTGTTTGTGGATAAGAAAGATGGAGGTAACCATTTGTGCACGGATTACCAGAAGCTGAATGATGTCACCATCAAGAACAAGTACCCACTGCCAAAGATAGAAGATCTGTTTGATCAGTTGACTGGTGCCAGAGTGTTTTCTAAGATTGATCTTAGAACTAGTTATCATCAACTCAAGCTTCATGCAACGGATATTCCAAAGACCGTCTCACCACCAGATATGGATTGTATGAGTACACGGTCATGTCTTTTGGATTAACCAATGCCCCCGCTTATTTCATGAATCTCATGAATAAGATTTTTATGAACTTCCTGGATAAGTTTGTCGTTGTTTTTATCGATGATATACTGATCTATTCCAAGTCAGAAGAAGACCATGATCTACACCTAAGAACCATCCTTGAAACCCTTAGAGAGCATCAATTGTATACCAAGTTTAGAAAATGTGAGTTCTGGTTGAAGGAAGTATGATTCCTAGGACATATCGTGTCGGAAGGAGGACTCGCTATTGATCTCGCCAATATTAAAGATGTTGAAGAATGGAAAGCCCCAACCACTCAAACCCAAGTCCGTGCATTTCTCGGATTAGCGGGATATTACCACAAGTTCGTTGAAGGGTTCTCGAGTATCGCAAGACCAATGACCCAACTGTTGAAGAAAGATTAGAAGTTTGAATGGACAGACAAATGTGAAGCAAGTTTTCAAGAGCTCAAGAAGATATTGATTTCAGCCCCAATCTTGATTATGCCAGATATGGAGAAGCCTTTTGATGTGTATTGTGATGCATCAAAGATTGGTCTCGGATGTGTGTTGATGCAAGGAGGCAAAGTTATATCATATCTGTCTAGACAAGTGAAGCAGGATGAGCAAAACTACCCTACCCATGACTTAGAATTGGCAGCCGTAGTTTTAGCTTTGAAGACATGGCATCATTACCTTATGGGTAACCGATGTGAGATTTATCCGGATCACAAGAGTCTGAAGTATATTTTCACCCAGAAGGAGCTGAATATGAGGCAAAGGAGATGGATAAAGTTAATCAAGGATTATGACCTTGACATTCACTATCACCCCAGCAAGGCCAATGTGGTAGCAGATGCTCTTAGCAGATTGCCGTGTAGATTAAACACCATGATAAAAGAAGCCCATGCAAGTTTGCATGAAGAGTTGGAGCAGTTTAGAATGGAGCTAGTTAGCAAAGGATTTTTAGCTAGCATTGAACTCCAACCCACTTTGATCAGTCAGATCAAGGAAGCGTAGAAAGGAAATGCGAGTATCGATGGAATCAAGCGTCGTATCGGTACATGGAAGGTACCCGGATTCACCAAAGATTAAGAAGGATTTTTGTGGTACAAAGGACGTATCTATGTGCCAGTAGACTCGGAGTGGAAACAAGTAATCATGCAGGAAGCTCATGATACTCTTTATTCTATACATCCCGGAGGAACAAAGATGTATCAAGATTTGAAGGAGCAATTTTGGTGGCACAAGAAGAAGAGAGAAATAGGAAGCTACATAGCCAAGTGTGATATCTATCAGAGAGTCAAAGCGGAACATCAGCGACCCGCAGGACTTTTGCAACCATTGCAGATTCCGGAATGGAAATGGGATTCTGTCGGAATGGATTTTATCACCGGTTTGCCTACCTCTAGTAGGGGAAATGACTCTATTTGGGTCATAGTGGATAGACTGTCCAAGGTGGGTCATAGTGAAATGACTCTATTCTAAGACCATAGTGTCGGATCGAGGAATCGAGTTTACCTCAAGATTTTGGCAGAAAGTCCAAGAAGGATTAGGAACCAAGCTGAACTTCAGCACAGCTTATCACCCGCAAACCGATGGACAAACTGAAAGAGTCAACCAAATCTTAGAAGATATGTTGAGAGCTTGTGTGTTAGAATATGGATCAAAATGGGAAGATTGTCTACCTTTCACAGAATTCTCATACCACAACAGTTATCAAGCCAGTTTGCAAATGGCCCCCTTTGAATTTCTGTATGGAAGAAAGTGTCGTACCCCCCTGAATTGGTTGCAAGTAGGAGACAGTCAGATTTTCAGACTCGACATCCTACGAGAAGCCGAAGAGAAGGTTCACAAAGTCCATGAACACCTCAAGACCGCCTAATTGAGATAGAAGAGTTAAGCTGACAAGAGACATCGAGACCTGACTTTCAATGTCAGAGATTTTGTATATCTCAAAGTATCACCCTTGAAAGGAATGCAACATTTTCAACTGAAAGGGAAATTAGCCCCCAGATATATTGGACCCTTCAAGATTTTGAATCGTTGAGGAGAAGTATCATATCAACTGGAACTGCCAGATGAGATGTCAGCCATACATGATGTGTTCCATATCTCGTTACTTCGCAAATGCTTAGAAGTTTGGAGAAGACTGAAGTGTTCAAGAACATCGATCACCGAGCCATAGATATCAACAAGGATCTAACTTATCGTGAAGTACCCATCCGTATATTGGAAGAAGCATTTAGAACCATCCGGACCAGAAGTATCAAGTTTCTCAAGATCCAGTGGAGCAATCATACTGAAGAAGAAGCTACTTGGGAGCGAGAAGATTACATTAGGACCGAGTTTCCAAATCTCTTTAGTTCCTAGTTTTTCTTCAATCTCGGGACGAGATTTTTTAAGGCGGGAAGGTTTGTAACACCCCAAAAATACTAATCAAGATTATCAATTTATAATCACCCAAGTTTAGGGTTAACAAAAACTTTTATTATTAAATCTAATATGAGTGTATGTGTGAATTTCATTAGTGTATGAATGAGTGCCATTGCCATGTTTGATTGCTACAAATGATAAGGAATGTTTTAAATATGAGTACTATATCATCTAGGACAATTACAAATTTATTCAATAGAAAGGAAATTCAAATATGAATCATATGATCAAATGGTCATTTTGACCAAAGTTAACCACTAGCCCACTTTGGGTGTTCCTAGTAAAAGATTCCTAATAGAAACTTTCTCAATTCTTTTCACCCCTTGCTAGACCAAGTAAAAGTGAACCCAAGCCCACTTTACCAACAGAAATAAATTCCAAATCTATTTAAAGGACAATTCAAAATTGAATCAAGTTCAATGCATAGATCACAATTTTTCAAAAACCACTCAAATCAATTCACCTTGACTTTTCCCAGCAACCATAGACACTCAAGAATGTGACAAACACACTCACAAAATTTCATTCAAAAATTCAAATATTAATTTCATGCGGCCATTTGGTCGAGCACCTGGCAGACACAGATTCAACCTGGCCAAACTTCTAATGTTGTGAGCGGTAATTGATCAACCTTTTGCCCTCATTTCACTCCCCTGGTCTCCCACAACACCTAGCAGTGCAGGACACGCTTCCCCTTGGCCGTTTTGCACCAGTGCCGCGTCGCCGGACACTCACCACGTTGGTCGACCATGGACAGCTCGCAGCAGCCAGCGCCGCCCTCTCCCACGATGACCAGGAGACAGGCGACCGTCCACCGCCACCCTATGTCCATCCCTCGATCGCAGGCAAGCAATAGACCAGCCGCATTCGCCACGCCCACCTTTCTGTCCGCCATGCTGAGAGCGCGCCAGGGCGTCGTAGCCGACATGCACCCACACGCCGCGCCTCACCCTCGCCATGTGTGCCCGCACTCGCCGTGACCCTAGCTACCTCCCAGACATGCCTGTTCGCCACCGCGCAACCTGTAGCCCCTGTGCGCCGTCTCGAACGCCGCCAGTTCCGCCCAGAGCACCAATCGTTCCTGACCATTCTCAACCGCCCCGTGCCATGCCATTACTCGCAATATGACCGCCCTGAAGCACCGCACCGAACCCTACCCGCAGCCACGCCACTAGCCCCTGTATCGCCTCACGGACAAGCCCGAGCCATCCCGCTCTGTGCCCATCGCCGGTGTATAAATAGAGGCCACCCCAGCCTTAATAGGACACACCATTCCACTCCCCACTCCTCACAGAACCTCCCACACCTCTCCCCGGAGCAAGGCGAGCACCAAATCACCGGAATTTGGTCGGAGTCCACCGCTGCAGAGGAGAAGAGGAGTCATTGATTGGAGCCACCCCAGGAGCCTCCGCGACCACCATTCAAACCGTCGCCATCTACAACGTCATTCGCCCCCATCGCCAACCCTAGCTGGAGCCCAGGTGAGCCCCCACTACCCCCACCATCGCTGTTAGGGTTTAGTCTCGCCGGAGCTGTTTGTCGTAGATGATGCATGTCAGCCGTTAGATCCTAGTCTAATCGCATGACCTAGATTGAAACGTACCATTTCAGGATAAAGGAGCCACTGGCTAGTGGGACCCCCCTTTCAGTAGCCTGCTGCACCCGTGCAGTGCAGCTTGGCTGGCCCAGTTAGTTTCCCACACAGAGCCCGTTGATTCAAATAGGATTTTTCTAATTTAGTTAAAACTAGATTCTGTCAGTAGATTCAAAAATCAATTCAAGGAGATCCACTGCACCCAATTGAATGATAGAAATTTTGTTAGAAAGGTATTCAAAATATCAATCCAAGCTCGTTGGATCCAAACCATTTGAAATTATAGATCACCCATAGTAAAAATAACAAGACAAAGAATTTTCCACAGTCAAACATTTTTCAAAAATCAACCATAAATGCTTTTGAGTTGATTCCAACTCTCAAAAATCTCATTTGACAAGATCTATCTGAATACGTAAAGATATTTAGGTTTAAATGTAGTGACATTAGACTAGTACTAAAAGAATGCTATATAGGCATTTCTAATCACTTTAATTGTGTCAATTAGAAATCTTAAATTTTATAAAATATGACCACCACTTTAAATCACATTCCCAAGTATTAGAATATCTTGTGATGACATGTGTCAACAGGATCCCATATTTTAATTGGAGAATATTAAATCTTAAGTATTTTTCAATGAGTAGAAATTACTTTTCTAAAATAAGATAAATAAAACTAGGTCTTCATTTCATGTGACATTTGTGATGATGCTAGATCATCAAGTGTGAGCCTTTGTGTGCTAAATAGAAGTAGTTAAGTATTGTTTGGTGATTGTGTAACTCGTATTCATTTATAGACGATAGCATCGACCCAGGTTAGGACGAGGAGGAGTACTACCAAGAAGAAGAAGAAAACTTCAACCATTGCACTACTCAAGGCAAGCTAACACTTGCAAACCTCATATATGTGCAAGCCTAACACTACAAGTTAAGTATGCAAGCTAACCGTTGCAAATTTGATAACCTAGGCAAGATGCATTAGGCATGCTTTGGTTATACACCTTTGTTTATACCAATCCCAAGTTTTACTTGCAAGCTTTATTCTTTTACTTTTACCAAAGTTCTTTACTTTTAGTTAGTCCTTTGTGAGTATTGGAAAAATAGTATAGATACTATAAAGAGTATAAAACTAGGCCTAAGTAGTTATACTTAGATGTCATCAAAAGGCATAAAACTAGAGTTGGATAGTTACATTTGATTAGCACCTCTCATTAGTGAATACCCTCAACTATAGTGTCTAGTGCTAAGCATAAAAGTTGATCACTTTAGATGGGAATACTTGGTGAAAATGATTATGAAAACCTTGGAATGATGATTCATTCTATTGATTTGTTTTGACATGTGTTATAGACACAAAATGATTTGATGATGAAAATGTTGAGGCATGAGCCTTAGCCCTTTATAAAAACCAATGGTTGGGTTTGGATGCAATACCATTCCAATTTTACCGTACAACCACAATACCTGAATTTGGTAGGGCTTAACTGGAAGTCTATATGCCTTAGTATGGGTTCCCTCACGGAATAGGTTGAGTCGAGGCTGCCTCGTGAGTTTGAATGTCCACCTATGCAGTGCCCAGGATGGAAGATGGCCATGGCTGGGAGGCCAAGCTCATAGGGGAGGTGCCTATACTAGTGTGTGTAATTGAAAGGTTATGATTGATTATCCGCATACTAAGTATGATGATTCAAGGTTATCCCTGATGGATGTATCGAATTTTGTGGTGAAAGTGTACCACCTCTGTAGAGTGTCAAACTATTCGAATAGCCGCGTCCGCGGTCATGGACAGTTGGAGTGGTCATACTGTTCCGTTGTTAGATGTTCTTAAAATGACGTGTGAATTGAACTATGACTTTGACTTGACCACAACAGGGTTGTGGACATGAAAACTAGTTTCCCACTTAGGTGATGTAGAACACCAAATTAGTTTTCTTTACCTCTAAACTTAGTATGAAATAAACCTGCCTTTTTGCAAATAAACCTAGAGCTTAAGATTTCTAATACAACTACCTTAATTGTTAGTGATAGTTTGCGAGTACTTAAAGAGTCCTCATGGCTTTGTCCCTGGCTATTCCCGTGGCCAGACTATAAGGAGGACTACTAGGAATACGGATAGCAAGAGGTCTATGACAACTAGGATCATCTTCCATCGTCATTATTGCCCATGAATCTAAAGATGGAGCCCTACTACGTTTACTTTCCGCTGCTTTTATTTTATTAAGACTGGATCATGAGATCCGTTATTTGTAAGACCTTTATTATGGTTTATAATGGTTGATGTACTCTGGTACCAATTTTTTTATGTCTCGCAAAAATGGTAATCCTAGGATTGCGATGTATGGCATAACAGGCATCTGGGATTAAAAATCTGGGTGTTGACACATCATGTGCATGTCCCACCCGTGGAGGAGGCATTATCGAGTGACAAGTGTTTTTATGTATCCAGCTGCTATGCTGGAATTTCAGTAACCTATGCTTTGTCCCCAAATTTTTTTTTCGAGAAAGAGCGCTTTATTACTTAAAATGTCCCCTAAAATATATTGATCATTTTTGTTGCATCATGATTTTCCAAAACAAAGTCATTCTGATTTGTTGCCACTTACTAAGGCCAGGACTGCTAATGTGCTAGCTAAGAAGGCAAACCCATGTTTGGGCAATATGCCTCTATGGTTCTTTGCCATTTGGGGTACCACTGTGGAGCTTGCACGATGTGTGCAGCTGAATTTGGATTTTTTTGTGAAACGAGAATTTGGTTTATTTTTTTGAAATGAGAATCTGGTTTAATTTTGGATTTGTTATCTATAGTTTCCACCTTACTCATATTTTCATGGCATAATGGTGCTGGTCACTACAAGGATTCGACAATTGCCCGTCTCGAAGAGAAATACAAAGCTCATAGACACATGATTTTGTGCCTTCAAGAGAAAGTGAAACACCAAGATTAATAGATTAGGCGCCTGAAGGAAGAAGTGTCCACATCCACTAAGCGGATAGCTGATTTGACTAGAAGATGGAATACATCAATTTCAGTTGCTCATGATGTTGATGTTGATTTTCAAAAGTTCATGGCTGCCAACTTAGTTCCCGAGTTACCTAATGTGGATGGCGACTAGCTGATTGGCCAAGTGTACGACCAGATCTTGGAACAAGTGGGAATGCGAACTGACAATCTTTTCAATTCGGCTCTAGAAGTAGATGAGACCCTGAAAGAAATTCAAGATTCTCCATGCCCATACAGTCCTGATCCTGCAAAAGATGAGGAAATCTGTAAACCATATTGACCACTCTACTTTCATTTTTGAAGGGTTTGTGTCTCTTGTGAGGATGACTGTTTGTGAAGTCAGGTACTATAACAATTTTTTTTTCTCTGCTATGTGTGGTGTCCACGAATCTATATATTTGATGTAATATTATGACATATATATTGGACCTGGCTTTATTTGAATATATTTGGCAACAACAATCATCTTATTCGAACTTGCGGTGGTTTTTTATCTTTCAATTTTTTCCTTCTAAGATCTGTTAATGATGATGTTAATGCCAGTTGCGAGTGATTTGTTAGCATGTTTCTGGTAGTAAACCAAAACTTCTTATTGTAGATTGTGGAATTTCAGGTCGATGTTTGAACTCTAGATCTTGATGTCATAGAAAGGGAAGACTTCTACCACCTGGAATATTTTACCTAGCAATTCATTGTATCAGACGAATAAGTGCACAAACTTGATGCCTGTAGGTGGGAAACTGAGCAACGCAAGTGCACAAAATTGTATCAGTTGTATGGTTGCTACTATTAAAACAACGGGGGTTTCCCCTAAAAAAGAGGGGTTTGCAAAAAATATATAGTGGGGCAAAAGTTAGTTTCGAGTTCGAGGAAGCTTAGTCATGTGCCCATCGACCCCATCATCATCTTCTCCACCTGGCCGCCCTCCCTCGACCGCACCGTCCCCACTGCTCCACCATTGAACATCACCGCACCGCTGTTTGCATGTATGTACATCCCCAACCTCTAGCCATTACGGGCTTGCTGAAGGATGGAATGCATTTATTTTTGGGCATTGCAAGATAAATAAACTGGTGGCGTTTACAGGAAATGGAATCGGTGTTGGTGGATGCATTTGTTGTGCTGGCGGATGCTTGTAAATCAGAGGTGGATGCTGAAGCAACACCAGCGGATACATGTGAAGAGGATGCGGAGGTCGATGCTTGTACTGCATCGGAGTCTTGGGCAGTGTTTAGTGATGCTTGGAAAGCGGTGGAGGCACTGTCGAATTCCTCGTCAGCTACTGCTGGAACAAATGCGGCTATGTTGGCTGCCATTGCGAAAGCGACAACTGCGTGGGATGCTAGGAGTGCGTCAGCTCATGGTCGTGCTTCTTCATCATCAAAGGCTGTGGCTCATCATTCGTCGGTAGCGCCTGCTCCATCTACTCAGAACTTGTCGACCCCATTGTAAGTTCTGCATTGGATTTTGCCTCCCTGACTTCCTCCCTCTTTTGTGTATTCTGCTCCAGGATTTTTTCTAGACGCAGTGGATATTAGTTTAAACTAGTAGTACTAGGAACATAAAAATCTATTTAATCACAAACTAGTGATCCGAATGGGATGAAACTTTCACAGGATTCAAACCTAGGCACCGATGATTTACTGATTTTTTGTCAATTTTTTTGAATAGTTTTACTTTTTAGTTCAAAATCTGAGCTATTTTCATACATTTGATCTAAGATGGAAGCTGGATCCTGGGCAAGTCACTGTGAGACTTGGGTTCACCAAGTCACTGAAGCTGCGTCCGTTTTTTCTCCCCTTGTTTATGATAAAACTAGAAAATTCAGGTGGGGGACTTTCTGTCCTCCCCGGTGACCTAAAAAAAGTTCTTCATTCCCTTTGCCCAGTTCGGACATGCTGAAGCATTATGTGGTGCTTCCGTACTACTCTGGTTGATTCCTTGTGCTGTTTAGGTTATTTTATTGACATACTTTGCTTTTTAGGGAGTTTTTCAGATGCATGCAGTTTACGAAATTTCGATCATATATTTTCCTGTCAATGTATGATGCATTGTGGTGTTTACTTAATTCTTTTTTTAGGGTTGTGCATTGTGCATTGGGATGTTTACTTAATTTTGATGATGCACTTGTGATATTTGCATCATCCTACTAGCTTCGGTGGAAGAACATATGCAACAATCAATGACTTTTCAGGCAATCTATTTGGTCAGATTCTTGTCAGGCTTCTTCCGCACCCATCCTACATACTGAGGGCATGAATCGCCCAAAAATGTTGGATGGACCTCATGGGAAGTAATGATTTAAAAAGGCTGACCCTATCACACAATAGAGGTATGTCGTTAAGTGGGTTTTTCACCAACACTTCTGAGGATGCTCGATTCTTAACAAGTCATAATCTTGACCAATCCATCTTCCAAAAGCTGAAAAGGCTGGTGGAAGTACATAAAGCCTACAAACCATATGTACTCGGATGTCGCAATGGTAGGGTGGTACTTCATTATCCGCAAGGGTCTATTCGAGAAATCATGGGCAATTGTCTTCACACAGTTGCAGCAATTTCTGGGTTGTTTGGATAATAACCAATGGTAACCAAGCACTTGTGCAGAGGTACTCATCAGAGTTAGGAAAATGGGAGGCCTAGATTGAACCCGCTGAGATGCTAGCTAAGATTGATCACATGCTGTCAACTCTCCTAGGGAACATTTTGTATTGGCCAACAATGAACTCCAGATATATAATTTCCTTCGACAACATGACAACAAAACTGTGTTATATTGAGTGCACCCATGAGACACATGATATTTGTAGATGCAATTTTGTCATTGCTAAGGGGCATAATGGAGATGTTTCCCTTGCGGTTATAAGAGACTACACTCTAAACACGTGGTCCAGTACAAGATCATCAATAGGCAAATGGGAAGCTTGGGTGCCTCATATAAAGGTTGAGTTGGATACTCTCCTTGGCCTTGAGAAATCATGGGCATATGGTGGGAAAGATGCAATAAGGTTGCTCTGCGCATTTGAGGATAGAGAAATGGTGGTTATATGGGCGAAGGAGGGAGTATTTGAATTAGATCTCAGTAGCATGAAGTCTAAGAAGTTCAGATCTCGTAAACGTTGGTGTACTTTACATCCCTACATTATGACACCTGGTTAGTGCAATCATTCATGTGCAACCTTTGCATTTTTGTACACCTATGATTTTGCTAATCACTTTGTTCATTTCCTTCAACAACCGACGTGATTCGTAGTGCTAAATCAAAGACACAAAAAGGAAGTCCTATCAGCAACATAGCTGATTCAGACTACAACATCAAGGAGATGAAAATAACACTTGGATGAACAAGCAAGGCTTGTTTGGGAAAGCATGTGTTTGCCCAGGTTCTGTTATTTGGAGCTACATACTGATATTTGTTTGTTTTGGTAGCTGATGGAACTGTGGCGACACCTTTTTTTGTGCTGCAGTCACAGCGGCAGGGGCTGGAATATTAGAGCCGTCTGTTCGTTTTGGGGGCCTATGTGTGTCTGATAAAACATTTTTTATATGATGAAATGGTGTTCTCTATATAGTAGTGTATGCATGATGAAATCTCGTTTTATGTGTTCTACATATACTTTAGCTGGTGTTTGTGTTTTGATAGTATGTTGTAGTAGGAGTATTTGTTTCATAGCAAGCTTTTATTTGATCTGAATTAGTACTACCATTTAGTTAGTTCTTCCTATAGAAGAGTCTGTGCTGACACCTAAATAATTAGTAGACCTTGGGTGCACACCATTTTCACATGCTTGAATCAGAGCTACTTCAGACATTTGTTTGTTGTTATGTTAAACAAACATTCTTGTATTGGAGATATGCATTTTCATACACGTGGTAGATAATCACTCTCCCTGACTTGGATCCCTGAAATAGAGGGAGAACATCCTATTTTTTAATTATTCTTTGGACAATATCTAAATCCAAAATCATTGTCGACTGCATAAACCTACTGTCTACCCTGTTTGAATTGGAGGCATCAGTTGATGTGAGTCTCGCCCTTAAATTCCTGACAAGATGACGTTTGACCTACAAAACCTTTTCTATAGTAATGAAAACTTGACCGACAACCAAATTCCAAATCATAATCGAGCGGGAAAATAACCCACGACCCTGAAGCATTTCGCACCCCTCTGTTTCAAACATTTTTTAGGCAAAATCACCCACTAAAGTAGTACCATTTTTATATTATTACATGGACGCTAGCCAAATTTAAAATCCGAGTCAAGCGTCAAAATTTACCGCCTATGCAATGTGAATGGAAGGTATCCAAGTTTATGTGCAAAAAAATGTTTATGGATGATCAGTTGATGTGACTCTCGGCCTTGAATTCCTGGACAGATAGCGTACGGTCTACTACCTTTTTTCTATTAGTAGATGGAGGCTAGCCAAATTCAAAATCTCTATCGAGGGGAAAAATCACCCACCTACGTTGAAGCATTTCCCGCCCCACCGTTTCAAAAACTTTGAGCCAAAATATCCCACCAACTAGGGGAGTACCATTTTTCTATTATTATTATTAGATGGGCGCTAGCCAAATTCAAATTCTCAATCGAGCGGAAAAACCAAACACCGACCTTGAACCATTTCGTGCCCTTCCATTTCAAAAACTTTAGAATTTAAAATTCCAAATCTACCCATTGTTCAGACGACAAATGGGCATGCTAAAGTCGGTAGCTCGGGGGCACGATCATAATTATTATTTTTGCTCACCTCTATGGTCCAATTCCCCCAGTTTTTCCCGCTGGCACATCCAAAAATCCCAAGCTCCTATGTCCCCTCCACGACCACCGTGCGCACCGAATTGAGCTGTGGTGTCATGCACCGCCACGCAGGCACTTAACCGACACTCACCGACTAGATCTAGGAGCTACTGTGTCATTCACCATGCCGA
The DNA here is from genome assembly GCA_910589775.1 of Avena eriantha. Classification (NCBI taxonomy): domain Eukaryota; kingdom Viridiplantae; phylum Streptophyta; class Magnoliopsida; order Poales; family Poaceae; genus Avena; species Avena eriantha. The sequence continues at coordinate 511,402,445 of OU342743.1, forward strand.
TGACATCATCGACCGCCCAAGCTCTGCTTCCTTGCTGCCGAAAGCTACCCAACCGTACCAGATCCGCTTCACTGGTGTCCATCGGGCGTGATCTAGTTCAAAGAGTTCCATGTCCACCGCTCTAGACCAGTTGCACAGCCATCACCGTTCACTACATCAGATCTGCCTCAGCGACGCTCTCATCCACCGCGTTCGAGCCAGCATCGACCGCCCAAGATCTGCTTCCCTGACGCCAACAGCCACCAAAATCGCAGCACCCTCGGTGACCTAGACGTCACTCACACGGTACAGACGAAGCTTAGATGCCTCTCCAATCAAGGTTAACCAAATCTCCAACCCATTTTTGTTTTGTCAACGGTATAGAAGGTTCAAGGCTATCTTAGTGAACTGCATTTTTGTAATCGTGCTAGTACATACAAGTCACTGGGCACGCCTGTTCTTCGTGCTAGTACATGCAAGGTCATTATACATGTTAGTTTGCATTCGCTTCTCTACAAATTTCAAGTCATGCACATGTTTATTATTTTGGCATGCATATGTTCTTAGCTACTCCATACAATAGTAATTGTCTGCTACCGTGTAATTCTTGCAAAATCTGTAGTCAGTGAAAATATTAGTGTGGATTCCCTGCTCTATAGTTGCTGAATCTATCTAGTTCGTCCTGAGATCAGTTCCTGCTATTATTTCCTCCTTGGAATTATTCTGCTATCCTATAGTAGCCGTTTAAACTCTTCGTACTAATTCGATTATAATTTTGTTGTTGTCATAATGCCATATGGTTCTTCAAAAGCTGCATCACTAACTATTTCCTTTTTCTTGCATAGAGCTCAAAATCGAACAATGAACATGTTGGTTTGCATAGCCTATTCTACAATTTCACAAGGGATGCAATTACTTGCTTATCTGGTGCTGGTTTGTCCTGAGAAACGACATAACTGTCCTCTAGTATGTAGTTCACTCGTGGTTTGCATTCCTGCTCTAGAATTTTTCTTATGATGACAATAACTACATGCCATTGTGTAGCTCACCGTAAATTCTAAGTCACCCAACGACTCTATGCATTCCAGGAGATGCCACTACTTCCATTTATATTTGCTGAAATTCTAAGAAACACTTTCTTTGATTGCTCATTTCATTCTAGGCACACTTGTCTGATGCTTGTTTGTCCTGTTCTACAGGTTCACGATCCACGCCATTATATCTCGCATCTGGTTCTGGGTCTGGTTCTTCCTAAGTCACGAAATAACTATCCTCTACAATATATAGTTCATTCGTGGTTTGCATTCCTGCTCTACAGGTTCTCGTATGATGGGCTGGTTCTGGGTCTGGTTCGTCCTAACTGCTTCCATATATATTTGTTCAAAATGACCTGGCTAGTTTATATCTATTGAAATTCTAAGCCACACACACACATTTTTTGATTGCTCGTTTCACGGTAGTCACACTTGTTTAATGTGTGCTTTCTTGTCATGTTTGTTTGATGTGTTGGTGAATAATTGAACCATTGACCAGTTGTAAACTCCAGTTCATAGCTCCTGTCATATTAGCCAAATGAGTAGTTTGTCTTGTTTGATGTATTAACTTGTTATTACTTAGTTTCAGACTACAATTATTGCTAGCCCCACCAAAGAGGGGGCTGCAAGATCATGTCTCCTCCAATGTAGCTATCACACTCAATGGAAGATGCAGGTGATCGATTGAGAAAGCAAATTGAGGACTCTGCTATCAACTTGATTTCAACTAAAATGCCGATGTTTCTTTCCCTTGAGTTGATAATATGTAATAATTGTAAGAAGTTTGCAGGTGATCTAATATCTAGATAACTCGTGTAGGCCTTGTAGGCATTTAGTTGACGTCGTGCACACATTGTGGTATTCATTACGGTAACTATGCCAGGCAGGTCGATTAGGGAACAATACCGTGCTTTGTTATTGGCCCGTCTTGTATTCGGCCGACGACGAACAATAAAAAATGCTAGATTATTATACACGTTTTATGATATTGGCATGGGCATCAGAAATACCAAAACTATAAAAGGCCGTAAACGTAATGGGCTGACCTGCATGTGGTAACAGGCCGTAAAAGTAATAGGCCAAACATGCCATAACAGTAACATGCTGTAACAGTAACATGCCGTGACAGTAACATGTCGTAACATGCCGTAACAGTAGCATGCCAGAACATAAATAGCCCATTACAGTAACAGGCAAGAAACTGCAAAAATCACAGAATAGTAATTGGCCAAAAGAGTAGTAGGCCCCAACAGTAAAGGACCACAACAGTAAAAGGCCAGAATAGTGACGAGCCTAAAAAGTACGGACCAAGAAATTTCTAGATGAGGGTAGTAACAGGCTGAAAAATTTACCATGCTAGAATAGTAAAGGGCCCTTTGTGGGCCTGAATAGCTTAAGACCAGAATAGTAAAAGGCCAGAACAGTAATAGGCAAGAACAGTAATGGACCATCTCAGAAAAGGGCCGTCAGTAGGTGGTGCGATAATAGTGATGGGCTGACCGCATGCCTTATGTTTATAGGAGCGACTTGGCGTAGGCTGCTAATGGGCCGCACAATGTTGGACCAACATGGGCCTTCTATAGGCCATAACAGAATCGAGCCTGAAAGTTCGCGGACCGCCACTGGCTGCATTTTTGGGCCCATTTCAAATAGTGCAGGACAAAACAGTAACGGGCCATCTTCTTATTGGGCTCCATTGATGGGCCGGCCCAGTTAGTATTTAGCAGGCCTTGGCTAGGCCTGGCTTCTGCCACGGTTTCTATGACCATTAATGGTGGTAACCGGCCGGTAATGGCGGCTGCCACATGGCAGTTTGCATGACGTCAACAGTCAGCGCGGCTAGCGAACAGATCTACGACGGAACAAGTTTTTGTGGCTGAAGGGTGCGATCTGCCACGATCGGAAAAAAACCGTGGTTAATTCATTTGTGACGGGGCTTTTACCACGAAGGCCATCCGTCACGGAAGACTCTTTGGCCACATAAAATAGGCCTTCAACCACGAAAATCGTCCATTATAAAAGCCAACTTTTCTTGTAGTGACTTGTCAGAATTTTGGTCCAACATGAGTTAACATTCAAGTTTGAAGAAAACACCGTTCGGGGTACTCTATGGACAATCTCCATGCCTCTTGGGTATTGATCGAATGGAGTCTTGTTCCATCCCTCAGCTAGATGAATGGCTTAATGAGCGAGACACCTGAAGGGTATTCACAGCATAAAACAATTTTTATGGTAGAACAACCCAAACGCCTAGATCTATCTATGAGTTAATGTAGTAACGGGAATAGAGGTTTGGTTACATACACTTGTAGACCAAACACGGTTAATGTCCCGCGGGAAATGTGGTTGAAGTAGTCGAACTCGTAGCCGACCTACAGGTCACGAAGCTCCTCGCCTTCTCCTCCTGGTCCTCACACGACAACCCTAGCCCCACTATTGGTGGTGTTATCCGAGTACTCACACACATATGATGTTCGATGACGACACCCGTTCTCCTTGATCTAGCCTGGATGCAGAAATAGACCATCTGAAATCGGGATCCAGAAGCGCGACGATGTGCTGGTGTTGTCGACTCTATCGTGCGCAGCTCTTCATGGAAGTGCACTCTTGAGAGTAAACTGAGAAAGAGGAGGGAAATTCCCTAAGGAAATAGTCATTAGGAAATCCCCTTTTATTTTTGTGTGTCTTTTTCCCACCAATATAGACCCCCTTTATATAGGCATAAAAGTAGGACTCCCTACCCTCAAGTCCCCATGTGGGACTAAAGAAATTGGAGAGGAGGAGGAACCGGCGGCAGTCAGCTAGGCCTGCCCGTGCGCACGATGTAACACCCTAGTTTTAGCTACTAGGTTTTGATTGTGCATTCATGAGCTTCATTATTATTATTTTGCTAAGAAATAAATATGCATGCAAAAAGAAATAAAGCCAAAACCTAAACCCTAGATATTTATCCTCTCTCTCTATAAGAAATTCAAAAGGGTTTTGAAATATTTGACAAGTTCAAAAGGTGTGGAGCCCAAATGGAGTAAAGGGGCCCCACAATACCTCACATATTTTACAAAAACCTTCTGGTAATTTTGAAATATACAAAATAAACTTGAAATGGTTTTATAAAAGAGAGAAAAGAAAATATATTTAGGAAAATACTTTTAGAGAAAAAATAGAGCCAGTAGAGGCAACCTAGCCAGCCCATCTCGTCTTTCCTCTGCCTCCCGCCCATGCGCAGCAGTAGCAGCCTGACCTGGAACCTTTGCCGCAGCTTGTTTGCAGCCCAAGTCGGCCCACCTGGCCCGATACCCCTTCAACGTCATCTTCCTCCCGGTGAGACGAAGTTGCTCGGTATCACGCTTCCCACCGCCTGATGTGGTCGCTGCCGTCAGCCACACGCCAAGATCCTCGCTGCTGTTCTGGATAGGGATAAGGACGTTGAGATGTGCCCCTCCCTCTGGTTCTCCCTCCCCTAGCTTTATCTCTCTCTCTTACCCCGACGTGGACTCGAACCCTAGCCACATAGGTCCCGCCGGTCAACATCGTCCCGCGCCTCCCCGTGCCCTGCTGACAGCTCCACGAGATCCGCCTAGTCCCGCTCGTGCCGCTGGCCAAAGGAATCGGCCACGAGAGCCCACAATCAAGCAGGCCAACCGCGCCTTCCTCATCTCCGACCGAGCTCCGCCGCACCTCACCGTCGCCGTCCAACCTCCCACCCTCAACGCCGAGCTCGTCAGCATCAGGGTGAGCCGCCGGTACCGAGGCACCATTCTCGTCCCTTCCTCTTGCCCCATGTCACCATCGCGTCAAGCACCTGCAGGAACCATCGTCATGCGCTGTCATAGTTATTTCTCCGGTGACCAGATAGGAGCGGCGCCGCCACCAAATGGTCTTTCCGCAAGCCCGCGTCTAGCGCATTCCTTCACATAGCCCCACTTGCCCTCTATCTCCGCCCCTTTGTCGTTCTCCAGATCACCATCGTCGGTGATGTCACGGTGACGTCACCCAGGCATCACCGCGTGGGTCAGACCCGGCCAAACCTGGGCTGGGTCCCACCCTGCCCGCATGGATATTGAGGTGGCACCGGGCCCCTTTATCAGCCTCATTGGCTAGGGTTAGCCCAGGTGTAAAAAGTATATCCTTATTTTTAATTTTAGAGAAAGGATAAATACTAGAAATTCAATATCCAATTATTTATAAGTAAGAAATATATGTATAATTGTAACATCCTAGGATTAGCACCTAGAAATAGACAAAGACACATGTTTGTGCATTGCATTCAACATAAGAAAATCCAGGGAATTGTCGCGCAAAACTAAAGAAGCTATAGAGGGATCGAGATCTCTCATTGTGATGGAAACATCAGGGCAGGTGCGATGGATTTCGACATGACCTTTGTTGAATTCTTTGTTTTTGGGTAAAACATTTCAAAATTTGGGTATTCAACTAATATATTTGAATTATAAAACAAGGAATAAGAATTGAATTCTTATTTTTGACTAAGATTCCATATTTACATGTCTCAAATTACAAAAGAACTAAAAATAAAAACATTACATTGCCCTTTATAATAAGGGAATAAAATAAATGTACAAAATTACAAGTAAAGGAAAACATTACCATTATTATTTAAAACAAACTAAATTACATTTTTTACAGATAAATAAATGAATTACAAAAGGATAATGAATAAATATTACATTGGTAAATAGTAACTTTAATACAATAATGCAAATATTATTAATGTTTTACAAATGTTTAAATAAAACAATGAAAGGTTACAATAAGGATCAATAAAAAAGAAGTCCTAAACTAATTCCTAACCATCTTCTAATCTAAGCTTCTATATCTTCTCATCCTATTTTATACCTGCAAACAAATCCAACATGAAACAAGTAATAGAATGAAAAGGGGGTTAGTGTATTAGCTTACTCTCAGATTTAGCATACTAATGCTATGCTTAAGCTCATCATAGAGTGTTTAGAAATGGAAAAAGTGTAGAATCTGTTCTTTTATATCAGATGACCTCAGATCACTATCACATGCCTTAATGGGCAAGTTTCACCATGTTAGTAAAAGGGTAAAAGAAAAACAGTAATAACCAGCCAGAAATATCTTCACAGTTGAGGTGATCCACAAGTGAAGCTCACACACAAGCAGCACAGTCATCGGCATGCACTGGTGTGCTGTCAACATCACAAGGGAGCACCAAGTAGAGAGACAAGCCAACTGAATCTAACTATCTCAATATCAGTTTCTCCACAACACACTACCAAACCCTGCACATGCACATCCATCATTTCTATCTCCATGCTAAGAGAACACATTGTTCTTAGAACACCACCCATGTTTACATGGTTTAGCCCCAAAAACATTCCAAATAACCACATAGATCAATCCACCATATCATCTGCTCCGGTTGCTTAGATAATCCATCCAAGAGCAAATCACATAAGGCCAAGCTAGCATTGAGAGGAGTAGAATAAGCAACTTCAGGAAAAGAGGACCATGCCATAGATGAATCAGGAGCACAAGGAGAAGGCTAAACGGCAGCCTAAGCATACAAACTATGGAGAAGAAACCAGTCTACAAACAGTAGGTTGATCTTCATGATCAATATTTAACACCTATTCCTATCAATTAAAAGCAAGAATTGGGCAGCTGTAGTCTTACTCTCAGTCTAGCATGCAAGTGGCATGTCTAGATCATCATAGAGTTAAAAGAAGGCAACGATAATATATGTTCTTATCAATAAATCTAGGCCTCAGCCTTTGCATCATAGGCAAGCCAAGAAAGCAAGCATGATGGATGTTCTTATTTGTTCTTTTTAGAGAATGAAAGAAAGTAAGGTAGATTGAGAGGGGAGCTAGATCAACCAGTGGAACTGGTGATCCCGGGTGTAACCAGGAGCTCACACCCTAATCACACAAAAGGAGGATAGTAAGATGTAGTTTGAAAAGCAGCACTAGTGTACAACACATATACCACATGTTCCAAAATAAAGAGAAATGTATTCTTTAAGCATGACACCTGCATATTTTTAAATAAACAACAAGCACACTTGCACTAAACACACATTAATTTCTCCTTGATCAGCACACACAAACCAGCAACATCAAATCATGTTGAACTTGAACCCAATGTTGTGCACACTCCAAAAGGGAGGCTCCATAGCACCAAAGTCAGCACAAAATAGCCACTAAAGAAGGAAACATCTAGTTACTTCAACTTAAAAGGATCACACCATCTCTACTAGTATACAAGATCATTTTCATACCAAGACTAGTTAGAGTATAACTTCAGAAACCATAATTAGGTACCAACAAGTACATAAGTTGAATGGTTTCAAGACTAGAGTCACAACCAAGTCCCTAACACAATTAAGGTATTTACAAGCCTTAGGAAAATCTTCAAAGCATCTTCCTAGCTAATTACCTACAAACTATCAAGTGTGTTACTGTTATCACTGACAGAGAAGTACATACCTTGTCATTCTCACAAGAAGATTTATACAAAGCTTGACAGGCTCACCTTCATATATAATTAACCATCCAAAGATCAACCATAACTAGAAGATATGCCTTGGTTTAGTACCACAATCTATACTTACTTTCTCATCTTATAGGCACTTACTGATTGGGGATCACATCAACTGGTATTTACCAAGATAGACTACGTGCTAGATCACTCGAGAATTTACATGCACATACCCCTGTTATAGAACATTATGTCCATGTCCTAGTTATTTTAGATAATGACTATACAAGTTTATTCATAGTAATCAGCAAAGCGAATCACCAATATCCTTTGCCTCATTATTGAATTAACAGAAGACTAGCTACATAAATTCTAACCTGAATATGCAAACAAGTTATACTAGCTTTTGATCAAACTCTCAGCAACACCAAAACCTATTTAGTTGCACAAATAAACTAGAAGTAAAATACATAGCATTCTTAGAAGATATATTTATATCTCTGATAGTATATCTAGTCCAAGAAAATGATCACCCGTGTAGAAGATTGCAAAGAGAAAACAGAGTATCTCTATATGTATTTATAATACACACACTTCTAGTATGGATACACAGTCAATACTTATTTATAAACACAAATAAACAGATATAAGAAATTACTATCATGTAGGGATCTAATTTAACAAGTAGATCAAGTAATCAAACTACTAAGTAATATATATATATTAACACCAATTTAACATTAGTCCTAGAAATCACCACTGCACATGACCGGGGAAATGAGAGGAGAGATAAAAAAGAATGTGAGCTCGGGTTCAATGGTTGGAGTAGTTCAATACTAGCAGCAATGCAAGAACTAGTCACAAAGGACAGCGTACCTGGAGGTAGTCGACATCAACACCGGAGTTGTAGTCAAACTACCGTCCCACCGGTGTCGAGCCAAGAAGGAGCATGGCAAGGTGGAATCACATGGCAGCAGCAGCTACTGCTCGAAAAGGAGGAAAGTTGAAAGAACACCAATAGCTAGCAGCCATCATAGTACTACCATCAGCATCGCCTCGCGAGTAGAGAGCCACCGCATCACCGGCGCATGGCAGCTTCTAACAAAAAGCCGAAACCCTAGCGCTAGTAGGAAGAGGGTGCGAGTTTGATAGGGCCTGAGAGTTGAAGCGAGTAGGAGGGACAGATCGGCCAAGAGGAGGCAAAGCTCCAACGACCAAGGGAGGTGACCAAAATGACCTGACCTCGCCGGAATCGAGCCGTAGGCGCAGGTGCCTCGTTGTGTCGAATGAGGGGAATTGGGGGTCAGGGTTGTGTACGTGCGTCTGTGGCGTGCGTGGAGAGAGGGAGTAGGCCGGGGTCAAGGTGACCCCGAGCCAGGACTAGTTGGGTCAGGCCAGCCCATATGCCCAACCAAACAAGCTAGTTTAAAAATAAGGTAAGAAAATAAACCAAATTACCAAAATACCCCTGAACTTGTTTTAGCCCTAGAAAAATATAGAAAAATCTTAAAAATATATATAATATATCAAAATGATCACGAAAATAATATCTACCTAATAAAAATATAACCTTACTTGTTTAAGTTAAATAAAATACAAATAAATATTAAGGGCACTAAAACTTTAATTGAAATTTAATAAAATAAGGAGAAGTCCTAAAAATGAATAAAAATCATTTTTGCATATACAAATAAATCCAATATTTAAAAAATACTAACTTAAATTTTTACAAATAAAACTTGAAACTAATATCTAAGAACATTTATTCATTTGTGGATTTTTATAAAAATAAGAACACTTCTTATAAATAAATAAAACCATTTTAAGAACTTGAATAACTATATTATACTAGAAAAATACTAAATATATTATTCTAAAGGTTTTTAAGATTTTAAAGTAAAAAATTCTTATCTATTTTATAAAATACCTATTTCTTAGAAAACATTTCTTAAGTAAGAAATAATCACAATTCTATATGAAACCTTAAGTCCTTTATATCTGACAACTAATTCCAAAACTATAACTTGGATCTATAATAAAACTTCAATGTTACTTAATTAGCCTTATAAAGCTCTTTTAAAACCATAACTCCAAATTAAATCAACAATTTTGATTAAATTTTAAACATCATTCACTTATAATAAAAGTTAATGTTATTTATCTTTTAACAATTCTTAAACATGATTTCAAACTTTAATAGATTATTAAAAAATATAAATTTACTTTCCGTAAATTATATTCATAATAACAAATCACATTTAAACTCATCATTCACTTGGAAGTGAAGGATCTCACACTCTTAATCATCCTTATCATAACCCTAGAACTTGATAATGATTTAAACACATCACACTTAAATCTACTTATGTTTTTAAAGTTAACTTTGGTCCATAAGGTTATGCAGAAGGTCTAAAGTATATTTATGTTTTTATAGTTAACTTTGTTCTGTTCCAATTAAGTCATAAGGCATCTCAACTCCAAGCTTATCGAACAAATGCAAACCACATCGATCACATTCTGTTAACCATCCAGATTGTTTAAATCTTATCAAAGAAATATTTTCTTCAAAAGTTATTTATTTCGCCACTTCAAACAAACACACTATGTTATTTCTTTCAATTCTAATCAACCTAAAACATGGAATTCCAAAATAATTACATGATATCAACTAACCCTAATCACGTGTGTTGTTATGCTTACTTTTGTATCATACATGTTAGTCTTAAGTTTCGTGTATATATAATTGCTTGTAATGTAAACTTAAAGATAATCCAGATCTTAAGTAAATCACCCAAGATTAACTTATTCACCATATTGGGTATTACTTCGAGGTTTTCCAAAATGCATTACATTACTATGCATCAACATATTGCTTCTTTAAACATTAGTCCTTACCGCACCAATGATGTTGTTTTCATATTTTGGATCTTATATCATCTTGAAGACCGTGATTGCATAATCTTGTAATCACAAAAGGAAAGTTCACACTTGCTCATGTCCTTTGATTATTTTCAATCAAATACTTGTAACTCAAAATGTTGTCATCACCTGCATTTCAGAAAGGTCAGAAAACACTATTTTCATAATAATATGATAATAGGTTATTTACCAAATGGTAATAACCTACTATTACAGTTCTAGTGGTAAAGGAACATAATACCTAGGACTTAACAACCAATGTCATCAGTGATTCTAGCGCCGTATATCATGCGTTAACCATGAGATCTACAATGGCTCTAGGGAAGTCAGCTGGATCTTCTCCCTTTCATATGCTAACGAACAACTTTTATCAGAGCCGTGATCCTACATCTAGGCACGTGTAAGGGTGGGAACCATCAATTCCACAACATTAGATGTCGACTATTGCTCTGTTCAGGAATGTAAACTAGTGCAGCTGTTGTCCTGAGCTAGCAAAAGGGTGAGCATACGGTGTCGCGGAGAAGGGAAGTGATTGGCTTGGATCTTAGGTTGGGCCTCAAACCAAGGAAGTTTTAATGGGGACATACTCCTGGCTGTGCAACAAAGCTTAAGGTCTCTTGTGGGTAAAGTAGCGCACCTCTGTAGAGTGTAAGAACTGTGACATGTTACTCTCTGTTCCGGGAAGGAGATGCGAACACTGCAGGAAAGGAACTCCATGAATGTTCTGGTATACCTGGAAGACTAATGGACATAGTTTTTCAGAATAAAAGAAACCCTTGAAGAAATGTTTACGAAAACCTACATTGCCTATGACCTTTGGTCTGTGGCTGTAGTTAGTGCATCAAACACTCCTTTTTAGTGAATTTGCTGAGTACGCTCGTACTCACCCGTACCTTCTTAACCCTTGCTAGATTCTAAAGCCAATGAAGGCGATGTCAACACCAATCTATGCTCAAGGAAACAACATCGAAAGCCTAAGTTCTCAAATAAAGTCAATGGAGTCAAGCAATACATAAACTAAAGTGAAGACGAAGTTCCCGATTAGATAGGAATATACTCTCGAGCCATAGAACCTACTTTTGTAGAGCAATGCAATAGCAGCATTTGCAAGCCAGATAGTTTAGATGCTAGTCTATTAGTGAAGTGTTTATTTCTGGTTCTTCTTTGTAAGAAGTTTCTTTCTTCCTCTTTAACCTAGAATGTTCTCTAGATCTTTTGTAAAGAGTCGAGTTGTAACCTATAGTCATGTCTTAGGCTGGCTATGTTTATGGTGTACCACTCTGAGGGATGTAATACTGGTGGAATGATATTTCATTGGTGTTATGTCAACAACTATAATATACTACATCATGTAGTGGTATGCTGGGTCACGGAATAATATATCAAAATGTTCAGAAAACAAGATCTACACTTTAGCATCAAAATCATGCATTGTTCAACAACATTAATTGCAAGTTTAATTAGAAGAACAATTGAACCCCCGTAGGTGATTCCGGGGTCTCTCCTATATTAGGGTTTGGACCCACGGACCCCGTTTAAAATGGTCGAGCATGCCCTGGGGTGTCATTTCAATACAATTTAACTTGGCATATCATCATCCTTGCTTGAGCATTGCATATATGCCATGTGTTGCTTGGTCCTCTCTATTTCCGAATATCTACTTATTGGTTATCAACAAACAAGGCAAGCAAAGGCCCACCATTATACAATCATATGATTTCAAAAGTATTTCATTCTTTCCATGATGCATACGATTCTACTGTGGTCTTTTATTGATAGATAGAGTATCCTATCTATTGCACTACTCCCTTTGAGCTTATATTACTTGATCCACTGCTCCTAGCAAAACTAGGTTTGGCTTGTGTGCACTGCTAGAGGTTATATATGTGTCTTGCTTATCCATGCTTAGATGTTAGTTCTGGTTCATCCAAATGATGTATCAGATGTAGATAATCTAGTATGCCATGAGAACATGATGAGATGAGATTAGTGGTAAAGTTTAAACATGCTAAGGCCTGTATGGGAGGCCACGGTGGGATGTGGTTTTTATAGTCCCATGCTTGCCACCACTAGGAACTAAGTTCTTGCCTTTGGAACCGATATGAGCGTATAGCCCTATAGGGATTGGCAACCCCTCGAATAACTAACTTTCCTAGTAGATTCAATGAGTCACATAGTTTGGGCATTCCATTTGAAAAATGCATATTTCGTTGTTCTCGAAGGCGGTGAAGGAGGTGCAACATAACAGGTAGGGAAGCATGGTCCGGGTTGCTTGGGGTCAACGGAGCCCCTGATAAACCAACCTCACCCACGTCTCTAGGGACTGGCTTTGGGATTTGACCCGTTACGGTGGAACCATCCTTAGGGCAAGACTCATGGTCTTGGCGAAAGCAAGGTAAAGGTCGTGTCCAACCGCCCTATGTCGGCCTCCAAGGAAGAAGGCTAATCTTAAGTGACATTAAGAGAAGGTTGGTACCTGTGGGTAAAGTTGTACACCCCTGCAAGGTTAAATCTTTTTGAAAATCCATGTTCACTGTTATGAATGCTTGCTGACCGAATTCTAAGATCATAGAGAACTTTAACCTCATCGTAAAACTTGGCAACTAAGGATTGTTAAGGATGCTTCCTCATGGGTATGAGCGGGTGATCCTAGTTGTAAGATGAGGATGATTGCTAGGTGGATAAAAAATGCTGATCAATTCTTTGGAGATGTCGCTCTCTTATCCCCTTTTCAAATATTCTGATTAGACGAGATTCTTCTTCTTCCCGATTTACAAAATAAAGATGGCTTTATGCAAAATAACCCCACTAGCCATAAGTCTTGTGGAGTACACCCTGTACTCACACTTTTGTTGTTGATACTTTTGTAGCAGAGTAAGTGTTCCCCTGAAGACGAGTTCCGTACGACATCGACACCGACGAGTAGCTTGCGGTTCCCGGCCGGCAGCTTGGAATCAATGGGCTGGGATGTCATTGTTATGCTTCAATCCTCTCAGGCCATTTGTTAAGTTGGCTATACTTGATAGCATAATTTGCCTTCCGTTTTTTGATGTTTGTGGTTAGTGACCTTTGCTTGTAATATCTTGGTTCTTCTCATAGTTATGAGCTTGCTTTATTCATTTTTGTGTCACAGGGTTACTATTGTGTTACCGATTCTTCACTAGATATCCTCGAGCTCTATGTTAAGCTTATGTCAGGCTAAGGTTTGGGATTTGCTTAACCCTAATCCTGGGGGTGTAACAAGTTTTGGAATCACAGCAGTACCGACCATAGGAAAACCTTGCTATTAGTCGATGTTGAGTCTACTACTTGTGAAAATTATTTTAAAGATGAAAAGTATTTGCAAAAACTCTAGTATGCTTCTTTTGATCCTTATCTGGTATCACTCTTAACTCTGGGTCGTCTTATCTGGTGTTTATTTTGAAAAGTTTTGATATTTATTCTAGTCTTTCAAAGCTTAGGTGCCTTCTGGGCAAGTTGTTTCTCAGCCAGTTGACCTAGTGTAGAGTTCTCTAGAGTTGCGTGTGTTGTGAATTCCTTGTTTCCTTTGCTCTATTTTAGCTGAGAGATTTATTTCCCTCATGATCTCTCTGTCTTATGGAACCTATGATTTAATGTTCCATAGTGTTCTGTTCTAGGCACTGAGGTTTCCTTTTGCCTCGTGTGCCTCCTTTTTAATTGATTGTGTACTTCAGAAGTTGTTTATTTTCTTAGAAGCTATCTTGTGATTACTAACTTGCAGTGTCACTCAAGTAGTAGTTACTTCTTCCTCGGGTTTGAACCCTTGGACTTGAACGAATATCCCGGATTGTGCCGAATCCTAGTGTGGTGAATCTTGTACATGAAGCTGATATTTAACCCAAGGTCCATTCCATTGACCCCTATTGTTAATGTTCAAACATTACCTCAGGATGGCTAGTACTACAATTCTGGCCTTCAAGCTTGTGGTTATGGTCATGATTGGGATGTGACAATTAAGGACTTCCCCTATCACTTGCTACGACAAATGTTCTTTAATGGAACCAAATAGATCATGAAAAGAGTACTCCTCAAGAGTCTCGCATATATACTCATGACTCTGCCACACCCTCCCTTATATGCATTGGTTTTTGGAAGATTGTTAATCTATGCATCTATATCTCGGGATTCCATCCTGAGCATGTTCCTTCCCCTTGTTGTTTCTGACATTTGTCTACCAGTTGGTAGCCAAGCAGTAAATGTCATTGGAGTCTTCCAATGCAAGATACTATGGTGGTCTATCAAGACAAACCATTTCGGGATGTCTAGGAGCAACAAACTCCACTACCTCGTCATTTCTAGGACCAGGTCAAAGTGTTGTAATACGCAGATCAAGAAGCATTGATTAGCTTTTGTGTGCTCTTCCTTCGAGTATCACATTCTCATATACTAAGAGGCCGGGTTGAATTCCATGACCCTCATAATGAAGTGATGCTTTTATACATATTTACCCACACTTCCTCCGAGTTTTGGTGCTCGTGAGTGACGCGTGTGCATAACAATGTGGTCATCTGAGATCCCTAGCAATTATTATTTCTTTGATCTCTAAGGAAATTTAGCATGATGGATTAATCCTTTCACTAAGCAAAGAATGATTGTGCTACCAAGTTCGCTATTCTGGTACACCCTCCTCGATCAAAGATTTAGCCTTGCACCAAAATTCTGAGAATATGTCTTCTTGCCTTACTAAGAAAGTTTCCTCTCGAACTAAGTGACTTATCGGTGGTTCATGATATTCTGGACGTCTTGCTAGAAGTATCACCTTGTTGCCACATGACCGTGTAGTCAAGTTCTTCAGCAAGCAAGTTCTCTGAACTGCTTCTTCTCCAATGATCCATATTTGATGCCCCTGATCTAGCTGGTTGAGCTTAAACAACAACTTGGAGAGTTGTAAGAAAAAAGTTCTATCTAATGTAGTTCCTTTCTAAGGGATGTCTAGTTTTGTTCATGCTTAAGAAAGATAGTACCTCCTTTGTGGATATGTTATCTTCCCCCACCTTTGATTTGATTTGGGTTATCGTCAAATCAAACTCAGTCCCAAGGACTATCTTTATGATGTTGCTACTCGTGATGTTTCACTTGAGTACATCCTCATGTTTGTTGGTCTAACCAATACCTTTTCCATGTTCACGTAACCTATGAGTTCATCCCACTAAAGAGTCTTGATAAGTATGTTGTTGAGCCCATTAACAATATCCTTATTTTCTCCATGTTGGAATAGATTCATATGGAACCTTTGGCATTAATGTTGGAAAACATTTAAGAACCGTCTTCAAGTCAATTCGAAGTATGTGTTCTGTATGTTAGAAGTGACCTTCTCCGATTCACGTGCAGATGTTGAAAGATGTCGCCGTGGAATCGAGTAGAGTTATCTTTGTTTCCTTAAGGACTTATGTGTATTTCGTTGCGAACACTTGATGTATGAGCAGTTGTCCTCCAACAAGTTATTAATACATGGGTTTAGCAATCTAGCTCAGCCTATTGGAGCTTCACACTATTGTCCAATTCTTGAGAATGTAGTAACTTTAACTTTGGGGTAAATGTTGCAAACTATCTACTCGTACATGCTGAGTCTGAAGTATTGATCCACCTAACCAAATCTGAATCTCAAGCAAATATGATGGTTGGTATTTCTCAAGGTTTTGACATAGGTCTGTCTGTAAACCCGACAAGATTGATGTAATGGTTGACACAATTAGTCGGATGACCTATTGCCATATTCTCTTGGACATAATTTTTGATGTTCCATGCTTGGTTTTATCTACTTTCTTGTGTTTTGTTCCAACTTTGGAGTACTTCTCATATGATTTCTTGGACTAACCTATTAACAAGACGCCACAGTGCCAGTTGTCTGTTTTCTGCAGTTTTTGGTTCCAGGAAAGTCAGAAAATGAATATTCTCGGAATTGGACGGGACAAAAGCCAAAGTTCCTATTTTATCGGAAGACTCACGGAGCCAGAATACGAGACGGAGGAGGGCCAGGGCCTGGCCACACCCCCCAGGCGCGGGTCACCCCAGGCCGCGCCAGGGCATGGTGTGGTGGCCCCTGGCACCCCCTCGGTCTCCCCTCTCGCCTATAAGAGCCTCTCGATACCAAAACCCTAGATAATCAATCAGAAATCCATGAAAAGTTCCGCTGCGCCGCCTCCACTGAAGGGGAGATTCAGGGGACAAAAAGTCTCTATTCCGGCACCCTGCTGGGACGGGGAAGTGCCCCTAGAGCCATCTCCATCGATCTCCACCACCATCTCCATCACCATTGATGATTCCCATGATGAGGAGGGAGTAGTTCTCTCTCGAGGCTAAGGGTTCTACCGGTAGCTATGTGTTCATCTCTCTTTATGCAAGATCTTATTGAGATCATGAGCTTGTAATCTATAGATCTACCTTGCTACTCAAGTGCTTTAATAGATCTCTACTCTCCCCATGTGTGTGAAAGTGACAGCGTGCTCACCATGGTGGCACTTAGGCTAGAGATTACAAATACTTGTTATGAGTTATATTTGGAGTTGGATGTCTTTATGAAATTGTGGTGTTTGTTGGACCCATCTAGTGCTGAAGGTGACAGTGTGGGGTTGTCTAGATGGGAAAGGCTTACTTTGAGGTGTGCTGTTATAGCCCTACCATCGATTAGAGTGTCCAATCGGAGAGTAGTTAAGAGTAGTATCATAAAGAGAAGATATTTACATGAGAGTGTTCACTAGTGAAAGTATGATCCCTAGGCCTTGTTTCTAAGCATTGAAACACCGTTTGCTACTAGATCTGTTACATGTTTGCTTACTTCCATCTTTATTTCAGTTTGCCTTTAGTCTCTTCCACGCCATCAATCTATTTTCTGTCACCGTTGTCTTATATCCATACCACTTGTATTTCACTATCTCTTCGCTGAACTAGTGCACCTATACACCTGACAAGTGTATTGGGTGTGTTGGGGACACAAGAGACTTCTTGTATCTTGATTGCATGGTTGCTTGAGAGGGAATACCTTTGACCACTTCCTCCCTGAGTTCGATAAACCTTGGGTGATCCACTTAAGGGAAAACTTGTTGCTGTTCTAGAAACCTCTGCACTTGGAGGCCCAACAACTGTCTACAAGAATAGAAGTGCGTAGACATCAATCTTCTATGATTTAATTTTAGGCATTGTTCTTATGGTTTCCTTTGTAACCGAAGTACGACCTTTACTCTCGAACATCAAGGAGAACATTTAAAGTAGTGTTTCTAAATGTCTCTTGGTCGATCCTCTAGACCATTTGTGTTGGCAAGTTCTGTCGTGCCAAGTAATTAAAGTCTAAGAATGAAGTTTCCTTTTTCCTCGTGTCATCAGGACTATTCTTACTTAATCATCCTAGTGGTGTAAAGTGATATCACAAATCTTTGGCAAAGATTTTGATAGACTTGGATGAATAAAGAGTTTACCTTGTTTCCTCTAACATGATCGAAGAGTGACAATGATTTTGCTAATCAATAGTTCCTCTTGTTACATGCTACGCTGAGTCGAGAACAAGATAAGATGCAAAGCACCTGACTTCGTCAGCTACTTGGTATCTCAGGGGATACACCCACCGGGTGTGCTCACGCGCCCCGGTATAATCAAGTGCTCCCGTCCAGCTAAAGGTGTTCGGTCGGATGACAAGTTCATGGTGTTGAAAAAGGCAAGAAGGGAAAAGATTCTAAGCACCTATCTCCGTCAGCTACTCCGAATCTCAGGAGATACACCTAGTGAGTGCACTCACGCCCCCCATTGGAGTTGTGTTGCTTCTCAGGCTGGAGGTGTCTAGCCGGACGCCATTCACATCGACTTCATCTACAACGACAATGTCAAGTTTGGTGGAGCTCGTGCCAATTTCCCCCTCCGGGTGAAATCAACACGTGCTCAGGGGCTAGTGTCGGGGGGATTGTCCCCGGGTACCCCCAAAATGCCTAAATACAGACAAAAACAGCTTCATCAAGCAAACGATAAAGAGGATATGGCCGGTTATGTCCTGGGCAGGCTTGAATCTCTCAAACGGCCCACTACTTTGCCAGCACCACTTCCCGGATGGGCCAACCCTACCTAGGCTGCCTCTTCACCTGGCTCCTGCCTAGGCCGGCTCGCCCTAGTCCGGCAGGGCCGCGTCGCCCTGTTCCTCAGGTGGGTCGCATCCTTCGTTGGGCTGCCACTCGCTCCCTAGCTGATCTCCTTGGCTCCGCCGGTTCGCTGGGATCAATCGATCCTAGCCGGCTGGCTCCTCCCAATCGGTAGCTGCTCGACCAGCTATCGCTAGGCTCCATCGATCAAACTCGGCGCTAGTTTCCCCTGCCTCAGATGCCATAGCTAGGAACCATACGACAAGGAGCACACGTACGTAAATCCACCAGACATGGAGAAGTTACATGCAAAGCCATGAGACAAGGAGAACACCAAGACATTGCAGCCACGGTACCACTACTATTTCCAATAGTGTATCACTTTATTGGATGACAGGTTGTATAGTGTAGTTAGGCATGTGGGCCCGCCTTTGTCCCTTGGCATATTCTATAAATGACCAAGGAAGGCTCACAGGCAAATGAGGCCTTATTCCCATCGATCATTCTCACTGGGAGCTAGCTCACTACTAGCTCTCTCATGGCATACGCACCAGATCGGATACACACACGAGGTTGGACTCTGTTAGTTAGTTAGCTAACGTATAGATCGAGGAGAAACTTGTACCCTCGTATTGGTCATCTCATAGTCAGATCGGCAGGAGTAGGGGTGTTACCTCCACACGAGGGCCCTGAACCTGGGTAATTCCCGCATCCTGCTGCGCATGCTTGTGCCTAGTCTCGCCTGCGGATGCCGTTGATAGCATTCCTGCTAGTTTCCCAAACCTCTATCTAGCCTGCTTAGGCACTGCAATTCCATATACGACGACAAAACCTAGATCTCAACTACTGCCCACTAGTGCCTCTTAATTAGTTATATCTATTCCCGACATTTTAATCCTTAAGTTGTAAGTAGAACTACAATTATCTCCAACATTAAGCATGTGTCAACCTTCCAAAAACTATGAAACTCGACGACTCGAACCAACACCTGAGCAAGCAACTACGACTCACAAGGTCAACTATTTACTAGAACAACGGGCAATAGGATGTGACCAAGGCAATAAAGGCCACAAGCTATATAAATGGTACATAACCTAAAGCAACACAACACGGATAGCAGTAGACAGAAGTAAAGCCATAAAGTGAAAAATAGGTAGAAGGGGGGACAATGATCGCCTGGGAAACATTGCCAAAGATACATTATCTGAAGAACTTGTCGAATCTCACAACATCTCATCATCCTTCCCGGGAAGAAGCAAAGAACTAGCAAGAAACACCGGATGCACTATTTAATACTATGGGAGAAAATCCGGCAAATTCATGGTATGATGCATGACATGGCAAGATGCTATGCAATCTAGCAATATTAAGCGGAATCAGAGTTCCGACAATTAATTAGATGGTTCAAGTTGTTTATATACCCCGCAATTTAAATGTTAAATAAACAAGGAAAAACATGTCATCAATGAGAGATACAATTTAAATGGAGTCGAGATAATACTAGATTATCCCGTATATAGCCTCCATATTTAATTATTAGGTGATTCGACAAAGTATCCTAAACAGCTAAATATGTATGCGAGCAAGAATAATTTAATATGCACAAAGTATATGACATATTATAAAAATAGGCGGGTTTAGGTAGGGGTCACATGTTCGGGTTCGGGGGTCTTGGGGTTCGACTCGGGATTGGTCTTCGAAAACTATCAGATTCGAATCGATCTTGAGATCACCCTGGTCTTGGCGTGCGATGCGGAACTTGCTAGCCAGGGATGACGCCATCGGAGTGAAGATCTTGACGAAACACATCTATAGTGAAGATCTTGAGTTCACTTGTTCTTGATGAACCCTCCGGGACATCGGCATGGACACTACACCATCTTGCGTCGGGTGTCAGCTTCACATCAACGCCATCACACACACATGCACCACATCACCATCACGACCAGAGCAGAACTTGGTGGAAGTAAACCAGCATGACATGAACTTGTACACACTGACAGGGACATGTACTTTAAGAGGAACATCAGTAAAAGCCTCGACGATGATGTACTCGACGACGGGGCAAGCAAGGTCGGAGGTCGGGGTGGGTGCAGTGCTACAAAGACACCATCATCCAGCGGGATGAGGTAGAGCAGGGGACGGCCAGAGTTCGCAGACGGAGGTGACCGGGAGGCGGCGCTGAGGAGAAGGTCGATAGTAGGGTTGAGGACCTACCAAAGAGGGAGAGGAGTTGCGCCAGCGGTGGTCGAGGTTGCTGCCTCTGTAGGGGTCTCGCGCTAGGGCTCATGGAGAGACGATTGGCCAATGGTGGTGGCCGACGAGCTTGAGGTCGAGGGAAGGAGCACCTTCCAGGGGCCAGACGAGGCGAGCTTCTAGCGGCGCTTAGGGCAAGGTCGGCGACAACTCGAGTACAAAGAGCAGGCGGTGTCCATCAAGGTCGCGTGCTGGAGAGGCAGTGTAACTACCTCGGTGAATTACGCTCTTAGTTGCATGCCTGGATGAGCGAGAGTGGTTAAAATAGTATGGTGGGGCCCAGGGGCCACTCACAGGTAGACCTTTCGTCCTTCCTAACCACTTTCAGAACATCGGGACAAGAACGCGCGGCGTAATCGGTAGGCGAAGGGATCAACTACATACACAAGTGAGTATGTATGCAAGCCACCATACAACTGTTCACAGAGCCATTCCATCTAAAAGAAATAGAAATATTGCAACACCATACGGCAAGATCCAAATATCCTAGATAGAGATAATAGTTTAGGATAGCTCCTCATACATCAAACATCAGAGTATCAGGCGGAAGCGGAAAACAAGATCCGAGTACGGATAAGAAGCAAATCGGCATAAGATGCCACATAAATAAACACATCCCGCCCACAGATCTCACGGATCCCCGTTCCCGGAATCTCTACATCGAGTGATCGTTGCCAACATCATCCGTCTCCTCCACCCAGTATCCATCTTGAGAGTACACCTGCTCATCTGAATCAAAAAATTTATCGTGTGAGACCCTAGGGGTACTCAGCAAGTCTTTATGCCTCTAAAGGGGACATATACCTGGGGTGACACAATTGCAGCAAAAGATAATAATTAACAAGTCTATAGAAACTCGCTAACCATCCGCCTAACCAATGATAGACGGATGTCCGTTAATTAATAACAACAATTATAACAGTATAATTAACAGATCCATCCTCCTTCTCGCTTACCAACGAGAAAGCGAACGAACAACCCAACCGTTGGCAGTTTTATTAACCATTCCATGAGCATTGCACTATTTACTAGTCAGGTACTTAGGTAAATTAAAAGCGGTACTTTAGTTATACTTGTCTATGATCGAGAAACTGTGCTCCAAGTCGTCCATAACCGCGGACACGGCTTTCAGAAAGATTTACCCTGCAGGGGTGCACAAATAGCAACACATGCTCGATCAACCTCGGAAAAACCAACTCAAAACCCAACGAGGCATTCACGACAAAGCGATCACAGGATTCAGAAATATTTCAGGGGGCCACCCCACTAAGCTACCCGCAACGAAGTTGGCCGGCTCTGGAACGGACCCAGGGTTTGCGACGATGGCTGTAAATGACTGGGAACCCAAAAATATGACTGGGCTTGTCGATACCGCGAAAATGTGGCGCGATCCAAAACAGTACAGGTGCTCCACGCACAATCTTAAATAAAACAGTAAGCATGGCATAAGTACAAAATAGTAAGAAAGCCCCAAACTACTTGTGGCCCCAAGAAATAGAAATGAATCAAGCTCTGGCTCAGGGTGGTCCATAAGGCCTCCCGAATGTGGATAGTGCGAATAGTCAAGGAACAAGCATCAAGTACTCGGGGTCCTACGAGATACAAGTGAGCATGAAAAACCAAATAGCAGATATTGCTCACCGATGCCTCTTTCGTTAGTTATCCCATTACTACTCATGTTAAGTTGTTTAGGTACCTCGTTATCCATCAGACACTCACATACCCTACACGTGCTTTTCTATGACTCGCATGGCTCAACCAACTCCTGTAGTAATGGCTCTTGGGATTGAGGAACAGGCTCGGTGGGCTTTAAAAGTAAAGGCTATGCAGTACTTGGGATTCAAATAAATGCAATCGCGACTCAATGATGCAAGAATAAGATAGAGGCAACAGGTACTATATGTATGCAAGCATGTGGTAGTGCTTGCCTAGTAGCTCAGTTGAAGCGAGAGATGGATCTGGGTAGAACTCCTGCGATTCCTGATAATTCTCCTGCTGGGCGTCTATTCGAAGAAGAACCAAACAAACAGGGGTCAACATAAATAAAGTGCACAAGCATATGAATTAAGATGCGACAAGCAAACAAGCATGCCATGATGAATGATGCACAATTTACATGGCAATAAAGTAGCATCCCAGGATTATTATTTTTGCGAGACATAACAGATTGGATATCACAGTACATTATCCATTACAAACCATAATAAGGTCTTACACAAATAAAGGATCTCATGATCCAGTCTTAGTACAATCAAGTAGCGGAATAAATAGCGTAGCGTCGGGGTCCATCTTCAGTGTCACAAGCAATGCTGATGATGGGAGATGATCCTAGTTGTCGTAGCCGTCATGCTGTCCTCCTTTAGGGTAGTACTCCTCATAGTATGTCCACGGGAATAGCCAGGGACAAAAGCCATGAGTACTCTTTAAGTACTCGCAAACTACCACTAACAAGTAAGATAGTTCTAGTGGGAATGCTAAGTTCTAAGTCTATTTGTAAAGTTTAGTTTGAAACCTAAGCTGAGTTCAGAAACAAAGAAAGATAAAATAAAGTTTGAAATCACCTAAGTGGGAACTTAATTGTCATAGTCACAACTCTGTTGTGGTCAAGTCATGTCACAATTCATTTCATAAGTTGTTTTGAAAACATCTGACAACGGAACAGTATGGCCACTCCCACTATCCATAACCGCGGACGCGGCTATTCGAATAGTTTCACACTCTGCAGAGGTGGTAGACTTTCACCACAAGATTCGATACATCTGTCAGGGATAACCCTGAATCATCATACTTAGTATGCAGATAATCAAACATAACCTTTCCTTTACACACCCTAGTATAATCACCTCTCCTATGAGTATGGCCTCCCAGCCATGACCATCTGTCATCCTGGGCACTGCATAGGTGGACAACATTGAGAGGTAGCCTCAGCTCAAACCTCTCCCGCAAGGGAACTAATACTAATGCATATAAACTTCCGGCTAAGCCTTACCCAATTTAGGTATTGTGGTTGTACGGTAAAATTGGAATGTTATCGCATCCGAACCCAACCATCAGTTTTGTAAAAGGGCTAAGGCTCATGCCTCAACATTTTCATCATAATAAACCATTTGTGTCTCTCAACACATGTCAAAACATCTCAATAGAATGACTCATCATTCCAAGGTTTTCATAAGTCATTTTCACCAGGTATTCCCATCTAAAGTAAATCAAGTTTTGGTTTAGCTCTAAACTACTAAGTTAAGAGTGTTCACTAATGTGGGATGCTAATCTCAATCTCATGCCATATAATGACATCTAAGTCTAACTAGATAGGTCAAGTTTTATACTTTTTATGCTACCTTTAAACAAGTAAAGGACTTTGGTAAAGTAAAGAAGGTAAAGCTTGGAAATAAACTTGGAGTAGGTATAAGTCAAAAGGTATAACCAAAGCATGCCTAATTCCTTTGCTTAGGTTATCTAGCTTGCAAGGGTTAGCTTGCAATGTTAATGATGGCTTGCCTTGTGTAGTGAAGTGGTTGAAGTTTTCTTCCTCCTCCTCTTGATAGAACTCCTCCTCCTCGAAATCTTGGTCGGTACTATCGTCTATAAATACATACGAGATACACAATCACCAAACAATGCTTAACTAGTCTACTTAGCACACTAAGGCACACATTTGATGATCTATTATCATCACAAGCATCACAAGGTTTAATTAACTAGCTTCGTTCTTTTTATTTGAGAAAAGTAATTTCTACTCATTGGAAATAACTAAGATTTAATATTCTCCAATTAAAATATGGGATCATGTGGACACATGTCATCACCACATATTCTAACACATGGGAATGTGATTTAAAGGTTGGATCATATTTTAATAAGTTTAAGTTTAGTAATTAATGATTTAAATTGACTAGAAATGCCTATATAGCATTATTTTGGTGCTAGTCCAAAGTCACTGCATGTAAAAGTTAATATTATTACATATTCAGAAAGGTATGGTTAAATGTGATTTTTGAGAGTTGTAATCAACTCAAAAGCTATTTTGGTTGATTTTAGAAAAATGTTTGAATGTGCAAAAGCTTCTGTCTTGTTATTTTTACTAGGAGAGATCTCTAACTCTAAAGGATTTAAATCCAACGGGCTGGGATAGAGATTTTCATTAACTTTCCAACAAAATTGGAATCACTCAATTTGATTTTGTATAACTCTCTGAATTAATTTTTAAACTCAAGGACAGAACTATGTTTTAACTAAAATAGAAAAACCTATATTTGAATTACTAGGTCAGCGCGGGAAACTAAATGGGCCGGCCCGTGTACACTCCGCGGCACTGAGGGCTGCTGAAAGGGGGGTCCCGCCTGTCAGAGACTCATTAAACGCGAAGTGGTATGGGGAGATAAGGACCACACGATTAGAACACGATCTAATGATTCACGGTCGTCGTCGATGATGGACATATCACCGGCGAGACTGAACCCTAGCACGGTTGGTGGGGGTGCAATGGGGACGTACCAGGGCTCCAGCTAGTGCGGCGAGGTGGGCAAACAAACAAGTTGACGACAATGGTTCTCCTGGTACTGGCGGCGTCCCTAGAGATGGCCTGGATCAACGGCTCCCTTCTCCTCCTTCTGCGGCGGACTCCGGCGAAATTCCGGCGCTGCGGGCTACAGCCTGCTCTGGTGGGGCTCTAGGAGTGTTCTGAGGGGGAGTGGAGGAGAATGGTGTGACGAATTGGTGCTGGGAGGCGCTCTATTTATAGCGGGGCGAAGCAGCAGTGCGGCATGGGCAGAGCTCGTCAGTGACGACAATAAAGAGGGCTACCGGTGTGGGCGAGGTAGGCGGACGGTGGGTGGTCTGCTGGCGGTTCTCTACGGTGTAATGGCGTGGCTAGGGGCGGCGGTAATTGGTCGGGGGCTTCCCACGCTCAGAGGGATAGAGGCGGTGTTCGACACGGCTCCCGGCGACTATGGGTCACGCGGCGGTGCACGGCCTTGTCTAGCAGGGTGAGGGGGTCGAGGCGGAGCGACATGCGCGGTTTTGTATCGAGGCGCGGTATGTGGCATGCTAGCAGCGAGGGCGCTCTGGCGTGCTCTGGCTACACGCAGAGAGGGTAGTGCGGCCTGGTTCTGGGGTGGTCCAGGGGCTGGCTTTGGCCATGGGCTGGACAGGAGAGTGCGGTAGGGTTGGGCGCAGCTAGTGGCGGTGCTGGTTTGGCGCGGCATGGTCTGCTGCGAGCTGCGCATGCTCGGTCGGCGGTGACCAAAAATGGGCGGCGCGCAACTGCTGCTCCAAGCTAAAGGGTAGGCCGGTGAGGGTTTGGTTAGAGCTGGGGGAGACAGGGGAACCAAATTGGGCCCAAAAACTCGACCAAGCATTGATAACTAAACATTATTAGTTAGGCAGAAAAATCTTGACTGCCATCTGTTCGACCAAATGGCCGTATGAGAGAAACTTTTGAATTTTTGAAAGATTTTTGGTGAAGTTGTTGGTCTCATGCTTGAGCATCTAGGTTTTCCTGGGATTTTGAAATGGAGTTCATTTGGATGGTTTTTGAAATAGTGTGATCTCGATACATACACTAGATTCAATTTTCAAATGTTATTTAAAATTAGAGTTTGAATGTTTTTTGGAGATCACAAAGTGGGCCTTGGCACATCACTACTTGTACTAGCAAGGGGTGCAAATATCCACAATTGTTTCTGTTTGAATTTGAGTGCTAGGTATAACCCAAGTGGGCTATCTGATTAAAATGGCAAAAGTGACCATTTCCATTATTTATTCTTTTTGATTTCTTTTTCTTTGGGATTTTCTTGGGGATGATCTAGATGATGTGTAATTCACCTTAGAGTCATTTTACAACTAATATATCACTCAACGATGGCAATTCAAAACAATTCCTATTTAAATGCACACACATATGAATGCTTAAAGATTTTAAATAGAAAAAGGTTTTGTTAACCCTAAATTTGGTAGATTTGATCTTGATCACTTGGATTAAAGTTTTGGGATGTTACAAACCTTCCCCCTTAAAAAAAATCTCGTCTCGAGATTTAAGAAAGAAAACTAGGAACTAAAGAGATCTGGGAACTCAGTCCTAATGTAATCTTCTCGCTCCCAAGTGGCTTCTTCTTCGGTATGGTTGCTCCATTGAATCTTGAGAAATTTGATACTCCGGGTCCTGGTGGTTCTGTAGGCTTCCTCTAAGATACTAATGGGCACTTCTGAAAGGGTAATTGCCCCTATGTGTGGTTTTGCTCATTAATGACAATCCCTGTGGACTAATGTTTTCATTGAGTTTTATATGAAGGAATATTCCATAGGTCATGCTTGTTGTCCATATGTTGGATTCAAGTATGTATGCCATGAAGATAAAGATATACCTTGAGTTTTGGCATCAAGATCATCAAATTGAAGAGAAGAATATGATATGTTCAAGATCTTGAGAGTGTGATCTCAATTGAAGAATTCAAGATATGGCTCTAAGACGATGTCATGATAGCCTCATTAGTTGAGCTATGGTTGACTAATATTTAGAGCATGTAATCAAATGAAGAATTCTTTATGTACCTCAAGATATTGAGATGGAGCATGAGAAGATACTTCGTTGACCAATACAAAGAGGGAAGAGTGATTTCAAGTTGGTCAACACATGAAGCATAAAGAATGTACCACATGGGGTATGGTAAGCCTTGTCATTTATGCATCATGAACTAACCCATTATATATGTGCCCTTGCGTTTTCTATATGGGATAGGTATTTTTCCATGGAATGCTTCAAAAGTGAAGATCTCATATAGCCCATGAGAGGATGACATCAAGTGGTGATCGTCATCAAAGTTTGAGAAGGGCAAGTTCAAGATAAGCAACTCGAGAAGATCATTTGCTTGAAGCTTTCCATCCATATTGGTGATAATGGGCATGTGAAGATGTGTCTTAATGAAGCTATGCCATAGTGGTGTATGGGGGAGCAAATTACAAGTCTTCATTGAGCAACACTGATCAAGTGATGCATTCCGGCTTGGATGGAGCTTGAAGCGTTGTCATCAAGATCAAGCAGGGTGCGCAAGGCAAAGGTATGGCCTTGCTAGGTTTTCCTTTTACCGGTCTCAAGGTGGTTGTTGGGAGACCGGGTTATAGGATAGATAGCCGCACTATCAAGAGGGGCTTTCGGTTGGGTAACTTGATCACATTGTCTTAGGGAGCTCAATCCTTTGCATATTTCATCTTCCTATTTTGTTGCTTCTTGGTATTTTCTCCATGTGAGGTTCTTTAGCTTGTTGCTAGCTCTTCAACAAGCCCAAGTTCATCGAAAATGGAATTCGTATGCATCTTATATGGCGTTTTCGAGTTTGAAGGTTTTACCGGTTCTTCTTATAGGGAGGCTCCATACCTTTCCTCATTTGGTTCTATCTTCCTTTGTTGGACTATGATGTTTTCATGCACCATATTGTAGATCTTGTTGTCCTCGTCAAAACAAGTCCAAGATCATCGAAATCGGAGTCCGGATGCAAAAGTTATTGCGTTTTTTCGTGAAGTTTGTTTCATCCCGGTTGTGGATCTGGTTCAACCGAGCCCCACACCGGACGGTCCGGTGCCAGCGCCGGTAGACCGGATCTCAGACCGGATTTTCTGGTTTTCGTGACCGAGTCTATTCCGAGTTGGCAAACAGAGGTTTTCTGGTTTGTAGTTCGGTCCTCCGGCCTGGGGACCGAGTTTCCCGGTTCTGGGGCCGGTCCAACCGACTTTTAAACCGAGTTTTCACAGATTTCCTCCCAACGGCCATATTTGCTTTCCCCTATAAAAGGGGGTTCTTCCCCCAATGTTTTTGGGTGTCCTTGAGCCTGAAATTGACCTCCATTGTTGACCCTCTTGAGCTTGCTCCCCCCCTTCCCTCCTATGATCCTTGCATCTTTTTGAGGGCTTTGGAAGAGGAGATCTAGATCTACAATCCCCACCAATCAATTCCTACTCTAGGTGAGGGGAACCCCTTGGATCTAGATCTTGAAGTCATTTGTTGATTTCCACCATTATTCTTCCTCTCTAATTCCTCCCTAGCACTTGTTTCTTTTGTGGGATTTGAGAGTGAGGGATTTGAATGCCCTTGGTGTTCTTGCTTTGCATTCTTGCATAACTATTGAGCTCTCCACTATGATTTGTTCGAGTGAGAGACCTTGAGCTTTTTGCTCTTGGAGGGTGACCTCCTAGTTGGCTTGGCGGCGGTTGGTGCCGCGGTGTCCTCTTTGTGGAAGATTGTGAAGAGACCCGGGCTTCTCCTTCGTGGAGCTTGTGAAGTGGTTGTGGAGCTTGCCATCTCCGGAGTGGAGGAAAAGCTAGCCATAAGGAAAGGGCATATTCCTTCGTGGTATAGACTCGGAGAAGAAGGTGATCCTTCGTGGCGTTGGGAAATCCTTCGTGGAATCCCACACCTCTCCAACGTGACGTACCTTACTTGTAAGGGAACACGGGAATACATCTTCGTGTCCGCATTCCTCAGTTATCTCTATACCTGAGCTTACTTTCCTTGTGATAGCCATCGAGCTTGAAGTATATATATCTTGCCTATCACTTGTGGTATATTTAACTTGTGCTATCTTGCTTAGCTTATCTTGTTGTTGGTGCACTTAGTTGAGCCTAGTAATTTTAGGTTTTGTGCTTGTAAAATAAACGTTAGTTTAATTCCGCATTCTATCAAGCCAAAACCGTAATAGTTTTGAAATTGCCTATTCACCCCCTCTAGGCGATATCTCTATCCTTTCAATTGGTATCAGAGCAAGGTCTCTCCTTGTTTAGGCTTCACCGCCTAGAGTGTAAAGATGTCGGCTAGTAGTATAGTGCACAATGACACAATTATCTTTGATGGCACAAATTATATTTTGTGGAGAAACTGTTTGCTTTGTAATCTTCAGACCTTGTGTCCAAATATTGAGAGATTTCTAGATGTAGGTTTTTCCCCTCCGATGGATCCTCAAAATCTATCTTTAGAGGATGAGAAAATTTACATCTCTAAGCTCAAGTATCTAATGAGCTTATTTTCTCTTTGGGCCCCATAGTTAATTTGTTCTTTACAAATGTAAAGCGCAAGTCATCTCATGAGATGTGGACCAAGCTTAAACAAATATTTGGTGGGTCCATTTCTCATAGGGTCGGTGGTATCTTCGAGGAGCTCTCTTCTCCTTCACATCATGAAGAGCTCCAAGTGTCTTCCACCTCTGGCCGCGATGAAATTTCAATTCCCTCCACTTCACCTACATGTGACAAGCCACAAGCTAATGGCATGGTGAGTGGAGAAATCATATGTAATCATGGTAGTGGTTCTCTTTACACCAATGATTCATATTCTATAAATGCTAATGGTGTAGAGAGTTTGGACTTAAGCACTTCTTGCAACGAGAATTATATATCCCCTTGTGTTGCTAGTCCTTGCATATTGTCTAGAAATTATTTGAGTACTAGTGTATATGATATTCTTGATTTGTCTTGTTCCAATAAACAAAATGCTTCTATTTCCTCTAGTTGTGTATCTAACAATGTAGAGGAAATCAAACACCCTATGGAGCAAGACACAATCATGAATGAAGATTCAAGAATATCCTCATCTTCATCCTCCCGTGCTCACATGTGCCTTATGGCAAGAGGATCAAAGGTATCTCCTACTTTGGATCCCAATATATCTTTTCTAGATAATAGCAATGATAATGGTGATAGTGATGATGACCTTGATGAGGATACTAGAGCTCTTGTGCTTGAGCTGACCTTTTTGTGTACCTCTCTTCATGGTAATAATAAGGCTGTTGCTTGTATCACACGCGTTATGGACACCATAACTAAACAAATGGAAACCATAGAGGAGTTGGATTTCCAACTTGATGATGGGAGTTGGAGATTCAATCTCCTTAAGCAAGAGATTGCCGTGGAGAAGCTCACTAATTGTCTCCTCATACAAAAATTGAATCTTATGAGCTTGAAAAGGAAAAATCTATTAATGATGCTAGTGCTACTAATTCTACTTCTTGTGAAGCATCTACCCTAAAGGAGAATGTTGAGCTAAGGGCTCAACTTGAGTTGCTAACTAGCAATTATGGGAAATTGGAAGAAAGTCATGCAAAGCTCTTGGCCTCTCATAATGATCTTATAATCTCCTATGATGGGCTAAAATTAGCTTGTGAGGCTAGTATCACTAAGGTAACATCTTGTGAGCCTCATTTGGACATTAGCACAACTTCTACTCAAAATGCTAATTTTCCATGTGCTAGTCCTAGTGATCCTTCTTGTCATACTATTGATAAAACTTGTGTTGGATTACTTGCTTTGCCTTGTTTCTCTAACAATGAAGCTTCCACTTCCTCCAGTACCTCTATTTATAATAACCATGTAGAGGAAATCAAAGAGCTCAAGGCCCAAGTCACTTCTTTGAATAAAGACTTGGAAAAGAGTCATGAAGGCAAATCCACACTCGATAATATTTTGAGTGTGCAAAAATGCCCCAATGATAAAAGTAGACTTGGATTCAACTCCAATAACAAGAACAAGTCCAAGATCAACAAGAAGAAGAGCCAAGACCAAGTCAAGAATTCGTCTAAGATTATTTTCTTCAAGTGCAAGGTTGTAGGACACCATGTAAGATCTTGTCAATTGATAAAAAAGCACTCGAATGATAAGCAACAAGGGAAGCAGCCACAAGGTCAAGGTCAAGCCCAATCTCAACCTCAAGTTGAAGCTAGGCCACTTCCAAACAAGAATCAAGATAAGGCTCCCCAAGACAAGAAATCAATAAAGAAGAGAAAGGGGAGCACTTGTTTCCACATATGTCGTGAGAAGGGGCACTTGGCCTCTTCATGTTCAAATGGTACCTTATCTAACCCTATCATTGTTGATGATTATTATTCTCTTGGGAAGGATAAGGATGGAAATGTGTTTTCCAAGTTTGTTGGAACTCAAAGTGGTGTCAAGAAACAAACCATCTGGGTTGCGAAGCCTATTGTGACTAACCTCTTAGGACCCAACTTGGTTGGGGACCAACAAGCTCAAACTTGATCAATAGGTGTTATGGGAGGGCATTGGAGACTTCGCTAACTCATGAAGAATTAAGGGATCTTCATATACTATATTTGATCAAGACAAGTTATAAGGATTATCAACTCCCTACCATATACCCAATGCGCCTCTCTGCGGTAACTCGAACTCAACTCTTTTATATTGAAAGTTACTTGCCCCTTTACATGTTTTGGTTTCGTACCAAGTATGTGTTTGTATTTGTTGTGCCTCATGCTTGATTATTTTGTGTATTCAAGTATGTATATGTGTTTGGCACATCATTTACTTGTGTGTTTTTCCTTGAGCCTCTAATGCATCTTGATGGTATCTTTTTGGGCTCTTTTCGAGTGATTAATGGAACATCCCATTTGGGAGAGTCATATGCCTCACGCATCTCTCAAACCTTAAAATGTGTGTACATGAGTACTACCAATTAGTATTGATATTGTAAGCTTATCTAGTCACTATGCGGCGTGTCATACTCATGAGAAATTCAAATTCTAAATGTCCATTAATTATCTATAGTTGAGGTTGTTTTTCCTCTTATTAAGAAAAAATGAATACCACATTATGGGGGAGTAATATTCTACTTTTGCATATCACAATCCTAGGAAATGTGAACATATGAGGTGGTGCCACTTAGAGTTGATATTGTTGATTATCTTGTATCTAGGTGGCATGTTGGCTCAAACAAGGTCCCAATTTTTGTTAGAAGCTTTTATTCCTCATCTTTTCGGTCTTTGCTTGAGTAAGAAATTCTTGGTGTGGCCCTTCCTCAAATGCATATCTCTATATCTTATTTGGTAGGCCATTTGCTTCAAGTTATTATAATCATTGCTTTGCATGATTGCGTGACTAGTGGAAGCTATCAAGAATCTCTATCTTTGCATAGTGCTTAATCTTTTTATTCCCATCCTATGATTTTTATTGTGAAGATTTATCTTTAATATCCGTGCAATATACCATCGGAAATAAATTCCAATACACTCATTGTCTTTGACAATTGATATACTTGGGTGTGGTAGCATTTGTGGATCATCTTCACCTTGGATTTCACCTGCTATTGCCTTTTTTCTTTCCAAAAATTGTTGTGGCTCCCATTGTCTTCCTTGGCTTTTGAACATCTCTTTGATGGTGTTTTTTATTATTATCAAATGTGCTTTTAGTGGAAGACAAACCTTTTCTTCTCGGAACCTTATGCCATTGTGAAGAGTGTTAAGGGTTTGGTTTATTTGTTGAAACCTTGCTCTTTTGGGAATTTGTTATCTCATTCTTTCTTCTCTATGTTATTTGCTTGAATGAGATAAATCTTTGAGAATTTGTGTTTTTATCTCATCTTTTATGCTCAATAGTTTTTGCTTGGTTCATTTGTTGAAGTTTGTTGAACAAATCTTGTGTTGATTTTATTCTTTGATATAGTTTGGACAACAAATGTGGTTTGTCACACCTTGTATGCCTTCTTGAATATTTTGGTGTTTGTCCAAATTATATCTTCGTTGGTTCTTGAAAGTCTTGTGCATTCATGTTTACTAAATGTATATCTTATATCATGTTTTGCTTTCTTTGATCCAATATATAGGGTATACTCCATCAAATCCTTAAACGGATAAGATGTGCATGAAATTCAAATTTCATCTCTAAATATGCACATATTTTTATGGAGTATGTCCTATGTGCTGTGGTTAGTCTAACCACTTTAGACCCAATAAGTTTGGGGACCAAGATGTACTTGAATGTTGTTTTAGGAACATTGGAGATGCAATGGATGCGTTTATTATCTATAAGGAAGGTGTTGTCACCACATGATAATTGGAGCCAAGCTAGGATGATTGAAGAATTATTATCTACTACATCATACCATTGCTATCTCGGTAACAAGTATCTTATTCATGCATACTATTCTTCCATCCAATCTCTTATAAGTTACATCTTGTCATGGATTTATTTGTTTGTAAATGTTGTGGTTCTTGCAAGGATCTTTTAAAGACTTCTATATCCTTATTGCTTATGTGAGTAATTTGAGATGATGCATATTTTGGGGAGTATATAAAATCATGTTCATGATTCACCAATTCCAAATATGCTGTAACAACCTCAGACCCTACGCTCTAAGTTCAAGCCTGGATGAGCCAAAAGTGATTAAGGATTTTACAGCGGGGGCCAGGCCACCCACGTGTAGGCCCGTCGACCGCCCTAACCACTTCCAAGAACATCGGGACAAGAGTGCGGCGTAGGAAACAGGCAAAGAGATCAAATACATACACAAGTGCATTTGTATGCAAGCTACCTTACAATAGTTCTCAGAGCCATACCATTTAAAAGAAATAGAAATATTGCAACGCCATACGGCAAGATCCAAATATCCTAGATAGAGATAATAGTGTAGGATAGCTCCTCATACATCAATCAACAGAGTATCAAGCGGAAGCAGGAAACAAGATCCGAGTACGGATAAGAAGCAAATCGGCATAAGATGCCACATAAATAAGCACATCCCGCCCACAGATCTCACGGATCCCCATCCCCGGAATCTCTACACTGAGTGATCGTTGCCAACATCATCGGTCTCCTCCACCCAGTATCCATCTTGCGAATACACCTGTTCATCTGAATCAAACAATTTATCGTGTGATACCCTAGGGGTACTCAGCAAGTCTTTATGCCTCTAAAGGGGACATATACCTGGGGTGACGCAATTGCAGCAAAAGATAATAACTAACAAGTCTATAGATACTCGCTAACCATCCGCCTAACCAATGATAGACGAATGTACGTTAATTAGAAACAATAGTTATAACAGTATAAAGTAACAGATCCATCCTCCTTCTCGCGTACCAACGAGAAAGCGGACGAACAACCCATCCGTTGGAAGTTTTATTAATCATCCCATGAATAATGCACTATTTACTAGTCAGATATTACTTTAGTTATGCTTGTCTATGGTCGAGAAACTATGCTCCAAGTCGTCCATACCCGCGGACACGGCTTTCAAAAAGATTTACCCTGCAGGGGTGCACAAATAGCAACACACACACGATCGGCCTCGGAAAAACCAAATCAAAAACCAACGAGGCTTTCACGACAAAGCAATCATAGGATTCATAAATCATTTCAGGGGGCCACCCCAATAAGCTACCCGCAACTAAGTTGGCCGGCTCCGAGAAGGACCCAGGGTTTGTGAGAACGGCTGTAAACGACTAGGAACCCGAAAGTGTGACTGGGCTTGTCGATACCGCGAAATCGTGCCGCGATCCCTAAACAGTACAGGTGCTCCACGCACAATCGTAAATAAAGCGGTAAAGCATGGCATAAGTACATGATAGTAATAAAGCCCCAAACTACTTCGTGGCCCCAAGAAATAAAATGCAAATCAAGCTCATGCAAAGGGGGATTCATAGAGTCTCCCGTATATGGATAGTGTGAATAGTCAAGGAACAGGTATCAAGTACTCGGGGTCCTACGGGACACAAGTGAGCATAAAAACCAAATAACAGATATTGCCCACCGGTGCCTCTTTCATTAGTTACCCCATTACTACTCAGGTTAAGTTATTTAGGTACCTCGTTATTCATCAGACACTCACATACCCTACACATGCTGTTCTACGACTCGCATGGCTCAAACAACTCCTGTACTAATGGCTCATGGGATGGAGGAACAAGCTCGGTGGGGTTTAAAAGTATAGGCTATGCAGTACTTGGGATTCAATTTAATGCATTCGCGACTCCATGATGCAAGAATAAGATAGAAGCAATAGCTACTATATGTATGCAAGCATGTGGTAGTGCTTGCCTGACAGCTCAGTTGAAGCGAGAGATGGATCTGGGTAGTACTCCTGGGATTCTTGATAATTCCCCTGCTCGGCGTCTTTTCGAAAGAAGAACCAAACAAACAAGGGCCAACATAAATAAAGTGCACAAGCATATGAATAAATGTGATAAGCAAACAAGCTTGCCATGATGAATGATGCACAATTTACATGGCAATAACGTAGCATGGCAAGGTTGAGGTGTGGGGACAAGAATAAATCATGTTATTAATTATTTGGTCAAGTTTTATTACCATAAACAGTTCTGATTATATAATATTTATATGATTCATGCTTCAATTCATATCATGGAATGCATACTTAGAACGGGCTCGTCACGCTGATCGATTTAGATATATTATTTGTCAAATTTGGAGTTATAGAATTAAAGTTATTAATTAATTAAGAAAAGGCATTTTTATTGCAATTAAACAATTTTGAAAATTTAAATTAGCCAAACATTATTTTGGATGTCATATTTGAATTCCTCACATTTTTCTGATTCAAAAACATATATCATTTGCATTATTTGGATTTACCCATTAAAAGTTATTAATTCCTGGATTTAAAATCATATTAAACATTTCTAGAAAACATTTTTATTAAACAGAAAAGGTCACAGACTTTTTGTACGGAGAGAGATCTAGCCACCGCCACTGACGAGTGGGCCAGGCGCTGAGTTAGCGCCAGCTAACACAGAAGACGCGGGGGGGGGGGGGGGTGGGGGGGAGGGGGGAGTTCTCGCACTGCGGCTGTGCTTAGCCACAGGGACTGACAGGTGGGGCCGTACGCTTAGCGGGGCCACACATGGGCGGGCGAGAGGAACGGCGACACGTCGCCGAGACGGGGACTGCGGGTTGAGGAACCAAAAAGCCTAGGTACCTTTTTTTATAAAATGCCACAGCACATGACATGTGGGCCTGGGAAGGACTGCAGGTGGAGCGAACAAAAATGCAGGGGGTATTAGGCAAAAATACCACGGCCACTATTTTTCTTCTCCGCGTCTAACGAAACTGACGGAAAACAGGAGTCGGCGTGGCGGGGATTCGATCCCACGACCAGGCTACGGCGACCGCTGGGACTGGCTCGGGTTGGTGATGGTAAACGACGGCGCGGCCATATGAGCTTACTGCGGCGCGATGAAGGGAAGGCGAGCGCGAGCGCGGTGCACAGAGAGTGCTCGACGGAAGGATCCACGCGTCCAGGAAGAGATAGACAGGGGGTGTCTAGGAGGCGTAGTGGCTCACCACGGGTGTGCTGGTGGTGACGGATCGGCCCGGAGCGCAGGGGATCGACGGGGACGCTGGCGCTTGGTAGGTTAGGGTTTTGCGTCGGTCACGTCGGCGTGCAGCGGGGCTGGCCGTCTCCTCCTTGTCGCCGTGTAGTGGGATGGTCCAGGGGATCCGCTGGTTCTTCCTCGGCACCTCAACTCCACGCCCGCCTCCTCCTAGCTACGGTGGTGAGCTGATGCCGACGGTGGGCGATCAGAGATGGAAGAGAGGGTTGGCAGGGAAGATGGGGAAGGGTGGTGAAGGGCAGCGATGGGCAGAGCCCTGTGGGAGATCTGAGGCTGCAAGGCAGAGGAGGGAGTAGGTAAGGGCAAGGGTAAGGTGCACATGGGGCTCGAGCAGCTAGAGCCTGGGGCTGCGGCTCGGTGTGGATCGATGCGGTGGCTCGGTGGGGCTTTGCTTGGCAGCGGGATAGAGGAAGGGAGAGGGGAGGGGCTCGGCTAGGGTTAGACCGGCAGGAGGGTTCGGCATGGGTGGCTCGGCTCGGTGTCGAGCAAGGGGATTGGGTCAAGCCCAGGTTGCAAGGGGGAACCGGACCATGTGGTGATGGTCTAGGGTGGCAAGGGGTAGGTTAGGTTTAGCCGAGGCTAGGGATGAGGAGGGGTGGTGAGGTGAGCTAGGGTTTAGCTAGAAAAAGAGAGAGAGGAAAAAGATAGATGGATGAGCTAGGGTTTGGATTAGATATGAAAACACCAAGGAGTTTGAATTCCAAACAAAGAGAAAAAACCAAAGGGCCAAAAGAGAGAGAGGTGGGAGGAGATGATCTTACATGTGGCATTATCTCATGCACATGATAATATTTTGTGGAACAAAATATATATCCCATGTATGCTTGACAAAGAGAAAATCCCACTAAAAGAGTTGCAAGGTGGAAGACAAGTGGATTAAGCATTTATTTGGGTTCATTTGTTTCAATTGATGTCAAACAAACTACACCCAAATATTCCAAAAGAAACCAAGATAGAAGAACAAGACAGAAGCCTTTCATGGGCCATGCATGAAGAATAATTGCCACATTCATTAGTTGTGAAAACAACTACATATACATATGGGCATCTATTTCACCCATGCACATCCATACTTGAATAAAGACCACACCATAAGCTACAAGCTTGATAACATATGGTAAGGGTAGATTTAAGCATAACTGAATATAATAGGCTATGCTAGTGTGTATGTCCCACTAGAAGAACATTTGGCCACAATTATATTTAAACATTGCTCAATTATTCCCAAACCAAACCATATGGAAGATATATTAAATATTCTACTCAGAAGGCATACAAAGGTGAACATGAGGCTTCCCATAGTAATATTGTGAAAACAACATGATGCATAAATGGGAGCATGTGGAATTGTAAGAGGATCCATCCCAACCCACATGAGCTAGAGGTAAACCCAATTAAAATGCAAAGCTCACATATAGTTGGATGGTGGAATTATGGGGTGGTGACAAAGAAAGGTGGTGGAGTTAATAAAAGAAATGCCCCCAACTCCACTTGGGAAGCATTTATCAAGAACCGAATACAATGTATCAAGAGGCAAATACAATTAATAGTGCATATGAGATAAGAACCAAATGAAAAAGGGTTTTAATATGATGCTCAAATGCAATGTGGCATGATGACATGAGCATGATATAATTATGATGCAACAATTATATGTAGGAAGTGGAATTTTATTATTAGACCATGTAGCATTACAGATGTTAGACAGATGGGATGCTACATATGCCTTCTAGCAATTTATTGCATATCAATTCCTCATGGTACTCTCATGTGCAATATTGTTAAAATTGCATTGAATCCTTCCTTTTGATACTTGTTGCCTTTATCAAAATATCCCAACTAGCATTAGTTCCCTTAGTGTTAGTTGTTATGTTTTTGAGGTTTTTTTTTTTGGTGAAGTTCATTGATATACCATGAGAGAAAATAGATCCATGGGCTATATATGCACTTAAGCAAAATATCATTTTTTTGGTATATCTTATGACTTCCTCTTGGATATCATGTTTTCTTATTTTTATTAATCTTATGTGTGGATGTTTCTTTGTGGATTATTCTCATGTTTTCCCACTTAGAAACTTATATACACAATACTGTTAATCTCTCGCCTTGATATCCTCGCCTTTTGCCAATCATCTCTCTTATCCGCTTAGTTTTTAATGGTTTTGGTAAGGTCTTGATTTATGAGTGCTCGGTTTACTTTTATTGCATATTCGCGCACTCATATCTCATATTTGGTTTCTTTTGGACGTAAGCTTGTGTTGAAAAGTATATTGATTTATATCTCTACTCCTTGTATCTTGGTTGTGTTCTAAATGATATAGAGGGAGTGAGGATTCCATGTTTGTGCATATTGTTGAAATGGATCGTATGGGTACCTAGAGGATGGGTGAATAGGTGCTACTTCAAATTTTAATGATTTTTCAATTTTTGGCTTAACACAAAGGGTAAATTCTCTAGATAAACTATTAGATGAAATTTCCCTATATGCCAACCTATCTACTAGCGAGTAAAGAGTGAGTGGAAGAGGAATGGGTGAACCGTAGTGAAGCACGCGGAGACACAGGATTTGTTTGACCATAGTTCCTTCCTTGTTAAGGGAAGTACGCCTACGTTGGAGGGGTGGGCGGTAATAAGACCACCACGCCACAATAGGCATCACCCTGTTCTCCGATGGATCCCGCCACCAAAGGCCTGATCCACCTTTCCACTATAGGGACCCTTCGAGGCGGGTACCGGTACCTTTACACAACTAGCGGGGCACAACTCCACAATCAACTTGGAGGCTCCCGTAATGACAACAAGCTGCCACAAGAACAAGTTATCAATAACAAAGAACAAGATCTAGATATTGACAAGAATACTAGATCAGGGATTTCTCCCAATGAATGGAGAGGAGTTGATGTGCTTGATTCGTGATGATGATGACGATTCTCTCCTCCTTCAATTCCCCCAAAGATTGAAGCCTTCGGGTGGTTGAAGTGGGAGATCTAGAATGGGAGCTCTTTCAAAGGGTCTGAACAATTTCGAGTGAATCAAGAGTTCTGCTGTTGGGGAAGAAGGGATATATATACCCCTTCAAAAACCAAACTGTTGGAGATTTCGGGGGACGGATTATCCAGCCCAAGTGAGGGCCGGATTATCCGGCCTAGGGAAAACTCCGCCCCAGACTCGGATTATCCGGGAGAAAAACCGGCCACGGACAGAAGCTCACTCAGGCTTGCCCTTCACACTTTCTTCTAGGGACTGGATTATTCGGCCTAGGGGAGGGCCGGATTATCCGGTTGGGGGAAAAATCCGCCCCAGCCATGGAATATCCGGGGGAAATTCCGCCCCCAGACAGAAGCTTGTGCAGGAGCTCTCTTGGGCGATTTCCCTGGCGCCTAATTATCCTCCCCAGCGAGAGGGCCGAATAATCCGGTTCAGGGAGGAAATCTGCCCCATAGCCGGAATTTTCCGGGGGAAAATACGCCCCCAGACAGAGACTTGCGCGGAGCCATCCTTGCCCAAGGTGGTCTGGCCGGATTATCCGGCCCATGATGGGGGCGGATAATCCGGCCCCCAAAACTCTCAAAACTTCCTGCAACACTTAGTGCACATTAGAATAATCCATGGTATTGTTATCTAACACACAAAACCTGGGAAATCATGAAATGTTCTTTCAATCTCCCCCTTTTTGGTGTTAGTTGACAATACTAGGATTTGCAAGAAGGATTAAAAGACCACCAACAAAACATGGAAGAGACTCCCCCTCAATGTGTGCATATTAGAGATTTGCATTTGAATACAAATGCACACAAGTAGGTGAAAGTCTATTCCATTGAAATATAAACAACATAATGATACCACCGAGATAATGAGAGAGGCGTCCTCGAAATATCCACAATTATCAACGTGATAACCAATATACGTGCCTTCCTTGAGATAGATTACTAGCATAATAGAATATGAGTAAATGAATCCATAGGCATAATCCATGAGATAAATCTAGACGTCCACCGACACAAAGTCTCAAACACACCAAAAACCACAAATAAAGTTTAACGCTAAATGGACACAAGCAAGAAAACAACGAATGAAAAGGTGCACATGCTTGTGCCCGATCCATGCAAATCCTCGAAGACCTAATAGAACTACTTCTCCCCCTTTGGCATCGAGACGCCAAAAAGGAAGAAGAGTGATGCTAGCGCCCCAAGGTATCACGCCCCGAGATTCTAGGAAGAAGAAGAAGACACGAAGAGGGTAGGATACTTGGCACGGAGCTCATCCTCGCGTTCCCAAGTGGCTTCATCAACGGAATGGTGCGACCACTGCACCTTGCAGAACTTGATAGACTTGTTGCGAGTCTTTCTTTCTGCGACTTCTAGGATTTTTGTGGGGTGTTCTTGATAACACGGGTCTTCTTGGAGATTGATGAGCTCATGGTCCACGGTCCTGCCGGGATCTTTGAAGCACTTCTTGAGTTGAGAGATATGGAAAACATCATAAACCTTGAGTTTTTTAGGGAGTTCAAGAGCATAAGCAACTTCTCCTCTTCTTCCACGAACTTTGAAAGGACCGATGTATCTAGGAGCCAGCTTTCCTTTGATACCAAACTGGTGCGTGCCTCTAATGGGAGTGACACGAAGGTAAATGAGATCACCAGGGACATACTCCATGTCCGTGTGCTTTCTGTCATAGTTGCTCTTCTAGCGACTTTGAGCAACCTTCAGGTTTTCGAGAATGATGTGAACCTTCTCCTCCGCTTGAGTTACAATGTCGGGGCCAAATAATGTTCTTTCACCTGCGCCCGACCAACCAATCGGAGTTCTGCATTTGCGGCCATAGAGAACCTCAAATGGTGCCATCTTTAGACTCTTCTGGAAGCTATTGTTGTAAGAGAACTCAGCATAAGGAAGACATTCTTCCCACTTCATGACGAAAGAGAGGACGCAAGCACGAAGCATATCTTCTAGAATCTGATTGATCCTTTCAACTTGTCCTTGCGACTGAGGGTGATAGGCAGTGCTGAAGTTCAACTTTGTTCCCAAAACATTTTGGAAACTTCCCCAGAACTTGGAAGTGAAGATGCTTCCACGGTCTGAGCTGATCTCAAGAGGAACCCCATACAGAGAGACAATTCTGTTGATATATAGCTCAGCTAGCTGAATTGCTGAAATTGTTTCCTTGACAGGGAAGAAGTGAGCCACTTTAGAAAGCCTGTCGATGACAACAAAGATTGCATTGTTGCCTTTCTGCGACCTTGGAAACCCAGTTATGAAGTCCATCTCTACTTTCTCCCATTTCCATTCCGGAGGCTTCAATGGCTGTAGAAGACCGGAAGGTTTCTGATGGACAGCTTTAACTCTGCGGCAGACATCACACTCCGAGACATACTTGGGACAATATCGTTTCAATCCAGGCCACCAATATTGTGTTTTCAGATCCATGTACATCTTAGTGCTGCCAGGGTGGATAGA
Organism: Avena eriantha; assembly: GCA_910589775.1. NCBI lineage: Eukaryota > Viridiplantae > Streptophyta > Magnoliopsida > Poales > Poaceae > Avena > Avena eriantha. Next base: position 511,444,762 of record OU342743.1, read on the forward strand.
AAGAACAGAATCGTGAGCTTCTTTAAAACTTGCTCTCTCAAACCCGGATAGTTCGGAACGAACATCCGGTGCTTAAAGAATAGAGTGTCTTGGTCGTCAAGGTGGAAAGGTTCATACTTCGGAAGCTGAATCTTGGAGATGATGTTTTTAGTGTAAGGATCGCCAATTTAAATGGAGCGAACTTTTTCTTCCAAGAGAGGGGTTGCCAGAAGATTCAGAAGATACCCTTGATCCAAAATTTCAAGGTTGAGCTCGCGGAATTCCTCGCACAAGAGAGGCTGTTGTTCTTCCACCATGAGGTTGTTGACATAAGCTTTTTCGCTGAGAGCATCGGCCATTACATTAGCTTTGCCCGGAGTGTAGTTGATGGTCAGATCGAAATCATTAATTGCTTCAATCCACCTCCTCGGATGAAGGTTGAGATCAGGTTGTGTGAAGATATACTTCAGACTCTTATGATCAGAAAATATCTCACAACGGTTGCCAAGCAAGTAGTGCCTCCGTACTTTCAAAGCAAAGACAACTGCTGCGAGTTCGAGGTCATGTGTAGGATAGTTGATCTCATGCGTCTTCAACTGACGAGAGGCATAAGCAACAACTTGTTTTTCTTGCATAAGGACCGCACCCAATCCTTGCAATGAGGCGTCACAGAATATCTGGAAAGGCTTTGATGTATTTGGAGGAATCAAAACTGGTGTGGAAGTGAGCTTCTCTTTGAGTGTTTCAAAGCTAGCTGGACATGCAGGAGACCAAAGGTATTTCTTGCCTTTCTTGAGAAGATCGGTAAGAGGCTTCGCAATCTTTGAGAAGATCTGAACGAAGCGACGGAAATAACTAGCCAAACCAAGGAAACATCGGATTTCTTTGACATTTTTGGGTGGAAGCCACTCAACAATTGTCCGAACAGTTTCTGGGTTGACGGCAATGCCCTTAGCAGAGATGACGTGACCTAGATAGGTGACTTCGGGAAGCCAAAATTCACACTTGGAGAACTTTGCATACATGCGGTTCTCACGTAGCTTGTTTAGGACACACCGAAGGTGTTCTTCATGTTCTTCCTTTGACTTAGAATAGACTAGAATGTTCTTCATGTTCTTCCATGAAAACCGAGTTCACAAGCCTCGAGAAGGTGGTTGGTGCATTGGTGAGACCGAAGGACATGACCGTGTATCATACATGCCATAACGGGTGGTAAAAGCTGTTTTGGGAACATCTTCCTTGCGAATCTTGATTTGATGATATCCACTTCTCAAGTCAAGCTTAGAGAATACCACAGCTCCAGCTAGCTGATCGAAGAGATCATTAATCCGCGGAAGGGGATATTTATTCTTGATGGTTTTAGCATTGAGAGCCTGATAGTCAACACAAAGTCTATCAGTGCGGTCTCGCTTCTTCACAAAGATGGTTGGGCTACCCCAAGAAGAAGTACTGTGCTGAATGAAACCCAACTTCTCTTGTTCATCAAGCTGACGTTTGAGTTCAGCCAACTCAACAGGACCCAGTTTATAAGGCCACTTGGAGATAGGAGCGGTACCAGGTTCAAGCTCAATCACAAACTCGACCTCTCGGTCAGGAGGCATACCTGGTAACTCTTCAGGAAAAACATCTGGGAACTCACAGACCACCGGAACACTCTGTAGCCTCCATAGCATCATCATTCAGAGCCGCCAAAGAGAAAAGCTGAATTGTAGGAGTCAGACTTGGAGAATAGACTATATGTCCTTTAGGAATTTTCAGAGAAACCGAGCGTTCAGCACAATCAATCACAGCTGCATTTGCTGTTAACCAATCCATGCCCAATATGACATCAATATCTGAATTGCCCAATTCAATGAGGGATGCATGAAAAATTTGGTTGCCAATCTCAATTTGGTTCCCATGGCTTATTTGAGAAGCCTTCATAGTTGTCCCCGGTGATTGCACCCTAAGAACCTTGGACAAGGATTGAAGCAGAAGACCTTGTTGCTGAGAGAACCTTTGAGACACAAAAGAATGCGATGCACCAGTATCGAATAACACTCGTGCAGAAACTGAGTTAACAGAAAGCGTACCCAACACAACTCTAGGTGCATGTTCAGCTTGAGCGACGTTGACACAGTTGGCACGAGCAACAGTGGGCCCGGGCTTGGTGTTGATGTTGAGAGCCCGAGGTGGAGGTGCACGAACCATAGAAGAACTTGCTGCAGGTCTTGGAGGTGGTGGAGGAAGAGCTTTGTTGTTCATGGGACAACTCCAGTGTTGATGCCCAGTGTTCCCACAAGTGTAACAAGCACCAGGTGGACATGGAGCAGCGTAGCCAGGGACTCCGTCAGGCGCTCCAGGATAGTTGTGGTTGTAGCCCCTAGGAGCAGCGGTGAAGGAGTTTGGTGGCCTTGCCGTGTAGCTTGAAGGTCTTGGTGGAGCCGGGAGCGGCGGTGCGGTATTAGGAACCCACACCCGGCGCTTAGAAGGAGATGTCATAGCTGAAGAGCTTGCTGCGTCACGGCTATGTTTCTTGGACTCCTCGAACACTTGCCTACTAGCTTCTTCCTGTAGAGCTATATGTTGGAGTTCCAGAAAAGACCCCGGCCTTGCATGAGTGATTGCATATTTGATAGATGCATTGAGCCCTTGCCTGAACCTCTTTTGTTTCTTCTTGTCATCAGAGATCTCATAGCCACCATACCGAGAAAGATTCATCAAGTTTATGATATAGGTATTGACATTGTCATTGCCTTGCTTGAGGTTGAGAAACACTTCCTTCATCCTTTCCATGACAATTTCTGACAGATATTGCTCTTTAAAAGCCCCAGTAAACTGCTCCCAAGTAGGCTGAAAACCAGAGTGGTTTTCCTTCAGGTAATTATCCCACCATAGAGCTGCGTCTCCATTCAGAAGGTGAGTGGCACATTTTACCCATTCTTGCTCAGGAACATCAGCAGTCATCAACAACCTTGACATCTCACGAAGCCAATCATAAGCATCCAGTGGCTGATCAGACACCTCAAAGTGGCGCGGGTTAAACTTTAGAAAGCCCTTGATGTCTCCTCGCTTGCGAGGTGGAGGTAGCGGGACAAACTCATTCCTCCTCACACTTTCTTCAAAGAGTTGTTGGTTCTGTTGCATTGTTCCCAAGGCATTTGCAATACTTGCTAACGCAGCCCCCAGTTCAGGCGGTATGTCCTCCTTAGTGCGGCGTGGTGGTGCCATCCTGGGATTGATATAAAACTCAAGTCAGTACCATAATGGAGAATAATAATAATCCAAAATAGTACCAAAATGGAATTAACCAAGATTAAAGGATACAAATCACTAAGATGATATTAAAATATCAACAAAGTTCAAAGAACCTAGAAGATATTAAGCATATCACACACGACTGAACAAGGAGTGTTGTACACAAAGCTATCAAAGAAAAAAATTCCACAAATTTCGGCATTAAAATACAACTATATGCGCAAAACCACTTAACGAATCAAGATTAGTAACTCTACCAATTCAATATACAAGAGAGAATGATAAAAGTAGTGGTATGGTCGCGACTCCATCCCGCACTCAAAGCATTACTCGGCACATGAATAAGTAAAACACATATCCCGACTCTGTTCCTTCTTAAGATGAACCTAAAGATTAGCAACTATGGAAAACAAACATCCCAAACAAGATAGCGTCGGATAACAAAGAGTAAGACAGATCGCGTCGGTTTACAAAAGCCCGTCGGTATGGAATGTACCAACAGTTGATAACCAAAAGGTAGATAGCGATAACAAGTTGGATGCAACAGATAGACAAGGAATTACACACACACACACAAACACGGACTCACACAACCTATGGTACTACGGACCCCAGAACACATGAATCCTAGTTTGAATTTTTAGAAGAGGATTGAAAACGTTACACTTCCTTACCAGAAAAGGGTGGGTGGGTGGGTAAGAAGAAAAATGGAAGCATTCCTACTATCGCGTTTTGTTTTTCCCTAGTATACATAACTACCAAAATATTTACTAGACTTTCAACGATCATTTTCGTTGAGACCCTGAAGGGCGGGATGGCTCTGATACCAATTGTAACAACCTCAGACCCTACGCTCTAAGTTCAAGCCGGGATGAGCCAAAAGTGATTAAGGATTTGACAGCGGGGGCCAGGCCACCCACGTGTAGGCCCGTCGACCGCCCTAACCACTTCCAAGAACATCGGGACAAGAGCGAGCGGCGTAGGCAACAGGCGAAGAGATCAAATACATACACAAGTGAGTATGTATGCAAGCTACCTTACAGCAGTTCTCGGAGCCATACCATCTAAAAGAAATAGGAATATTGCAACGCCATACGGCAAGATCCAAATATCCTAGATAGACATAATAGTGTAGGATAGCTCCTCATACATCAATCAACAGAGTATCAAGCGGAAGCGGGAAACAAGATCTGAGTACGGATAAGAAGCAAATCGGCATAAGATGCCACATAAATAAGCCCCTCCCACCCACAGATCTCACGAATCCCCATCCCCGGAATCTCTACACCGAGTGATCGTTGCCAACATCATCGGTCTCCTCCACCCAGTATCCATCTTGCGAATACACCTATTCATCTGAATCAAACAATTTATCGTGTGAGACTCTAGGGGTACTCAGCAAGTCTTTATGCCTCTAAAGGGGACATATACCTGGGGTGATGCAATTGCAGCAAAAGATAATAACTAACAAGTGTATAGATACTCGCTAACCATCTGCCTAACCAATGATAGAAGGATGTCCGTTAATTCGAAACAACAGTTATAACAATATAAAGTAACAGATCCATCCTCCTTCTCGCTTACCAACGAGAAAGCGGACGAACAACCCATCCGTTGGCAGTTTTATTAATCATCCCATGAATAATGCACTATTTACTAGTCAAATATTTAGTCAAATTTAAAGACAGTACTTTAGTTATGCTTGTCTATGGTCGAGAAACTGTGCTCCAAGTCGTCCATAACGGCGGACATGGTTTTTAGAAAGATTTACCCTGCAGGGGTGCACAAATAGCAACACACACACGATCAGCCTCGGGAAAACCAAATCAAAACCCAACGAGGCTTTCACGGCAAAGCAATCACAGGATTCATAATTCATTTGAGGGGGCCACCCCAATAAGCTACCCGCAACGAAGTTGGCCGGCTCCGAGACGGACCCAGGGTTTGCGAGAACGGCTATAAACGACTGGGAACCCGAAAGTGTGACTGGGCTTGTCGATACCGCGAAATCGTGCCGCGATCCCTAAACAGTACAGGTGCTCCACGCACAATCGTAAATAAAGCGGTAAAGCATGGCATAAGTACATGATAGTAATAAAGCCCCAAACTACTTCGTGGCCCCAAGAAATAAAATGCAAATCAAGCTCATGCAAAGGGGGATTCATAGAGTCTCCCGTATATGGATAGTGTGAATAGTCAAGGAACAGGTATCAAGTACTCGGGGTCCTACGGGACACAAGTGAGCATAAAAACCAAATAACAGATATTGCCCACCGGTGCCTCTTTCATTAGTTACCCCATTACTACTCAGGTTAAGTTATTTAGGTACCTCGTTATTCATCAGACACTCACATACCCTACACATGCTGTTCTACGACTCGCATGGCTCAAACAACTCCTGTAGTAATGGCTCATGGGATGGAGGAACAAGCTCGGTGGGGTTTAAAAGTAAAGGCTATGCAGTACTTGGGATTCAATTTAATGCATTCGCGACTCCATGATGCAAGAATAAGATAGAAGCAATAGGTACTATATGTATGCAAGCATGTGGCAGTGCTTGCCTAGCAGCTCAATTGAAGCGAGAGATGGATCTGGGTAGTACTCCTGGGATTCTTGATAATTCCCCTGCTCGGCGTCTTTTCGAAAGAAGAACCAAACAAACAAGGGCCAACATAAATAAAGTGCACAAGCATATGAATAAATGCGACAAGACAAGCATTCCATGATGAATGATGCACAATTTACATGGCAATAATGTAGCATGGCAAGGTTAAGGTGTGGGGACAAGAATAAATCATGTTATTAATTATTTGGTCAAGTTTTATTACCATAAACATTTCTGATTATTTAATATTTATATGATGCATGCTTCAATTCATATCATGGAATGCATAGTTAGAAAGGGCTCGTCGCGCTGATCGATTTAGATATATTATTTGTCAAATTTGGAGTTATAGAATTAAAGTTATTAATTAATTAAGAAAAGGCATTTTTATTGCAATTTAAAAAAATTCGAAAATTTAAATTAGCCAAACATTATTTTGGATGGCATATTTGAATTCCTCACATTTTTCTGATTCAAAAACATATATCATTTGCATTATTTGGATTTACCCATTAAAAGTTATTAATTCCTGGATTTAAAATCATATTAAACATTTCTAGAAAACATTTTTATTAAACAGAAAAGGTCACAGACTTTTTGTACTGAGAGAGATCTAGCCACCGCCGCTGATGAGTGGGCCAGGCACTGAGTCAGCGCCAGCTGACATAGCAGACGCGGGGGGAGGGGGGAGTTCTCGTACCACGGCTGTGCTTAGCCACAGGGACTGAAAGGTGGGGCCGGACGCTTAGTGGGGCCACGCATGGGCGGGCGAGAGGAACGGCAACATGTGGCCGAGACGGGGACTGCGGGTTGAGGAACCAAAAAGCCTGGGTACCTTTTTATAAAATCCCACAGCACATGACATGTGGGCCTGGGAAGGACTGCGGGTGGAGCGAAAAAAAACGCAGGGGGTTTTCGGCAAAAATACCACGGCCACTGTTTCTCTTCTCCGCGTCTGACGAAACTGACGGAAAACAGGAGTCGGCGCGGCGGGGATTCGATCCCGCGACGCGGCACGCGCGTGCAGGCAGCGGTGACCGCTGGGACTAGCTCGGGTTGGTGATGGTAAACGACGGCGCGACCAGGTGAGGTTACTATGGCGCGACGAAGGGAAGGCGAGCGCGAGCGCGGTGCACAGAGAGCGCTCGACGGAAGGATCCACGTGTCCAGGAAGAGATAGACAGGGGGTGGTGTTTGGGAGGCGCAGTGGCTCACCGTGGGTGTGCCGGTGGTGACGGATCGAGCCGGAGTGCAGGGGATCGGCGGGGACGCTGGCGCTCGGTAGGTTAGGGTTTTGCGTCGGTCACGTCGGCATGCAGCGGGGCTGGCCGTCTCCCCCTCGCCGCCGTGTACTGGGATGGTCCAGGGGCTCCGCTGGTTCTTCCTCAGCACCCCAACTCCACGCCCGCCTCCTCCTAGCTACGGTGGTGAGCTGATGCTGACGGTGGGCGACCGGATATGGAAGAGAGGGATGGCAGGGTAGATGGGGAAGGGTGGTGAAGGGCAGCGATGGGCAGAACCCTGGGGGAGATCTGAGGCTGCAAGGCAGAGGAGGGAGTAGATAAGGGCAAGGGGAAGGTGCACATGGGGCTCGGGTGGAAAAGGTGGCGTGCACCTTTCTCTTCCTCCTCCTTCTCACGTGCTAGCACGGTTCGGTTGGCCCAGGGGCTCGAGCAGCTGGCGCCTGGGGCTGCGGCTCGGTGTGGATCGATGCGGTGGCTCGGTGGGGCTTTGCTTGGCAGCGGGAAAGAGGAACAGAGAGGGGAGGGGCTCATCTAGGGTTAGACCGGCAGGAGGGTTCGGCATGGGTGGCTCGGCTCGGTCTCGAGCAAGGGGATTGGGTCGAGCCCAAGTTCCAAGGGGGAACCGGACCAGGTGGTGATGGTCTAGGGTGGCAAGGGGTAGGTTAGGTTTAGCCGAGGCTAGGGATGAGGAGGGGTGGTGAGGTGAGCTAGGGTTTAGCTAGAAAAAGAGAGAGAGGAAAAAGATAGATGGATGAGCTAGGGTTTGGATTAGATATGAAAACACCAAGGAGTTTGAATTCCAAACAAAGAGAAAAACCAAAGGGCCAAAAGAGAGAGAGGTGGGAGGAGATGATCTTACATGTGGCATTATCTCATGCACATGATAATATTTTGTGGAACAAAATATATATCCCATGTATGCTTGACAAAGAGAAAATCCCACTAAAAGAGTTGCAAGGTGGAAGACAAGTGGATTAAACATGTATTTGGGTTCATTTGTTTCAATTGATGTCAAACAAACTCCACCCAAATATTCCAAAAGAAACCAAGATAGAAGAACAAGAGAGAAGCCATGCATGGGCCATGCATGAAGAATAATTGCCACATTCATTAGTTGTGAAAACAACTACATATACATATGGGCATCTATTTCACCCATGCACATCCATACTTGAATAAAGACCACACCATAAGCTACAATCTTGATAACATATGGTAAGGGTGGATTTAAGCATAACTGAATATAATAGGCTATGCTAGTGTGTATGTCCCACTAGAAGACCATTTGGCCACAATTATATTTAAACATTGCTCAATTATTCCCAAACCAAACCATATGGAAGATATATGAAATATTCTACTCAGAAGGCATGCAAAGGTGAACATGAGGCTTCCCATAGTAATATTGTGAAAACAACATGATGCATAAATGGGAGCATGTGGAATTGTAAGAGGATACATCCCAACCCACATGAGCTAGAGGTAAACCCAATTAAAATGCAAAGCTCACATATAGTTGGATGGTGGAATTATGGGGTGGTGACAAAGAAAAGTGGTGGATTTAATAAAAGATATGCCCCCAACTCCACTTGGGCATCAAGCATTTATCAAGAACCAAATACAATGTATCAAGAGGCAAATACAATTAATAGTGCATATGAGATAAGAACCAAATGAACAAGGGTTTTAATATGATGCTCAAATGCAATGTGGCATGATGACATGAGCATGATATAATTATGATGCAACAATTATATGTAGGATGTAGCATTTTATTATTAGACCATGTAGCCTTACAGATGTCAGACAGATGGGATGCTACATATGCCTTCTAGAAATTTATTACATATCAATTCCTCATGGTACTCTCATGTGCCATATTGTTAAAATTGCATTGAATCCTTCCTTTTGATACTTGTTGCCTTTCTCAAAATATCCCAACTAGCATTAGTTCTCTGAGTGTTAGTTGTGATGTTTTTGAGGTTTTTCTTTTTCTTTGGTGAAGTTCATTGATATACCATGCGAGAAAATAGATCCATGGGCTATATATGCACTTAAGCAAAATATCATTTTTTTGGTATATCTTATGACTTCCTCTTGGATATCATGTTTTCTTATTTTTATTAATCTTATGTGTGGATGTTTCTTTGTGGATTATTCTCATGTTTTCCCACTTAGAAACTTATATACACAAGACTGTTAATCTCTCGCCTTGATATCCTCGCCTTTTGCCAATCATCTCTCTTATCCGCTTAGTTTTTAATGGTTTTGGTAAGGTCTTGATTTATGAGTGCTCGGTTTAATTTTATTGCATATTCGCGCACTCATATCTCAGATTTGGTTTCTTTTGGACTTAAGCTTGTGTTGAAAAGTATATTGATTTATATCTCTACTCCTTGTATCTTGGTTGTGTTCTAAATGATATAGAGGGAGTGAGGATTCCATGTTTGTGCATATTGTTGAAATGGATCGTATGGGCACCTAGAGGATGGGTGAATAGGTGCTACTTCAAATTTTAATGCTTTTTCAATTTTAGGCTTAACACAAAGGGTAAATTCTCTAGATAAACTATTAGATGAAATTTCCCTATATGCCAACCTATTTACTAGCGAGTAAAGAGCGAGTGGAAGAGGAATGGGTGAACTGTAGTGAAGCACGTGGAGACACAGGATTTGTTTGACCGTAGTTCCTTCCTTGTTAAGGGAAGTACGCCTGCGTTGGAGGGGTGGGCGGTAATAAGACCACCACGCCACAAAAGGCATCACCCTATTCTCCGATGGATCCCGCCACCAAAGGCCTGATCCACCTTTCCACTATAGGGACCCTTTGAGGCGGGTACCGGTACAGTTACACAACTAGCAGGGCACAACTCCACAATCAACTTGGAGGCTCCCGTAATGACAACAAGCTGCCACAAGTACAAGTTATCAATAACAAAGAACAAGATCTAGATATTGACAAGAATACTAGATCAGGGATTTCTCCAAATGAATGGAGAGGAGTTGATGCGCTTGATTCCTGATGATGATGACGATTCTCTCCTCCTTCAATTCCCCCAAAGATCGAAGCCTTCGGGTGGTTGAAGTGGGAGATCTCGAATGGGAGCTCTTTCAAAGGGTCTGAACAATTTCGAGTGAATCAAGAGTTCTGCTCATTGGGGAAGAAGGGATATATATACCCCTTCCAAAACCAAACTGTTGGAGCTTTCGGGGGACGGATTATCTGGCCCAAGTGAGGGCCGGATTATCCGTCCTAGGGAAAACTCCGCCCCAGACTCGGATTATCCGGCAGAAAAACCGGCCACGGACAGAAGCTCACGCAGGCTTGCCCTTCACACTTTCTTCTAGGGACTGGATTATCCGGCCTAGGGGAGGGCCGAGTTATCCGGTTGGGGAAAAATCCGCCCCAGCCATGGAATATCCAGGGGAAATTCCGCCCCCAGACAGAAGCTTGCGCAGGAGCTCTCTTGGGCGAGTTCCCTGGGGCCTAATTATCCGCCCGAACAAGAGGGCCGGATAATCCGGTTCAGGGAGAAAATCTGCCCCACAGCCGGAATTTTCCGGGGGAAAATACGCCCCCAGACAAAGACCTGCGCAGAGCCATCTTTGCCCAAGGTGGTCTGGCCGGATTATCCGGCCCATGATGGGGGCGGATAATCCGTCCCCCAAAACTCTCAAAACTTCCTGCAACACTTTGTGCACATTAGAATAATCCATGGTATTGTTATCTAATACACAAAACCTGGGAAATCAAGAAATGTTCTTTCAATCTCCCCCCTTTTGGTGTTAGATGACAATACTAGGATTTGCAAGAAGGATTAAAAGACCACCAACAAAACATGGAAGAGACTCCCCCTCAATGTGTGCATACTAGAGATTTGCATTTGAATACAAATGCACACAAGTAGGTGAAAGTCTATTCCATTGAAATATAAACAACATAATGATACCACCGAGATAATGAGAGAGGCGTCCTTGAAATATCCACAATTATCAACGTGATAACCAATATATGCGCCTTCCTTGAGATAGATTACCAGCATAATAGAATATGAGTAAATGAATCCATAGGCATAATCCATGAGATAAATCTAGCCATCCACCGACACAAAGTCTCAAACACACCAGAAACCACAAATAAAGTTTAACGCTAAATTGACACAAGCAAGAAAACAACGAATGAAAAGGTGCAAATGCTTGTGCCCGACCCATGCAAATCCTCAAAGACCTAATAGAACTACTTATCCCCCTTTGGCATCGAGACGCCAAAAAGGAAGAAGAGCGATGCTAGCGCCCCAAGGTATCACTCGTAGTCCTCGTCCTCGTCCTCGTCTTTGTTCCCATCATCATCTTCATCCTCAAGCTCCTATGTGTCATCGTCCTCATCATCAGAAGTGGTTGCAGAAGGGAACAAGTGACGCTCCAACTCTCCATAGGTCATCCCAGAAGAAGAGTTCCACTGGGCATATGGTGTGGGAGGAGTAGGAGTCGGGGGATCACCAGAGGCACCAGTCACATGGTGAAGGATGAGCTGCTGAGAATGAGCCAACTCATGGCATTGCTTGTATGCCTCGTACTGGCCCTTGCGTGTGTCCACGCCCATGCAAAGAATGTGACGCTGGAACCAGTTAAGCTTCTTGATCTCACGAGCAACGGGAGGCACTGGAGGCCTGCGAGCATCCCTCATGAGAGCCTCAGGAGAAGAAGAGGGGTGAGAGGTCTTCCGAACCTTGTTGTAGATCTTCTTTGCCTTATGCACAACATCAATGTTGAAATCTTCAGAGGGAAGCAGGTGCCTGATGAGCAGCATAATATAGGTTGCATAGGGAATGTATAGACGGTTGAACATAGCATCAGTCAGTTCATGGTAGATGAAGTCCATCCCATCCATCTTGTACTGCACGGACTCATCCTCGCACGAGGCAACCTCATGAGAGAAGGCTAGTAGCTGGACAAGGTGACCATGGATGCTGTCATTGTTGCCTCCACTCGGAGTGATGGAGTCACGGAAGAGGCCCACCAAGGCAGCATAGATAGGAGCAAGACTAGCAAGGGTGCCCACAATGCCATTGTCCATCGTGCAAGGAGAGAGAATTGCATCATTGTTGGGCTTCACCTGAGTGATGATGCGGTGGACACTGGCCCTATCCCTGCTGTGGAAAGAGTATCCAATTACCTCAGCAAACACACGGAAATCAGCAGACATAGGCCTGCCACGAGTCATCCACTTCATAGTACGATGCTCATATACACAAATAACCAAAGTGGAAAAGAACTCCTTCACCACCTCAAAATCATATGAGCATTGGAGAGCCATGAGATGGTGCAGCCCCATCCGCTCAGCCACGTACATGGCATCAACAAGGTGGGGCTTCTCCAAAGCCTCAACAAGAATCAGCGGTTGCATAGGCCTAATGTTCAGCCTGGTATACACATCTTCATATATCCCTATCTATTCAGAACACTAAAAGCGAGAATCCCCCATCTCAGAATCACGGGGCAGCTCTGCAAACAAATCACGGCGACGGATAGAGGAATAAGTGACAGGATCCATAGCCTTGTAGTTGATCTTGGGCTCTTTGCCCTTCCTCTTGGACACACCCCTCCTGGATCTCCCCCGCTTCTCTTGTTCTGCCATGCGTTCAGCCTCTTTTTCTCTTCTCCTCATCTCAACCTTGTCCACAGTATGACCCTCACTATCTACCCCGAAATAGATAGTACGAGGACGATGCTTGTAAGTCTTGGGAGCACTGGAACCACCTTTGAAGAGAACAAGGTCGATAGCATGGGGATAAGCATACACACAAGTCCAAGGGAGAGCGTGGAAAAGGTAGTCAAAAAGTTCATATGACAATTCTACTCAATGCACAAACTATGGGGAAATTGAACCAGATTCGATCCTGTCAGGCCGGATTATCTGGGCCAGGCCGGATAATCCGGCCCTGGTAGAAATTTTTCAACAAGCCTAGATTGAGTGCAAGGAAGTAGATCGGGCCTAGAAACTTCAAGACTACGAGTTCTACACGAAACCACATCCTTCTAGACAACGTTCCACCCAAGAAATGACACATCTAGCCAAAGATGGGGAGAGAGGGAGTTACCCTCACTCATTGGAGGAAGAACACGGAGGAGAAGGTACCCGGAGGCGCGAATAAGAAGATCCGGGGAGGCCCAGAAAATCTGGTGGCCAGAGAGGCTCCGGGGAGGGTGGGGCACGGCAGGCGGCAGCTGAGGAGGAGGAGAGGGTTGGGGGAGAAGTGCTGCTCGTTATGAGCCCTTCCCCCGATCCCCGGCCTTTAAGATGAAAACCGCCAGGACCGGATTATCCGGCCTACACTTGGGACGGATTATCCGGCCTCAAATCTGAATTTATGTTATACACAGATTCAGGCCCACGTGTCCCCAAACAACACCCCCACAAGGTGTACAAGGGACTTGTGTGCAACAATAGATGGCTTAGGGGTAGGGAAAAGCTTAGGATTAAGAGAGCCAAACTGAGATGGTACTATACACTCAAAATTGCAAGAACCAAATCAAATAAGAGCCAACATTGAGTGTGATTCCCATAAGAACATGAGATGAGCAAAAACAACCAAAAAGATCCACAAAAATCCAATTCACCTCAAGGGAGAGGGCGGTGGCCGAACCCACCTTGTTGGAGTGTATGGTGTGACACCGCAAAGATATATCTTGGGTTCACGAACAATACTCATCAATAAGCTCACATATCACAAAATGATATTAAGAGAAATGATTTATCTTGCTTTTGCAATTATGGGGGGAGGGTTAGCCCAATTAATTAGGACTAGACTCCCCCTATATCCATGCCCACATGTAGACCAAATAAGACTGAGATGTATGAGTGAGTGCATGGGTAATCAAGAGAAACTCCTGGAATCAATGATATTTAGCTCATTCCTCAAGTAGCAGATTCTTGCTTCATCAAGTGGCTTCGTAAAATTATCAGCAAGTTGGTTCTTCGTGCTCACAAAATATAGATCAATATCGCCTCGAGCAACATGGTCTCGAATAAAATGATTCCGAATCTCAATATGCTTGGTCCTTGTGTACTGTACCGGATTGTACGCAATTTTGATTGCACTTTCATTATCACATAAAAGAGGCACCTTGTCACAATTGACACCGTATTCCTTTAAAGTTTGCCTCATCCACAATAACTGAGTGCAAGCACTAGTAGCAGCAACATATTCAGCTTCGGCGGTGGAGAGAGAGATACCATTCTGCTTTTTAGATGACCAACACAGTAGAGATCTTCCCAAGAATTGACAAGCTCCATAAGTGGATTTCTGATCATTCTTATCACCAGCCAATCTGAATCAGTATAACAACATAGAGAGAAATTGGAGCCCTTGGGATACCATAGAACAAACTTAGGGGAATGAACCAAATATCGAAAGATCCTCTTGACCGCCACTAAGTGGCTTTCTTTAGGAGCTACTTGATACCTTGCACACACCCCTACACTCAACACAATATCGGGTCTAGATGCGCAGAGGTAAAGAAGAGAGCCGATCATGGTCCGATATACCTTTTGGTCCACATCTTTACCATGGGGGTTAAGTTCAAGGTGACATTTTGTTTGCATCGGAGTGGCGACACCATTAAGATCCGTCATCTTGAATCTCTTAAGCATGTCTTGGATGTACTTTGCTTGATTTATGAAGGTTCCTTCTCTAAGTTGCTTGATCTCGAATCCAAGAAAGAACCGTAATTCCCCCATCATAGACATCTCAAACCTATCAGTCATAAGCTTTGAAAATTCATCATTAAGCTTTATTAGTAGAACCAAAGATAATATCGTCTACATATAGTTGGCATACGAAGAGCCCCCCTTAACACTCTTAGTAAAAAGAGTGGGATCGATTTGCCCAACTTCGAAGCCACGGTCTAGAAAAAGCTCTTTACGGTGCTCATACCATGCACGTGGGGCTTGTTTAAGGCCATAGAGTGACTTATCGAGTTTGTAGACATGGTTCGGGAAGTTAGGATCCTCAAATCCCGGGGGTTACTTCACATATACCAACTCATGTAGAGAACCATTAAGGAAAGAAGTCTTGACGTCCATTTGCGGCAATTTAAAATTGTTTTGGGTAGCATAGGCAAGAAGGATACGGATGGACTCAAGCCGAGCCACAGGAGCATAGGTCTCGCTGAAGTCAATGCCCTCAACTTGAGAGTAGCCTTGTGCCACAAGTCTCGCCTTGTTCCTCACAACAATGCCATTCTCATCTTGCGTATTTTTAAATATCCATTTAGTGCCGATAACATTGTGGCAATCTTTGGGCTTCTCCACGAGTTTTTGGAGCTTGTTGCGCTCGAAATTATTCAATTCTTCATGCATAGCAACAGCCTAGTCCGGATCTTCAAGAGCTTCAAAAACTTTCTTGGGTTCCACCATTGAGATGTGAGCTTGATTCTCACCAAAACTTGCCAATTCCCTTCTTACAGAAACTCTTCGTCGAAGGTCACCTACAACCTTGTCGAGGGTGTGACCCCTTAACTTAAGGTTCCGATCAGCACGAGCCTTGCGACGAAGTTCAATAAGCTTCTTGTCTCTTGGTGGAATAGTTTCATCAGTTGAATCTTCATTGGAATCATTTGCTCGACCTTGATTAGAGTCCGGGTTAACAGAAGTAGGAGGTGATGAAGCATGTCCTTGAGGAGGGTCATCAGCCGTAACAAGAGGCTGCTGAACAACTGGTTATTCAGGGCCGGATAATCTGACCGAGGGTGAGGCCGGATAATCCGGCCTGGGAGAACTTGTTGCAGCTTCATCAGACTGCCTAGGATTTGCTTGAGCGGGCGAGGGGCCGGATAATCTGGGGTCAGCCGAAAAATCTGGCCTGGATCTTGCAGCGATTTCTTCAACACCAGGAGCAGGTTGTTTGTCAGGGGAGGGGAGGCCAGATAATCCGGTGTCCACCGGATAATCTGGCCTGGAGCTTTCTGGAGCAACATGACCTTCAGAAATTGATGGAGATGGTGTAGAAATTACTCCCGTGGTTGGAACATGTTGAGTGTGTGTAGATGAGGGCTCTTCAAGAGTAGAGCATTGTCCTTCCCGATCCGCCACAAGGGGTTCCTCAATGGGGCGGAAAAATCCCAAGCCCATTCTTCTTATGGCGTCTTGGGGTATTTCAACATCTGCATCACAAACATCAATTTGCCCCGCACGGGAGCCGTCATTTTCTTCGAACACCACACTACAAGATTCTACAACAGTTCCGGAGAGCTTATTATAGACTCTATAAGTGTGGGATTCGGCACCATAACCAACAAAAATACCTTCTAGAGCCTTAGATTCAAATTTAGATAAACAAACTCCCTTGATGAGAAAGAAACACTTACACTCAAATACCTGAAAGTATGAGATGTTTAGCTTGTTATCGGTAAGTATTTCATATGGAGTCTTGTCCAAGATTTTACGGAGGTATAACCGGTCGGATGAATGACACGCGGTTGAGATTGCTCCAGCCCAAAAGTTATATGGAGACTTGCATTCGGCTAGCATTGACCTTGCCATATCCATTAGAGTCCGGTTATTCCTCTCGGCTACACCATTTTGTTGAGGGGTGTACGCAGCGGAATATTGATGTCTTATCCCCTCTTCACTTAGGAACTCATTTAAGGTGTAGTTCTTGAACTCGGAGCCGTTATCACTTCTTATAGCCAGAATAGGGACGTTGTGTTGATGTTGAGCCTCGTTGGCGAAGTCGATGACCGTTTGTTGCGTTTCACTCTTCAACTTGAAGAAATAAACCCAAGTGTATCTTGAGTAATCAGCAATGATCACAAGACACTACTTCTTCCCACAAGGCTTGCATGAGATGGAGGTCCGAAGAGGTCCACATGAAGGAGCTCTAAGATCCTTTTGGACAATATAATAGTCTTCCTTTGATGAGGAGATTCATGCATTTTCCCTTCAACACAAGCCCTGCAAACACGATCTTTGGCAAAGGAGACATTTTCTTTTAGTCCAAGGATGTGGCCACCCTTGTGGAGACTTTGAAAAGTTCTCATATTGACGTGGGCTAGTCGGCGATGCCATAACCAACCCACGTCAGCCTTTCCGAAAAGACACATCGGGCCTGTAGTGGTTTTCCCCGAAAAGTCTACCACGTACAGGTCATTTTCGACATATCCCACGAAAGCGACTTTTAGAGACTTGCTCCACAAGAGTACCACCAAATCAGCATCAATATAAACTGCAAAGCCCATCTTACCAAAGGCGTGAACTGAAAGTAAATTGTACCCTAGGGTCTCAACAAGCATGTCGTCCACGAGAGATATATCGTGGGCCACCATGACTTTGCCGAGACCCAATACCTCAGATTTTGACTTGTCACCATAGGAGACGGTTATATGATCAAGATTTGGCCGCATCTCCGTGATGATCTCCTTGCTTCCGGTCATGTGACTCGTGCAACCGTTATCGAGTACCCATTTAGACCCACCGGAAGCATAGCCCTGCTAGAAAGTTACTTCTTGGTTTTAGGTACCCAATTTTCAATGGGTCCTCTCATGTTAGTGACAAGGGTCTTAGGGAGCCAAATAGAACAAGGAATGTAACAATCATAAGGACCTACATAACTAGCATAAACATCACCATAATAATTGCAATATAACTCAAAGTTAGGATTGTTAGCCCCTGCAAAACCATCATGGCTAGACTTGTCATTGGTGATGTTGCTAGTCTTTAGTTGAGCAGTCTTGCTCTTCTTCTTCTTCTTCTTCTTGTTTTTCTTGTTCTTTGTCTTAGGAATGTAACCAAGACCTTCTTTTCTATTGTTTTTCCTTTGCTTGCTCAATATCTCATCAAGAACTTCTTTACCTTTGTGTTGAGAACCTCTTGCAAGATCTTCTTTTCCATAAGATGTTGTGGAGGTACTTCGCACATCATACAGCTTCAATTGAGTTTGGAGCTGATCATGAGACTCATTTATTGTAGAGTGATCACTCTCCAATGTCTTGTGAGCACTATCAAGTTTATCAAACTTCTCTGAGAGTCTAGCATGAGTAGCCCCAAATTCAATCTTTTCTTTCTTTAGTTTCTTTACCTTGGCAAGAGCATTGTCACGTTCTTTGATGAGCTGAGCCACAGCTTCTTCATATGACTCCTCAATGGATTCGAGTCTCTCTTCCAAGGACACTCGAGCTTCCGCTTCTTCTTCCAAAGCATTCTTCAAAGAAGCTATCTCTAGGGCATCTTCTCTTTCAATTCTACCCTTTTCTTCAAGAAGATCTTCGGCTTGAGAAAGTTGACTCATAAGAGTATCAAAGTGAAGTTTGTGCTCACCTTGTAGGTTAGTGAAAAAGTTGTCCAAAGAAATAACTTCTTCTTTCATTTTAAGACTAGTATGATCATCCATATCCAAGTTTATGTTAGTCTTAGGAAATGAAGAGCTAGAACTTGATACCTTGGACCCTCTTACCATAAGGCAAGTGGCGTTGTTGTTGATGATGTTCTCGTTTGGTGATTCAAAGAGAGATGATGGAGTCGATGTGGTGGCTATAGCAGCCACCTCGCGAGAACTATCTTCATCCTCTTCATCTTCACTTGCGGAGGAGTATTCTTCTTGTGCCACCAAGACAATCTTGGGTTGCTTCTTGTAGGGACCATTCTTTTTGATAAATGGCTTCTTCTTAGGTGCCTTGGATTTTTCTTTAAGGATGAGCCTGCCACCATTGTCTTCTCTATTTTGATATGGACATTCAGCTACGAAGTGCAACCTATCTCCACAATTGTAGCATGTCCTCAGTTTCGGGCCACTCTCTCTTCTTCCACTTGACCCATTCTTAGGCTCGAGTTCTGACTTGGCCTTGGCAGGATCCTTCCAAAAGTTCCTTGCGTAAAAAGCCATGTACTCACCATGAGCACGTTTGACTTCAACGGGGCAGTCCATGGAGGCCCCCTCAAAAGGTCTTTCATCCTCCTCTTTCTCAACAACATTAGCCTTGAGCAACATTGACCCCCTTTTGCATTCCAATGGCATGGGCACGGGCATCTTCAGCGTTCTTTGCAGCAACTTTGAATGATGCCATTTCTTTCATGACTTCGTTGGATGTCATTTGATGGTAGTTGTGTCTACCTTGCAAGCTCTTCAAGTCCGTTGGTTCGAAAGGCATTAAGGCACTCACATATTTTCTCTTTATCCATGCATCATCAATGTGAGTGGCTCCATGCTTTCTAAATGTTGCTGCAATGCCCTTGAGTCTTCTATACATGTCTTCATGATTTTCACCATCCAACATGTAGAATCCTTTGGCTTCATTACTGAGGGCATCATACCTATTCCTTCTCATGCTTTCATTCCCAATAAAGAGACCGGTGAGGGCATCCCAAGCTTCTTTAGATGTGTTGAGATGTTCAATGTGGGGCATGTCCTTGGGACCCACACCAAGCTGTATCATGTGGAGAGCCATAGCATTCAATTGGATGTCCAGAACTTCTCTTCTTTTCAGGTTGGTATGATCACCAATATGAAGACCCTCTTCAATAATCCTCCAAAGTTCAATAGAGGAGCTGCAAACATGAGACTTCATTAAGAATTGACATTGATTAAAAGAGGATGCAGTAAGCTTGGGTGGATCACCCCTATTGTTTATATGAGGATGAGGGATAGGTGGGTTGGGGGAATATATGTGACGAACCTCACTATATTCCTCCTTACCAATTCCCTTCTTGGAGGTGGAACCATTATGTTTTTCACCTACCACATCATCATCCTTGGATCCGGTGTTAGCCTTATCCTTGGATGATGGTGTGGCAGCCTCGGAGGAGGATGGAGATGGAGCTATGGATGATGTGAGGCGAGCAATCATTTGATTCATCTCCTCCATCTTGGCCTCAAAGGATATCTACAAGGTTGTTTCCAACGTCTTGAGATCATCCATTGTGACCTTATCCACAGCCTCATCCCCATCTCCCTTGGTACCCATACTTCTCTTAGGCGGTTAAGCCCGAATAAAGAGTCGGGGCTCTGATACCAATAGAAATGGATCATATGGGCACCTAGAGGGGGGGTGAATAGGTGCTACATCAAATTTTAATTCTTTTTCAATTTTAGGCTTAACAGAAAGGGTAAATTCTCTAGATAAACTATTAGATGAAATTTCCCTATATGCCAACCTATCTACTAGCGAGTAAAGAGCGAGTGGAAGAGGAACGGGAGAACCGTAGTGAAGCACGCGGGGACACATGATTTGTTTGACCGAAGTTCCTTCCTTGTTAAGGGAAGTACGTCTGCGTTGGAGGGGTGGGCGGTACTAAGACCACCACGCCACAATAGGCCTCACCCTGTTCTCTGATGGATCCCGCCACCAAAGGCCTGATTCACCTTTCCACTATGGGGACCCTTCGAGGCGGGTACCGGTGCCTTTACACAACTAGCGGGGCACAACTCCACAATAAACTTGGAGGCTCCCGTAATGACAACAAGCTTCCACCAGAACAAGTTATCAATAACAAAGAACAAGATCTAGATATTGACAAGAATACTAGATCAGGGATTTCTCCAAATGAATGGAGAGGAGTTGATGCGCTTGATTCGTGATGATGACGACGATTCTCTCCTCCTTCAATTCCCCCAAAGATCGAAGCCTTCGGGTGGTTGAAGTGGGAGATCTAGAATGGGATCTCTTTCAAAGGGTCTAAACAATTTCGAGTGAATCAAGAGTTCTGCTCGTTAGGGAAGAAGGGATATTTATACCCCTTCCAAAACCAAACCGTTGGAGCTTTCGGGGGCTAGATTATCCGGCCTGGGGAAAACTCCGCCCCAGACTCGGATTATCCGGCAGAAAAAACAGCCACAGAGAGAAGCTCACGCAGGCTTGCCCTTCGGACTTTCTTCTAGGGACCGGATTATCCGGCCTAGGGGAGGGCCACCCGCAAACCGATGGCCACTCTAATACACAAGCTCTCAACATATCTTCTAAGATTTGGTTGACTCTCTCAGTCTGTCCATCGGTTTGCGGGTGATAAGCTGTGCTGAAATTCAACTTGGTTCCTAATCCTTCTTGGACTTTCTGCCAAAATCTCGAGGTAAATTGGATTCCTCGATCTGATACTATGGTCTTGGGGGTTCCATGCAGACTAACAATTCTAGCAATATACAACTCGGCTAGCTTCGAACTCTGGTAGGTTGTCTTGACGGGTATAAAATGACCTACCTTGGACAGTCTATCAACGATGACCCAGATTGAGTCATTTCCCCTACTAGAAGTAGATAAACCGGTGATAAAAGTCCATTCCGACGGAATCCCATTTCCATTCCGGAATCTACAATGGTTGCAACAGTCCTGCGGGTCTCTGATGTTCTGCTTTGACTCTCTGACAGATATCACACTTGGCTATGTAGCTTCCGATTTCTATTTTCATCTTGTGCCACCAAAATTTCTCTTTTAGATCCTGATACATCTTTGTTCCTATGGGGTGGATAGAATAAAGAGTATCATGAGCTTCTTGCATGATAACTTGCTTCAGTTCTGAATCTGCTGGCACACAGATACGTCCTTTGTACCACATAACTCCTTCGTCTTTGGTGAATCCAGGTACCTTTCCTGTACCAATACGACGTTTGATTCCATCGATACTTTCATTTCCCTTCTGGGCTTCCTTGATTTGGCTAATCAAAGTGGGTTAAAGTTCAATGCTAGCTAAAAATCTTTTGCTAACTAGCTCAGTTGTAAACTGCTCCAACTCCTCATACAAACTTGGTTGCTTCTACTTGATCATGGTGTTTAGCCTACCACATTGGCTTTGCCGGGGTGATAGTGAATGTCAAGGTCATAATCCTTGATTAACTATATCCATCTCCTTTGCCTCATATTCAACTCCTTCTGAGTGAAAATATACTTCAAGCTTTTGTGGTCCGAGAAATCTCACAGCGATTACCCATAAGATAATGACGCCATGTCTTCAATGCCAAAATTACGGCTACTAACTCAAGATCATGGGTTGGATAGTTCTACTCATGCTGCTTCATTTGTCTTAGATAGATATGCAATAACTTTGCCTTCTTGCATTAACACACATCCGAGACCAATCTTGGATGCATCACAATACACATCAAACGGCTTCTTGATATCTGGCATGATCAATATTGGGGCTGAAATCAATCTCTTCTTTAGCTCTTGGAAACTTGCTTCACATTTGTTGGTCCATTCAAACTTCTTGTCCTTCTTCCACAATTGGGTCATGGGCCTGGCGATGCTTGAGAATCCTTCTACAAACTTGCGGTAGTATCCCGCTAATCCGAGAAATGCACGGACTTGGGTTTGAGTGGTTTGGGCTTCCCATGCTTCGACATCTCTGATCTTGGTCGGATCAACAGCTATTCCTCCGGTAGACACAATATGTCCTAGGAATCCTACCTCTTTCAGCCAAAACTCACATTTGCTGAACTTGGCATACAACCGATGCTCTCTAAGGGTTTCAAGGATGATTCTCAGATGTTGCTCATGCTCTTCTTCTGACTTGGAGTAGATAAGGATATCGTTGATAAACACAACGACAAACTTGTCTAGAAAATTCATAAAGATCTTATTCATGAGATTCATGAAATAAGCAGGGGCATTGGTTAATCCAAAAGACATGACCGTATGCTCGTATAAACCATAACGAGTAGTAAAGGTGGTCTTCGGAATATCCGTTGCACGAATATTAAGTTGGTGATAACCAGTCCTAAGATCGATCTTAGAGAACACATTTGCTCCAGTCAACTGATCAAATAGATCCTCTATCTTTGGCAATGGGTACTTGTTCTTGATTGTGACTTCATTCAACTTCCTGTAATCTGTGCACACCCAGGTGCCTCCATCTTTCTTATCGATGAATAACACTAGCGACCTCCATGGAGATGCGCTTGGTTGAATCAAGCATGTTGCCACAATAGCATCCAACTTCTTCTTCAATTCCACTAACTCTGAGGGGTTCATGCTATAGGGTCTCTGGGCTATGGGTCCGGTTCCGGGGATTAGTTCAATAATGAACTCAATATCCCTATCCGGGGGCATGCTTGGCAATTCATCTGGGAATACGTCGGGGTATTCACAGACTACTCTGACTTGGTCTATGGTGGGTAGGGCTAGACTCTTGTTGCACCTGAATTGATGCGGTAAGGTTTTAGATATATGCTCTACTGAGACTCCCGAACTACTGGTCATGGTGATGGCTTTCTTGGCACAGTCAATCAATCCTTTATGCTTTGACATCCAATCCATACCTAGTACTACTTCCAAACCTTTGGTTCCAAGTACTATTAGATTGGCATAAAAATCTATCCCATGTATTATGATAGGGACCGCTTTGCAAATTTTTCTAGCTTTTGTAGTTGAACCGAGGATTTGAACTATCATGACATGCTTCAAATTGGTTGGGTGAATCTTACTAGTGCATGCAAATTCTTCGGTGACAAATGAGTGCGATGCTCCAGAATCAAACAACACTCTTGCTAAAACTGAGTTGACAGAAAACATACCCAGCACTACATCTGGCGCTTCTTGGGCTTCTTCGGCGTTCATGTGGAAGAGGCGGCCATTGCGGTTGTGAGGGTTCCCTGGGGCGAATCTTCTTCCTGGTTGAACATGACGTTGTTGTTGAGCTGGGGCATTCACATTGGTAGTGGCGGCAATCTTCTTGGGACACTCATTGGAATAGTGACCCTTCACTCCACACTCGAAACAAGTGATCTGAGACTTGTCTTTCGCTGCCACGGGCATGGCATTGCTTCCAGTTCTGGGTGCTGTGTTGTTGTTGTTGCTCTTGGGAGGTGCACGATTGAAATTGCTGGCATTGCCGGGGTGATTGTTGTTTCCTCCGGACTTCACATTTCCTCCTCTACGTTTGGGGTAGCTTGGGCGAGAGATTGGGGGTCGATTGTTCCGTGGGGCGTATCCGGCAGAAGGGTTGGGATGGTACTTCTGGTGACTATTGGATCCAGCTTGGTGCATCATACGATGCTTGCGGTTGTCGTTTGCTTGGTTAATCTTCCCTTCCATCTGAATGGCAGAGTCGACTAGCTCTTCGAGATCCTCGAAACGGATATTGACGAGAACCGTCTGCATCTCATCGTGCAGCCCGTTCAGGAATCTCTCCTTCTTCTTGGCCTCCGTGTTGATCTCATCAGGTGCATACCTGGCAAGGGACAAGAATCTGTCATGGTACTCCACTACAGTCATTCTGCCTTGTTTCAATTGTCTGAATTCATCGCTCATTCTGGTGACTAGACCTTGTGGCACGTGGGTGCGGCTGAACTTGTTTTTGAAGGGTTCCCATGTCATCACATGAGCATGGTTCATTGTGCGGGTGCTGTTCCACCATGCTCTTGCATCTCCTGCCAAATAGTGGGTGGCAAAAAGAACCTTCTGTT
Organism: Avena eriantha; assembly: GCA_910589775.1. Lineage (NCBI taxonomy): Eukaryota > Viridiplantae > Streptophyta > Magnoliopsida > Poales > Poaceae > Avena > Avena eriantha. The sequence continues at coordinate 511,469,216 of OU342743.1, forward strand.
GTCATCCACTCTGGCTACTTCTAAGTTATTCTCCATTGTCTGCAACCAATCATCTGCATCTAGTGGGTTTTCCGATGTGCTAAAGATTGGGGGATTGGTATTCTGGAAGTTTTTAAGCTTGGATCCTGGATGATCCTGATTCCCATGGTTCTCGTTGTTGTGAGCCATCTGGGCGATCTGCTGCAGTGTTCCTAGATTAGCTTGGCACTCTGCCCTACTAGCTTCACGGTCTGCAATGAGAGTCTACAGAATCTGTAGCATTGGGCCTTATGATGAGCTGCTCCCTCCTTGGTTTCCACGAGTCATCTGAACATTGAGGTAGATAAAGGGGTAAGAGGGAAAGTTCTAAGGTTCATGGTTTTGATTTCAAAGCTAAAATTTTGAGTTTGACTCAGGTTTTGCAACTAACTTGTTTTCATTCAAGCAAAGCACACGACACAAACACACACACACCGCAACATCAAAGGAAAACAGATGGTTTTAAGAACCATTCTGCAAGCTACGATACAATGGGACCGATACTCCTCACTCTATGATAGTGCTCTAGTGCATCTACTCATCATCGATGAAGTCAGAGTCATCATCGTCGGTGTAGAAGTCCATAGCATCCTCCTCCAGATAGTCGTCATCATTGCTGAGGTAAGAGTCCATATCTCCCTGGATGTCTTCACCTTCCTCTTCTTCTTCTTTTGCTGCGAGCTGAGCTTCTTTCCCCTTGATGGTCTTCTCGAGGTCGGCCACCTTCTTGGGAAGATGGTCGACGGTGCGATCCTTCTTTGCGCGTTGACGGCGAAGAGACTGACGATCCTGGATGAGTAGTGAGAAAGTCTGAGCTTTCTGGGTGGCAAGGGAGAGATTGTGGTTGGCGAACTCTCTAGCATTGTCCAATTCCTTATGTATGTCGTACAGCAGGAAGTCAAGGTTCTCCACTTGACGCTTCAACTGCGGGTGACCTGGCATCTCCATGGGCATTCCCATAAAATCACGCCTTGCATAGTGAGCAAAGCGGGTTCCTTGAATTTGGTTGACACTCATGGAATACAGACGTGCGAGAGCTTCATGCATTGCCCTGGCTAATCCATCTAGCCAGTTGTTCTCTCTCATGGAGAACTGGATCCTCCCAGACGTTGGTGCTTCTATCTTGCCTCTAAGATCAGCGGTGACTAGCCATTATAAGTCTCCTCCTGGGGGTCCAGGAAGTTGAGCTCACAGAAATTCCGGATGCGGGCATCCCAAGTACTCCGATAGTGCATCAAGATCCCTCTCGAAGATCAGCTGGCCTCCGTTGCCCAACTGGTAGAACTTGCTGAACTGAGTTTCCATCTATAAGAATTGAGGATGAGAATGTTAGTGAAGTGATCAAGTGTGTCAAAAAAATTGAGAGAAAGAATTCCCAAGGGTAAGAGAGGAAATAGTTTTCATAAATACTCACTTTGGTTTTTGAAACTAAGTTTTTGTTCGGACGTCCATTCTAACTAGGGTCTCCTATTGTCAGGATGGCTCTTATACCAACTTGTCAACACCCGGATTTTTAATCCCAGATGCCTGTTCTGCCATACATCGCAATCCCAGGATTACCCTTTTTGTGAGACATAATAGATTGGATATCACAGTACATCATCCATTACAAACCATAATAAGGTCTTACACAAATAAAGCATCTCATGATCCAGTCTTAGTACAATCAAGTAGCGGAATAAATAGCGTAGCGTCGGGGTCCATCTTCAGTGTCACAAGCATGCTGACGATGGGAGATGATCCTAGTTGTCGTAGCCGTCCTGCTGTCCTCCTTCAGGGTAGTCCTCTTCATAGTATGGCCACGGGAATAGCCAGGGACAAAAGCCATGAGTACTCTTTAAGTACTCGCAAACTACCACTAACAAGTAAGATAGTTCTAGTGGGAATGCTAAGTTCTAAGTCTATTTGTAAAGTTCAGTTTGAAACCTAAGCTGAGTTCAGAAACAAAGAAAGATAAAATAAAGTTTGAAATCACCTAAGTGGGAACTTAATTGTCATAGTCACAACTCTGTTGTGGTCAAGTCATGTCACAATTCATTTCATAAGTTGTTTTGAAAACAGCTGACAACGGAACAGTATGGCCACTCCAACTGTCCATAACCACGGACACGGCTATTCGAATAGTTTGACACTCTACATAGGTGGTACACTTTCACCACAAGATTCGATACATCTGTCAGGGATAACCCTGAATTATCATACTTAGTATGCAGATAATCAAACATAACCTTTCCTTTACACACCCTAGTATAAGCACCTCTCCTATGAGTATGGCCTCCTAGCCATGACCATCTGTCATCCTCGGCACTGCATAGGTGGACAACATTGTGAGGTAGCCTCAGCTCAAACCTCTCCCGCGAGGGAACTAATACTAATGCATATAAACTTCGGCCTAAGCCTTACCCAATTTAGGTATTGTGGTTGTATGGTAAAATTGGAATGGTATCGCATCCGAACCCAACCATCAGTTTTGTAAAAGGGCTAAGGCTAATGCCTCAACATTTTCATCATCATAAACCATTTGTGTCTCTCAACACATGTCAAAACATCTCAATAGAATGACTCATCATTCCAAGGTTTTCATAAGTCATTTTCACAAGGTATTCCCATCTAAAGTAAATCAAGTTTTGGTTTAGCTCTAAACTACTAAGTTAAGAGTGTTCACTAATGTGGGATGCTAATCTCAATCTCATGCGATAGAATGACATCTAAGTCTAACTAGATAGGTCAAGTTTTATACTTTTTATGCTACCTTTAAAAAAGTAAAGGACTTTGGTAAAGTAAAGAAGGTAAAGCTTGGAAATAAACTTGGAGTAGGTATAAGTCAAAAGGTATAACCAAAGCATGCCTAATGCCTTTGATTTGGTTATCTAGCATGCAAGGGTTAGCTTGCATTGTTAATGATGGCTTGCCTTGTGTAGTGTAGTGGTTGAAGATTTCTTCCTCCTCCTCTTGGTAGAACTCCTCCTCCTCGAAAGCTTGGTCGGTACTATCATCTATAAATACATACGGGATACACAATCACCAAACAATGCTTAACTAGTCTACTTAGCACACTAAGGCACACATTTGATGATCTATTATCATCACAAGTATCACAAGGTTTAATTAACTAGCTTCATTCTTTTTATTTGAGAAAAGTAATTTCTACTCATTGAAAATAACTAAGATTTAATATTCTCCAATTAAAATATAGGATCATGTGGATACATGTCATCACCACATGTTCTAACACATGGGAATGTGATTTAAATGTTAGATCATCTTTTAATAAGTTTAAGTTTAGTAATTAATGATTTAAATTGACTAGAAATGCCTATATAGCATTATTTTGGTGCTAGTCCAAAGTCACTACATGTAAAACTTAATATTATTACATATTCAGAAAGGTATGGTTAAATGTGATTTTTGAGAGTTGGAAACAAATCAAAAGCTATTTTGGTTGATTTTAGAAAAATGTTTGAATGTGCAAAAGCTTTTGTCTTGTTATTTTTACTAGGGGATATCTCTAACTCTAAAGGATTTAAATTCAACGGGCTTGGATAGAGATTTTCATTACCTTTCCAACAAAATTGGAATCACTCAATTTGAATTTGTATAACTCTCTGAATTGATTTTTAAACTCAAGGACATAACTAAGTTTTAATTAAAATAGAAATACATATATTTGAATTACTAGGTCAGCGCGGGAAACTAAATGGGCCGGCCCGTGTACACTCCACGGTGCTGAGGGCTGCTGACAGGGGGTCCCGTCTGTCAGTGACTCATTAAATGCGAAGCGGTACGGGGCAATAAGGACCACACGATTAGAACACGATCTAACGGTTCACGGTCGTCGTCGACGACGGACACGTCGCCGGCGAGACTGAACCCTAGCATGGTCGGTGGGGGTGCAATGGGGACGTACCAGGTCTCTAGCTAGTGCGGCGAGGCAGGCAAAAGAAAAAGTCGACGACGGCGGTTCTCCTGGTCCTGGTTGCATCCCTGGAGATGGCCTGGATCAACGGCTCCCTTCTCCTTCTTCCGCGGCAGACTCCGGCAAAATTCCAGCGCTGCAGGCTACGGCTTGCTCCGGTGGGGCTCTCGGAGTGTTCTGAGGGGGAGTGGAGGAGAATGGTGTGACGAATTGGTGCTGGGAGGCGCTCTATTTATAGCGAGGCGAAGCGGCAGTGCGGCATGGGCGGAGCTTGTCGGTGACGACGATATAGAGGGCTACCAGCGTGGGCAAGGTAGGCGGTCTGCTGGCGGTCCTCTACGGCCTAATGGCGTGGCTAGGGGTGGTGGCAATTGGTCGGGGGTTTCCCGAACTCTGAGGGACAGAGGTGGTGCTCGACGCGGCTCCCGGCGACTATGGGTCATGCGGCGGTGCACGGCCATGTCTGGCGGGGTGAGGGGGTCGAGGCGGAGCGGCGTGCACGGTTTGGTGTTGAGGCGCGGTCTGTGGCATGCTGGCGGCGACGGCACTCTGGCGTGCTCTGGCTGCACGCAGAGAGGGTAGTGCGGCACGGTTTTGGGGTGGACAAGGGAGTGTTGTAGGGTTGTGCGGAGCTAGTGGCGGTGCTGGTTTGGCACGATGTGGTCTGCTGCAAGCTACGCATGCTCGGCCGGCGGTGACCAAAAACGGGTGGCGCGCAACTGCTGCTCCAAGCCAAAGGGTAGGCTGGTGAGGGTTTGGTTAGAGCTAGGGGAGACAGGGGAACCAAATTGGGCCCAAAAACTCGACCAAGCATTGATCACTAAACAATATTAGTTAGGCAGAAAAATCTTGCCTGCCACCTGTTCGACCAAATGGCCGCATGAGAGAAACTTTTGAATTTTTGAAAGATTTTTGGTTGAGTTGTTGGTCTCATGCTTGAGCATCTAGGTTTACTTGGGATTTTGAAATGGAGTTCATTTCGATGATTTTTGAAATAGTGTGATCTTGATACATACACTAGATTCAATTTTCAACTGTCATTTAAAATTAGAGTTTGAATGTTTTTGGGAGATCACAAAGTGGGCCTTGGCACATCACTACTTGTACTAGCAAGGGGTGGAAAGATACACAATTGTTTCTGTTTGAATTTGAGTGCTAGGAATAGCCCAAGTGGGTTAGGTGATTAAAATGGCAAAAGTGACCATTTCCATTATTTATTCTTTTTGATTTCTTTTTCTTTGGGATTTGCTTGGGGATGATCTGGATGATGTGTAATTCACCTTAGTGTCATTTTGCAACTAATAGATCACTCAATGATGGAAATTCAAAACTATTCCTATTTAAATGCACACCCATATGAATGCTTAAAGATTTTAAATAGAATAAGTTTTTGTTAACCCTAAATTGGGTAGATTTGATCTTGATCAGTTGGACTAAAGTTTTGGGATGTTACAGCACACAAGTTTACCCAGGTTCTAATCCGTCGGCTTTGAACAGATCCTACTCCTGCTAGTAATCCAGTAATACGGCAGAGCCAGAATATGGGTTACAAGGGGTTCGCCTATGCGAGTTGAGATTATAGACTATTTAGGTACCCTAAAGGCTTTCCCTAGGATGGCTTATATAGATATCTGGCCTAGGGTTTACAGGAGAGAACTATCCGGCTACGACTAAGAGTCGGTTACAGAGTACATCTTCAACTACAAGTAACACTATGGGCCTATGTCGGTAAGTCTTCTGGGCCTTCCCGTAGCTGGACTAGACTCCGTGTCTTTTCCCTGACTAGGCCGCCCGTGAAGCAAAGCTCTAACCTGAAGTGGGACACCCTAGTCAGTGAGGAACTGTGAGGATACCCGGAAAGTATATCCCCAACAGCAGCCCCTGGAAGTCTCCAAGATCCAAAGTCGGATTCATCATCGTCTAGCATGATCTTCGGCTTGCAGAATCTTGAAGGGTTCCTGAAACTTCAAAACAAAAGATACGATCCGGGTCTCAAAAATAAGTCGGACCTATCAGTACATTATTCGGATTTCCAGCTTGATATTCAAACTAAGCCAGATCTTGGTCTCTGACGTCATCTAACACTGGTCATGGTCAAGTCACGTCACTGACAGACATCTCCTGTCAGCACGACCGTTGGTGGGGCCATCATTCACGGAACCAAGGCGCCATTTAAATGCATGCGTGGAGATCAAGGCGGTGTAATCATTGCGTGGGGGCTTCCTAGTTCTTTCCACGACGCGTGGCGTGTGTACTGTGTCATTTGCACGAATCTTGGCGCGGTTTGGTGGCTATACGGGGTGAGGATTCCCTCTTCTCATCTTCTTCACCTATTCCCGTGTCGTTTCCTTCTCCTCCACTTCTCCCATGCGCGCATAGCTCCCTTGCCTCCAGAAATTCCCTGCGCCGCCCATCCAAGGTCACCGGCACACCAAGAAAATGGCTTCCAGTTCCGGCGCAGCAGCGACAACAGCGATGGCAACGGCGGCGGAAAAGGAGAGCAATCGCGGGGTTTGGATCATGTGCGTTCTCGACGACGAGAAGCTCCGCGGCATCGAATAAGAAGGGCTCCTTCGCACCGGCTATTGGCGGAGCGGCTTCGGTGAAGCCATCCCCAACCCTCGCAATGGCGAGCGAGTGCACTTTGGCACCCACCTCGACAAATGTTTCTCCTTTCCTCCCTCAGATTTCTTTTCTGAGGTGATAGATCATTATAGTGTTCAACTTCACCATCTCCCCTCAAACTCTATCTTAGAGATGAGCGCCTATGCGGCTTTGGGTGAGGGGTATCTCGGCATTAGGCCGAGTCTCACTCTCTTCCGGTACTTTTTTCTTGTCCGGAGAAAATCCATCACTGCCGGTAATCCCTGCATTACCACCACTATTAGTCTTTCGGTTAGGCGTGAACACGTCTATCCTCGGATTCTAGCTAGTGAGTCGGTCAAACAATAGACGGCTACCTTTTTCTATCACAAGGATATTCCCGCTCCCGGCAAAGCTAGTGCTTTGCCGGCTTTCGTCGATGGAGCCGCCATGCCTCAACCATGCTGGGATGAGGCTGCTCCGGCTCTCAGTGACGATCTGCTTCTTTCCAAGAGGTTGATGGAATATCTGATGAAGCACAAGGGCCTGAGAGTAGGGTTGAAAATGGAACAAAAATGGACGGAAACATGCGTTATTATTTTTGTTTCCTCTTGTGTTGTCAGAATCGAAAACGAAACGGAAACTCCGGAAACAAACACGGAATCGGAAATCATCGGAAACGAATATGGAATGGATACGTGACGGATACGATACGAAAACGGCCGTTTATCAGAATATGATAGTGGCATCATATCACGGTCTATACACCAGAAGGAACATATCATAGACAAAGAATAGCTCACAACTATGACAATCAACAATTGAACATAAAGTAACATACATAATTCATCACTTCGACAAGCATATAAGTTCACATAAATGCCAAGACATTCACATAATTAGTATGTAGCCTAGGCTGGTTGCATGTATTACGTAGACCCTAGATATATTCTATTGCCAACAAGAGCAGGGAAAATCACTAACGCAAAGTACTATTTTGTACATCGGTCTATCTAATTATGTTTTCGGAAAGTTTCCGTATTTGTTTATCCGGAATTTCCTTACCGTTTCTGTTTCCACCAGAAATAGCTCCCTCGTTTCCTTTTCTGTTTCCGTTTAGAATATTCCATTTCCGTTCCTTTTCCGTAAAATGCCGCTTCCGTTTCCTTTTTACCTCACCATTTCCTTTTTCTCCGGAAACGAACAGAAAGTTTCCTTACCGTTTTCAACCCTACCTGAGAGGGTCAGACTTGGTCTAGTGCTGGGTGGCACGCCGGATCCAGCCTCTCCATCACCACGGCGACCGACCGATGCATTCCATCACGGCATAAAAACATGACTCCCTTTGCATCAGCCCCAAGGCTTTAAAGCCACAAGATTACATAAGCCAAATCAAAAGGCTGATAAAGGAGCGAATCGAGAGAAAGATTCCGGATTTGTCTCTGGACATGCACACAACGGAAGACCCTGTAGTGCCGGTAAGCTTTAGTAGGAAACCCTTTTTATGTGTTTCACCTTTAAGTTACTTCGCAATACTGAGATATTATCTTCCTTTCAGCTTGCCGACCTCCCCGAGTCGGAATTGGCTCCTATCGAGGGATATCCTCCTGAGTTTTCTCAGGAGGAGGAATTGGTCCCACTGCCGGACATTGTACCCAGGAAGCGCAAAGCTCCGACAGTGGCCATCAGCACAAAGGAAGTGCCAGTTGTGAAGAGGTAACTTTCTGCATAACTTCCGCCTTTGTACATTACTTCATGATTTCTTCCGAGGTATAATGTTCTTTATTCTTTTATTTTCTCAGAGCTAAGCAGCTCATCAAGGGCAAGGGGAAGGGGACTATCTCGAAGCCCCTGCGTCAGACGGAGCTAACTATGGCTTCTCCTGCCGTGGCTCCTCCAACTCCTGCCCCTCAACCTTCTGCAGGGCCGGTGATTACTCCATCCCCGGTCGTCGCAGAAGATCTGGCTCCCTCAACAGGGCCAGCGACCCTTGAGTCGCAGACTGACGTCACCATGGGTGACTCAGGTTTTGATAAGGGTGAACCCTCTTCGGGTAATGATCCCTCGACAGAGACCTTTACTGAAAATCTCCTGAACAATCCGGGACTTGCCAAATTTGGCTTGTCTCGGAAATCTGCGGAGCAAATCTAGCGGCTGGCCCGGCAATGCCTGGAAAGCCGTAATCTATCTACCGAAGAAGAAGCCTAAGAAGCGGAGGACATCAAGTACTTCGATCTTATCGAACAAGTCCGCCTTCGCGATGAGGGACTAAGAGCTGGTGTGCTTCCACCACCTCTGGTTATTCCACTCACCCTCGCCGAGAAGGTTACTACTGAGGTGAACATGTGCCTGAGCAATCTCACACATGAACAACATGTAGGTCGGAATTCCAACTCACGCTTTTCCTTTATTGTATTTTATGTCATATCCTCTAGCCCCCAAGCATGAAGTTGGATAGACAATCCGGGTTTATGCTTCCTTAGGATGCCAAAGAATGAACTAGTGTAGCCCCCAAGGCTCGTGCTGATACTAGCTACAATATTAGCCCGAGTCTTTGGTAGACTTCTAACTCTGGGTATTCTGACTTACAGAAAGTTAATTCATATAACTAGGAATTGTTGAAGAATATCTGCAACAAGCGGAGAGAGATCAAGGCTCTCCGACTTGGAAATGCTGAACTAAAAGTGTCCAAGGATGAGGCCGAAGGTAAAAAATTCCGAGACTCAAATCTTGTCTTGCTTTTTCATAGTCGAATATTTTTGTTGAACTGTTTGTTCTTTTTGACTTACAACACTGGTGAAGCAGTCCTGTGCTATGATCGAAGAGGCCAAGAATCTGAAGACCTTGGTGGTGGAAAACAAGGATCTCCACCGAGAGCTAGACCAGCTTAAGGCGGAACATGAGAAGAGCATTTCTCAAGATCTCGAATCCTCCTCCATGGCCACCGTGGAGCGTGATCGTAAGATTGCACTCCACGAGCAGAAAATCTCGGATCTCAACGACAAGCTATTCAGAGAGAAGGATCTTTCCGAGGAGCTTCGGGCTGAACTCCGGAGTCTTCGTGAAGAGAAAACCAAAGTTGATGATGTCATCTTTGGTATGTTTCCATCTTTCTAACTTATCTACATTCTTCGACTCTTTCGATGTCAGATTTATTTAACCATTTTGTGTTATATGCATAGGTCCTCTGAACTTGACAGATTCCACCTTTGCCGAGCCTCGCACTCACCGGCTTACCCAAGTCGGTGATTTGCTTCATGACTTCTGCCAACCCATCGAGGATATTGGTGAAGCTCTCAAGGTTCCGGACATGCATAGCATGTCTGACTTTGAGGTGCGGGACAAGGCAAAGGAGATGCCGTAGCTTGTCCGGGACTGGAACATGTCCTACGCGCGATCCGCAGCGCAGAACGCTCTCACAATGGTCATGAGCCACCATGGAAGCATGGAAATCTGGCAAGTGACCAGAGGGTACTGTAAGGTGGACGACAGACAGGAGCAAGACATCAAGGCCATCGTGGACTCCTGCGCCGGATATGGGTGTCATGTAGCTGATTTGACCAGCCATGACACTCCCTTCTTCAACCGCGTGGACACGCCGCCTCCGCCTCCCGAAGAAGCAGCCGAAGTTTCCGCCTCCAGAATCCGGTTGGAGCCCGTTTAAACGGTCCTACCATGTCAAGCCCCCAGACCGCGAAAGGCCATGTTATAGGTATTGTTCGCAGCTGATCAGCCAGAACGTGAGCTTGCTTGGCGTACTTTTGGCAGCCCTTGCACGTCTTGACTAGCCGTTCGGCATGTGCCTTGGCTGTAAGCTAGAAAAAACCATGTCGGAAAGCTTGTGCCACTAAAGATTTGGCTGCAGCATGGTGACCACACTCGTCTTTGTGGATTTCTCTTAAGATTTCCACTCCTTCCAGAGATACACAGCGCTGAAAGACCCCAGATACACTCCGCTTATAGAGCTCACCACTAACTACAGTATAAGATTTTTCTCGTCGAATGATCTACCGGCCAGAACTTCGTCTTCGGGTAATTTTCAATCTACCAAATAGTCAAGGTAGGGTTGGGTCCAGCTGGGAATTACAGCCAGAACTGCTATTAGAGGTGAGTCGGATTTGGTTGGATATTCATTGTCCACTCCCTTTATGGAGGGAACTTTGAGGTACTCTAAAAATGAGCCACCCGGGACCTCTTTCCGTGTAGAGCCTATTCGAGATAATGCATCTGCTTCCTCATTTTCTGCTCGAGGGATGTGTTGAACCTCAAACCCTTTGAACGATTTAGATAAATCATCCACGACAGCTTTATATGCTGCCATGTGTTTATTTGCATTACAAATATCCAACACTTGTTGAGCGACAAGATCTGAATCTCCGTAACACATCAAACGTGGAATGTCGATATCCTTAGAAATCCGGATTCCATGCAGCAGTGTTTCATACTCGGCAATATTATTTGTTGTTGTGAAGTGGATCTGCAATACATATAAAAGTTTATCTCCTTGGGGTGATTTGAGCACCACGCCAGCCCCCGAGCCCCCGCGAGCCTTAGACCCATCAAAATATAGGGTCCAATCTTCCGACTCAGGGAGGGTCATTTTCTCCTTTGTCTCTGTCCAATCAGCAACAAAGTCAGCAAGGATTTGGGATTTGATTGCTGTCCGAGGTTTATACTCAATATCGAAAGCTGAGAGCTCTATGCCCCATTTGGCGATGCGTCTTGTGGTGTCACTGTTATTGATTATCTCTCTCATGGGAGTTGTGCTCACCATAGTAATTGGATGCTCCTAAAAATAATGGCATAGCTTAAGAGATGCTAAGACCACACCATAAGCTAGCTTTTGATAGAGCGGATACCGCTGTTTCGATTATGTTAAGACCTCGTTGAGAAAGTAAGTCGGACGCTGCACCAAATGTTCCTAATTTTCCTCCGGTCTCCCCACTACCATGACAATACTAACGAATTTGTTTGTCGCAGCAAGATAGAGCAACATTGGTTCATGTGGTTCCAGGGCTAAAAGGATTGGAGCATATGAGAGTATTGTTTTCAGGTCTTGTAGCGCAGCTTCAACTTCGTCGGTCCACACAAAATCCTTGGTCTTTTTCACGAGTTTGTATAATGGTGCGGCTCTTTCACCGAGCCGGCTTACAAACCGACTGACTGCAGTAATGCAACCAGTTAGTCTTTGTACGTCCTTCATGCGAGTTGGCCTGGAAATATCGAGTATAGCCTTGATTTTGTCTCGGTTCACCTCTATGCCTCTTTGAGACACGATAAAACCTAACAATTTTCCTGCTGGGATTCCAAAGAAGCATTTCTTTGGATTAAGCATTATGTTGTATTTTCGTAGATTGACGAACGTTTCCTTCAAGTCGGAAATCTATGTTTCCTTCTTTTTGGACATCACCGCAATATCATCCACATATGCATGTACATTGCGTCCGATTTGATCATGGAGGCAACGATGTATTGTACGTTGGTACGTAGCTCCTGTGTTCTTCAGCCCAAAGGGCATCATAACGAAACAGAAGGTTCCAAAGGGGGTTATGAATGAGGTTTTGACTTTGTCAAATTCCTTCATCCGGATTTGGTGATAACTGGAATATGCGTCGAGAAAACATAGGAGTTCCGAGCCTGCCGTAGAATCGATAACTTGATCAATCCTAGGTAGAGCGAACGGATCTTTGGGACAAGCCTTGTTTAAGGCAGTATAATCAACACACATCCTTAAATCAGTGGTGTCCTTTTTAGGGACCATTACAGGATTGGCCGACCACTCAGTGTGGATGACCTCTTCTATGAATTCGGCTAACTCGAGCCGTGCAAGTTCCTTGGCTATTACCTTATGCTTTTCATCGCAAAAATGTCGTAAGGACTGTTTGACGACTTTAGCGTTCGGGTTTAATTTAAAGAGTGCTCGGCAAGTTCCCTAGGTACTCCGGTCATGTCAGATGGCTGCCATGCGAAGATATCTTGATTGTCTTTGAGAAACTTGACGAGAACGCCTTCCTATGCGCTATCTAGGCATACGCCTATCTGGGTCACCTTGGAGGGGTCATCATCCTTCAACGGTGTCTTCTTCGTCTCTTTCGATGCCTTGAACTCCGGATTCGGTCTTGTCACCTCCTTCTTCGTTGCGGGCATCTCGGACGGATCTATGCTCTTCTTGATCTCCTGGTACTGCTGGGCGTGCAGGACGACTTCAGCAAAGACGGCATTTCCATCCTCCCACTCTTGCGCTTTCTTCGGGTCGCCCTTGATGGTGATCACGCCGTTGGGACCTCGAATTTTCATCATATTGTAAATGTAACACGGACGAGCCATAAAAGCCGAGTAAGCCGGACGTCCGAATATAGCGTGGTACGCGCTCTTGAACGGGACCACTTCAAAGGAAAGTGCCTCCGTCCGATAGTTCTTTGGAGTTCCAAAGATAACATCCAAAGTGATTTCTCCTAGGGAATTTGCTTGTCTTCCTGGGATAACCCTGTGAAATATCACAGAGTTGTGGTTTAGCTGGGTCTCCGAGATCTTCATCTGGCGTAGCGTTTCGACATACAGAATATTAATACTGCTGCCACCGTCCATGAGAGTCTTGGAGAAACTGTAACCGTCAATAAGTGGGTTGACGATTAAGGCGTATTTTCTGCTCCTGTGCAACTTAGGCGGATGATCAGCATGGTCAAATGTAATTGCCACTTCCGACCAGTCCAATAATTGGGGGACAGCCGGAACTGTTGCATTGAGCTCATGTAGAACTGCTTTTTTGACCTTTGCTGGTTGAGATCCGAGGAAGGTGACATAAGTGTCTTTCTTGGTTGGAAAATTTTTCTTCCCTTCCGACTTGGGATTTGAAGTATCAGCTTCCTCCATGTCGAAATCTTCCTTGGTCTCTTTATCTTTTTCGGGATTCTTCTTTCCCTTCTTCTGCTTAGCCTTGTAGCCAGCGGTATCATCTCTCTTAATGTCGTCATTGAAACGACACTCGGCGTTTGTGTGGGACGAGCCCCCATTGGCGTCTAGGTGATGCACACATGGGTTATTGGCAATGTTGGCCCAAGAGTAGGTTTTGCCAGGTTGCTGGTCTCCTCTACCTTGAACTCTTGATGTCCCATGACCGCGTCCGCGGCCACCGCCAAGTCCTCCTCGTCCTCCAGAACCGAAAGTAGCAGTGACCACTGCCGTTTCCGCGTTGGGTTTTTCTTCCGAGGTATTCTGCGCTTCTGAGCTAGTTGCTTTGGTTGTTTTGCCGACTATGGCACAGCCAAGGCATTCCGTAATCCCTGTGCATCGTCGTCGGCATCTGCATACTTGCTCGTTGTTTCTATCATTTCTCCCAAATCAGTGACTTTGTCACACTTCAAGCGATGACATACTAAACCAATTGGGAGACCTGCAATGAAAGCTTCAATGGCAGTTTGGTCATTTACTCCCTCACAGGAGTTCTTGGTGTTGATCCATCATCTGAGATAATCTCGACAAGTTTCTCTGGCTTTCTGGGTGCAACGCTGTAGGTCTCCGACCGTATAGAGCCTCCGGTATGTGCCTTCGAAATTCCGAAAGAACGCACTTTGCATGACATACCAGTTGTGGATGGTGTTCTCCAGAAGTTCATTGAGCCATGATCGTGTCGTCTTCCGCAACATAAGTGGGAGATATTGGGTTGCGACTAGGCTGTTTCCGCCTTTGGCGATACAGCAAGCTTGGAAAAAATCCTGGAGCTAAGTATTTGGCCGAGCTATACCGTCGTAGGCTTGAATCTGTCTTGAGATAGAAAATCCTTCCGGGAATTTTGTAGCCCTTATCCGTGGTCCGAAGCATTTTGGGCCCACGTATCTATCATCATTTTCATAGCGTCGCGTCTCTATATTGGAGTTGATCCTGTGCCTTGCGTCATTTGGCGATAAAGATCGTCCCGAGTGACGGCTCTGGCTACGGTGCCTTGGAACCGGACTTCGGCTTCTGCCACCACCTCCTCCACCACGACGCCCTCCTTGGCCTCGTTGGGAGCCATTGTGATGGCTACTTGGCGGAGAGTGTGGAGTAGCTAGGTTATTTCCAGCTGATCGCCGGCCTCCGTTCGGAGCGTCATTGTTCCAGTTCCGAGGAGGGTCTTCATTATGACGAGCCCCCTGCCGGTTTGACCCGACACGGTGTCCATCGTTCCTTCGCCCGTCATCCGGATGGCTTGCATGTCTAGGAGGTGGCATTCTTTGTCTGTCCTCCTCCCAACGTATCTCTTTATCTTCTTCCCTGTGGTCCTTTGACTCTCGCTGGGGAGGATTCCTTGGATTCAGCGCAGCAATTGCCTCTTGCTCCACAACTAGGTTAACGTTACGCCAGTCACGTGCAGCTTTGTGGTGATGTCCTGAAGATCCGGTTCTTGAGTAGTTGTCTTCCCGACGGTCGGAACGATGGTGCTATTCCAGAACACGTTGGGGTCTTACGTCAGCCCATGCCGGATCTGTGCGGCATTGGGCAGAATCGGAGACCAGTTTTTGAATTCCGGACAGGGCGACCTTTTGCTGCTCCAGTCCCTTGTTGAGTAGTTTGATGCCCAACCAGATCTGCTCTGGGCCTGGATTAGCGGATAGGATTTCTCGAGCCACAACGGTTTTCTGTACTAGCGTAGGATACAGCCAATCCCTATTGTTGTCGCATCGAGGCATCCCATGTTCTCCTCCAAAAAGGACTTTGTGAATCTGCGGGAATTGGTCGTCATGAGTATGACGCTTCCTGGTCTTCTGATGTTGCCTGGAGTTGTACTTCTCCGCAGTTACCATGCATTTCTTCTCCTCCTCAATGTTTTTGGCTTCATCGAGGAGTACTTGGCGACGCGCTTCTAGGGCATGGGCCCTCTCGTCCAGCTCTTCAGCAATAAGTTCTGCAACTGTAGGAATAGGTGTGGTTAATGCAGCATCGATGAGTTTACGTGCACCTTCAGTGATAACGTGTCCATCCACCGACTCTTCTTTGGGCTCTTCTGGGATGAGTGCTCCATCCGAGTCCTCTTCATATTCTTCAGCAATCACCTCCTCTGCCGGAGGGTCTTTCGCCGGGGTCTTGTTCTTCTTGTTCTTCTTCTTTGCCTTCTTGGCAGCGTCGGTAGCAAAGACGGCTTTGGGTCCGTTTCCCAGAGTCAAGCTCTGATCGGTACTTTCGGACATTTGGACCTCAGGA
The DNA here is from genome assembly GCA_910589775.1 of Avena eriantha. Lineage (NCBI taxonomy): Eukaryota > Viridiplantae > Streptophyta > Magnoliopsida > Poales > Poaceae > Avena > Avena eriantha. Next base: position 511,484,913 of record OU342743.1, read on the forward strand.
TTATCTCCGATTTCCATGTCGTCCTGCGTTTTGGGAGAGTTTTCCCCAGATCCTTCATCCATGGCTTCTTCTTCCTCTATAGCTTTGGAGTTATACTCCTCTTCATATTCCGCGGAGAACTTTCAGAAATCTGCTGACGTCATCGAGTCGGTGTTGTCTCCAGCATCGGTAGAGCCGGATCCAGATCCCACATATCCAACGAAGTGCGATGCGTCCCTCCTGAGATAGTTGTGGCTCTTGCGATCGGCTTCCTCGAAACACCTGATGGTCTCGAGAATATCGTCTATGCTTGCATCTTGCATCATCATGTGTCTTAGCGTGTATCTCAGGAAAGGCATGTCTGTCTCGGCGTCATCGAAGCCGGAACCAGTGTTGTTGCGATGCTCCTCCTGGATTTCGACTTCAGCGGGTGGGTCGATCTGGGATTCGGTCTCTCCGGGGAGATCCACTCCAGATTCAACTTGGACCGCCAGGTCTGCTTCAGGTTCGGGTTTCTCCACTATCTCCACGATTGGTGCGGGATGGATGGGATTAAGGTTTTCTGAGATCTGGAACTCTGTCGCCTCCACAGACAAAGGGGACCCAGAAGTTTCTTCTGCCTCTATCATCACCGCTATGGTGGGTGGGACAGGTTCAACAAAACCGATGTAAACATCGATCTCGCCAAAAGACATGATGGTGTAGGTGGTCACGGCTTCCCTAGCCAGAATCCAAGTCTCGTCGAGAACGATGAGAGGGACGTCGCTGGTGTAGAGGATGCGACCGACGGTGATAGTCTCGCCGATTCCGATTCTTGTAGATTCTGCTTGGAACGTAGATCCGAAGCTCACTTGCCCCACGGTGGGCGCCAACTATCGTCGGATTGATGACAAGTACGCCATGAGGGGGTCCTTGAGGCATGCGGAAGAGAGGGATGTGAGACGTATGGTGTTCCGAGACGGTGAGCACACAAGTTTAGCCAGGTTCGAATCCGCTGGCTTCGGACGGATCCTACTCCTGCAAGCAATCAAGTAATACGGCAGAGCCGGAATATGGGTTACAAGGGGTTCGCCTGTGCGAGTTGAGATTGTAGACTATTTAGGTGCCCTAAAGGCTTTCCCTAGGATGGCTTATATAGATATCTGGCCTAGGATTTACAGGAGAGAACTATCCGGCTACGACTAAGAGTAGGTTACAGAGTACATCTTGAACTACAAGTAACACTATGGGCCTATGTCGGTAAGTCTTCTGGGCCTTCCCGTAGCCGGACTGGACTCCGTCTCTTCTCCCTGACTAGGCCGCCCATGAAGCAAAGCTCTAACCCAAAGTGGGCCACCCTGGTCAGTGAGGAGCTATGAGGATACCCGGAAAGTATATCCCCAACAGACCCCTCCCATGGCCGGCGACCATGGAGGTTCCCCCACCTCTTCCACATTCATGTGTGTGGAGCTCCCACTCACATCAATTTTGCCTCCACTCAAAATTCCACTCATCCCCATTAAATTTCCACCAAATTTAATGCAAACTCTCATTTAATAAACTATATTATTTATTTTATGAAGAATTTTTATTTATTACTTTAATTAAAAACATTCACATAAAACCCCCTTCAACATTTCAATATCACATGGAGAACCAATTTCAGCAATTTCCCTCGAAACAATTCTGGTGTCCATTGAAATAATTCCTGCGCTTTCTAATTCGTTTCTCTGAAACATATTTTCTCCAAATGGTGTGGGTATCCCTTAGGTGCGTAACCATACGGTTAACAAATAATGCAGACATGATCGAGACTCTTCTCCGATCAATAATCAACAGCGGGAACTGGAGATCCGTATTGACTCCTACACATTCAATGATTAGTTCTGTGATCGTGAGAACCTTTAACGTTAGTAACTAAATCCCTTTGTCTCACGATATATTACATGTTCGATATTCGATCATTGGTATCCCCATACCTAGTTTGATCTCATTACCGACATGCACTCTTTTCTTATTCCCCTAATATAACATTCTAGTGATCTGATCGCTTGCTTGCAAGCTATCTCAATGTGATATCACCGAGAGGTACCATAGTATATCTATCTGTCATTAGGATGGACAAATCCCACTCTTGATCCATCAGCCTCTACATAACACCTTCGGCGTATTTGATCCCACCTTTGTTGTCACCATGTTACGGTGTGTCGTTTGTTGTTATCAAGATACTCTTCCAGTGTTAGTGATTGACATGATCTCATGGTCTAAGGACTAGAATTACTTCGTATGATGTTATAGCAATTTAAACACAATGACTTTGATCGTATTGCTATACTTGAGATGAATGTTCATCACATCATTCCACCAATGTTGTGACCTCATTATTAACAACATCCAATGTCCATGATCAGGAAACCTTCATCATCTTATTAATCAATGGGCTAGTTTATATGAGAGGCATTATTAAGAACTTTGTATTTTTTATTAAACATACATGAATTAAAATTTCAAATTAATACAATTTTAGCATGCAAAATAAACATCTATCATATACTTGGTATAATATAATAACAACTTTATTATTACCTCAGAGACAATAATCTAGTTTACATAGAGATAAATCTAACACCCATGGAGTTCTGGTGTTGATCATATTTTGGCCTAGGGAGAACTTTAGTCAATGGATCTGCTACATTCAGATCCGTATGTACTTTACAAATCTTTATATATCCATCCTTGGCATGCTCACAGATGGAGGGAAATCAGCACTTGATATGCTTGGAATTCTTGTGAGACCTTGGTTCCTTGGCATTCGATATGGATCCATTGTTGTCACAATAGATCACCATTGGGTCTAACGCACAAGGAACCACACCCAGTTCAGTTATGAAGTCTTTCATCCAAACTTCTTCCTGTGCCGCTTCTCAAGCAGCAACATATTCCGCCTCCATTGTTGATCCCTCCACCACAGGTTGTTTGGAGCTCCTCCAACTAACTTCTGCTACATTCATGAGAAATACATATCCGGATTGAGACCTAGAGTAATCTGAATCGGTGTCAAAGCTAGCATCGACATAACATATGGTGACCCAGCATACCACTACATGATGTAGTACACTATAGTCATTGACATAACACCAATGAAACACCATTCGCTAGTATTACATCCCTTAGAGTGGTATAATAGAAACACAGCAGGTCCAAGACATGACTATAGATTACAACTCGACTCTTTATAAAAGATCCATAGAACACTCTAGGTTAAAGAGAGAGAAAGAACTTCTTACAAGGAAGAATAATTCAGCACTATCTATCTAATAAGACTAACACCTAAACTATTTTGCTAGCAATTGCTACTAATGCAATGCCCTATAGCAGTAGGTTTTGTGGCTAGAGTATCTACTCCTATCTAATCAAGATCTTCGCCTTTGCTTCGGTTGATGTATATGTTGACTTCTTTGACTTTGTTAAAGAAGAGCTGTCGATGATGGTTTCTTGAGCAAAAATTGATCTTGACGTCGTCTTCAACGGCTTAGAACCTAGCAAGGGTTAAGAAGGTACGGTTGAGTACGAGCATAATCAGCCAGTTCACTAAAAAGGAGTGTATTATGCACTATCTCTGTAGCCACAGACCTTAGGTCGTAGGCAATGCAGGTTTTCGTAAACATTTCTTCAAAGGTTGCTTTTATTCTGAAAACTATGTCTGACAGCCTTCACAGGTCGACTAGAACCTTCATGGGGTTCCTTTCCTGCCGTGTTCGTAGATCCTTCTCGGAACAAGGAGTAACATGTCACAATTCTTACACTCTGCGGAGGTGCGTCACTTTTCTCACAAGAGACCTTAAGCATTGCTGCCGGCCAGGAGTACATCCCCGTCAAACTTCCATCGTTTGAGGCCAAACCTAAGATCCAAGCCAATCACTGCCCCCTTTGCGACCCCGCATGTGCCCTTGGTGTACGCCATGCCCACATCTTGAATTATGGCAATGGTTAGTACAGACCGTCAGATGCCAGAACTATCGTGGGACATTGAGGGATCCCACCCATATGCTGCATATCCTCTACGAATTACCAATAAATGCACGCTACGAGGATAACATCCACGACCTGGCCATCCGGATGCATGCGAGAGGAAGAATATATAGCTGACTTCTTCGTCCCATTCCAAATATCATGGTTGACGCGTAATATACGGCGCTAGTATCACTGGCGACATTGGTTTTTAAGTCCTAGATGATACATTACTGTACAATGGCGTTTCCATTGCCAGTTATGATAGATTAGCTGATCACCCTAGATCAGTAACCGATATTTCTAGTTAATTAAGAGAATAGAGTTTTCGACCTTTTTGAAATGCAGGTGATGCCAACATTTGAGTTGCAAGCATTTGAAAGAAAATAACCAAAGGACATGAGCAAGTTGTGAACTTGCCTTTTGTGATTGCAATATTATGCACTCACGATCTTCGGAATAATAGAAGATCCAAATTCTGTAAACAGCATCATTGGTCCGGTAAGGACTAATGTTTAAAGAAGAAAGATGCAACCATGCATAAGTAATGTAATGCAATTTGATAAACGCGAATCCCCGGAATAGTCGCATCTGATCTAGGGTTTGCAGTTTGTGATGAGTTCTTTGGAATGTGTTACACTTTTATACCAGCTTTACGCATGTGCTTCTTATTAAGTCTTGTGAGAATGTGTGAAACAATATGTAGATACAACAAGTAATATGCAATATTAAAGCACTCAAATGGGTCATGGTATCTAAAAAATTTCTTAAACAAGAGTAAGAATCAATAAGAGCTTTTAAGGAAGCGTTCAAGGATCACTTTTTAATGTTTCTTAAAAGAATAACTTTTGAGGAAAATATTACTTTACAAAGTAAAAAGTATTTAAACTTAAGGGTAACACTTTAAGGTTTTCTTATTAGCTAAGATTATTAAAGAGGAAAACATTACTATATTAAACAATCATAATATAAGTGGTGGAGATTAACATGTTTTTAATAAGGTACCACCTTATATATGGTTTACTTCATAATATTCCGCAAAGTTAGAATTCAAGTATTATTACTTGAATGAGGCGGTGCTTTATTAAAGTTATAAGTGGATGCATTTACCTTTCTATCTTTAAAATCAATGGTTATACTTAGTAAGTAAAGTATGGGTATTACTTCAATTACTATAGAACTTGGTTTAAATCTTTAAATGGTTTTCTCAAACTTTTGAAAGAATTTGTAAATAAGAGTTTGGTGATTTTATAAGTGCATAAGGTTCTTGTGATAAACAATATACTATTTTAGTTGCTTTTATAATTGGAAAAAATATTTTTAGGAAAACTAAAATACCCTTAATTTGAGATGATAGTTTTAGTAGATACATTTTAAAATGGTTTGACCTATGTTAACATCAATTGACTTGTTATTACATTTCTATACTTTAAACAAATAATGGCAAAGGCAATAGCAATGGTTTATATATTTTTAATGAATTAAAACAAAAGAAAATGGTTTAAACAAGATTTATTAGACCTTTACCTTTTATTTAACCTCAATTCTGAAAGAGGATATTTTTTGGTGTGTAGAATTTATTTTGTGATCATTTTGGTAGATTATATGTATTTTTGTGATTTTTAAATAATAAGATATGATTTTTATAAGTTTAATCACTTTATAAATACTTAATAAATAATACTTATTTAGTTAAGTGACACAAGGATAAATGAAACAAGTTTGTAACTATAGATTTTGTTTTTCTAAGAATTTTAGTATATTATTTATATTTTTCTTATTTACCAATATTAAAATATGAATTTTCAAAGTATTATTAATTATAAAATCTTTATTAAATAATAATTATTTAAATATTTAACACAATAATGTTTGATAATAAAGTTAAATTATAGATTTTATTTTTATAAGCATTTTGATATATTATATACATTTTTCTGAATTATAAAACAAAAGTTATTCAATTTGAAAGATTTAATCAATTTTCTTTATTCCTGAAAAATATTTATAATCGAATTTATAATATTTAACCTATTTCCTAAACAAGAATTAATTTTTATACCGACCCCTACTCTAGCCACACACACTGACCCGTGGGCCATTGACCACGTCGGTAGCCTTGTGGGCGTGGCCCAGTCAAACCCACGACGTCGTAGGGTGGTGACTCGGATCTGATGCCCTGGTGACTTCAACTCGCTGGAGACGGTCGGGCGGTGAACGGCGGCGATGATTGGGAGGGGTCTTGCAGGCTTGGTTGGGGCGGTTCGAAAGAGGAAAGAGAGACGAACCAACTGGTGGTGGCACCGCTACGATATGGTCACCGGAACAACGACACCAACGACTGATGGTGGTGAACGGCGGCGCTCGATGCAACGGCGGTACATCACCCGAGGAAGGGATCTAAGAGGTGTAGGGGATTCAGCAGCTTACCCTTGATGCATTGGTGGCCTCAGATGAAGCCGTGGAGGACGGAGACGACGACACGGTCTCGGCGGTGCTCGGCTGGAGATCAGCAAGAAGCGGTCGAGGGCGACGATTGAAACTTCCCCTACTCGATTCCTTCGGCTAGGAGGCTCAAGAAGGCGAGGCGAAGACAGAGGCTTACTCAACGGAGCACAGGGAGACCCAGAGCGGCGGTGCTACACGGCGGCTTAGATCTAGGGTTTCGACCCCTTTCTATGGAGAGGAAAGGAGAGAGAGTGGATGGGGATGAGGACGGGAGACGTCTCGGTGTCGTTCTTATCCTCGGCCAGGACGACGACGAGCATCTGGGCGGTTAGTTCCTACTGGCGCCGGTGATTGGCATCCAGCAGTGGCGCGATCCTCCAGCGAGCTGCCTGCGTGCGTCGCGGTGACGACGATGGCATTTTTTTACAAAAAACCCCCTAACGTTTCTAGGAACTAACCCGCAGTCCATCCTCGGTCCCACCTGTCAGTGAGAATGAGAGGGAACTTGGACTGCTGTTGCTAGGCCTTGACAAAGTGTGATGTTGATTGTTGTTGCTCGTGTGCGATGGGTTAAGGAATGAGCCATGGGCTGGAACGGCTGCGGCCTAGTTTTGCTGGCAGTTCTTTTTCTTTTTCTTTATTCTATTTTTTTCTATTTTACCATTGTCTTTCCAATTTGATTTCTACAAGAGTTTTAAAATGTCTAGAAATTTGATGATTCATAACATGATGATTTGATTTTCATGGTTCTCCATATTTGGGGATTTCTCTTATTCAAATCTTCCTTGATTTATAGTGTTTAGGATTACCATGGACAACCTTGGTGAAGTCAAGAAGCATGAATAAAAATCAATAATTTAATTATTCATTTCCAAATAACTGCCCTGAGTTTTAGGAAGGTTTTAATAGACTCATATTCAATTAGAGACATGGATGATTATTAAGGCTAGACATATTGCCACCATATTTTGTGATCCTGAATAACCTCTCAACTTAAAGTGAGTTATTGGGATTGCTTTCATGATGGGATCTTAATAATCCTATGAGGGTAGGTCTCTATTAGGATTTAAGATAATTAGTTTAGCAAGGCTTACATCTATAAACACTCATCTGGTTCTCCAATTATCTCTTGGAAGCTTTAATAGTCCAAGAGGTATTGTTCAATGGTTACCTAGGAATAGGAAATGGTTTCACTATCCATTTGATTATAGGGTTTTGAATAATGAAGTAGACATGGGTCTTGTCATGGCTTGATATACTGTTGGTTAAAGATTTCTCAAGTACTCCTACCTTAATACCTCACTAAGGTTATCTTTAGATAAGGAATTCCTTTCCTAAATATACTCTATAAATCTCTATTATCTTATTCACAAAGATCACATCTTCCTGAATAAGTCAATCATCTTACTCCACCATATCCATCATCATATGATGACATGGTCATGTCACTTCCATAATTCTCATTCTTCTCCTAGTATATATATACAACTTCCATTTATAAACTACCCTTACTGAATCCATCAAAGCAGTTAGTACTAACTTCATTCCATAAACTCTTTCACATCTACCTTGCATTTACTACTAAGGCTTGCAAGATTATAGTTCTCTCTATATCACATGTGATAACAATCCTCTGGAATGGGCATGGTACTACTCCCATAATACGAGTTTGTTCTTGTACTAGCTTAGTTAAAATACTATGCCTTCAACTACTCCACGACACTCCTATTATATACTTCATCATACTGTAGCTTGACTTCTCATAATCAAGATAGATGATTCATCTTACTAGGGCTTTACCTAATTTGGTATACTCTCAACTCTTCTTCAACACCTAGTCATCTATCCTCAAGTGACTTGAGAATAATGGCCACCATCATTTGATCAAACCAAGCTTAGGCTTCTAATTGTCTGATCAAGATGTATACTCAACTAAGTAGTAAACTTGTACTAGTATTTCTATAAGGCTTATATTGCTAAGGAAACTTACTTGAAGTTTATACCCACTTGGCTGAACAAGATTATTATTTGATACTCTAATACTACTAGCTTTCTCATAGCTTCTCAATTACTAGCTTAACTCTTGGTTTTAGTTATTTCTTCTAGTTAACTCAGGAGTGTGTTAACTCCTCCAACATCAACTGGTTTGATCACCACTAAGGATTTCATTCCATTGATGATGGCACACTCTACCATATCTAATTCCTCCTTCTAATTAATTTACTTAAAATCTTGGAAAGGTCAATATAATAGGTCAAAGCTAAGAATCCACACATGATAGGTCAAGAATTGATCACACACATTGATGATCAGTTGACACTAGGACTTGGTTAAATAGGAATGTTACCTACTAATATGGCAACAAAGATATGAGATGGATGATCTTGGCTTGACTTCCCTTTCTACTCTATTTGTAATAAGATTTAATGTTTAAGAACTACCATGGTACCCATGGTAGGAATAACTATGCCAAGCAGTGTTTCAAGGTTTATGTTATTAAGCTTCTTTTACTTGGGGTATATTCTTGACTTGGTATTCAGGTTTTGTGGTAGATAATACCGTGATATCATCTTTAGAACATTAAATATTCGTCTTGAGTTGTTGTATGGAATACCATGTAATGATCTCTAGAAGATCAAGTACTCCTTATTAAGTAGTGTGTTTTGACTTAGTTCTATTACATTTGATCTACCCTTAGATCAAATTATATTACCCAAAGATAAGGTTTTATCAAAGGTCATATTGAAACTTATCGTAGTCAACTTGATGATCTACTTCAGTTCCACCAAGTTAAGAGAAGCTTCAATCTCTTTGACAAGTTTTATTTAAAAGCACGAAAATTTTCCGGATTTTCTATGCATGAATGCAATGCACACACCTTATCTCAGCTTATTTCTAAGCTCTAATGCTAGGGTGTTACAGACTCCCCCCCTTAAAATAAACTTTGTCCCCGAAGTTCGTACTCTCTTGCATTTCAGAATGAGGAGTTGACTTGTATTGATCACGCCATTTCTCAAATTCCATCGTGATCACAATTGGTAATAATTGTGGTATCCCATATCTAGATCTTTTTCCTTGAATCCTTTTCATCCTCGACTATATACATTATGACTTCTAGTTTATCCTGTGGTTTCTTTTACTATAATTTCTTGGATTATGTCCTTACATTTCTATTTAGAATTGGTTGTGGACACATTTTGTCCATTCCAATCCAGTTTTCCTACTATTTTACACTAGACTATTTTAGTAGGATCTACTCCTTTTTAAGGGCAACTTACAAGTTGTTTCTTTTAAAACTAGTCCATTAGGTTTAATTTATTATATATCATTCAATCTTTCATCCGAACATACTCTTCGAAATACTTTATAATGAGGACTTCTTATAACCTTATGACAATAAGGCTTAACCTCATCATTACTTTATACTTCTTCTCCAACCTTTAGTCAGAAATTTAGACAACAACACTTCAGTGTTTATTGTTTACTCTCCCCCTTGGGGTTTCCTAATGGTCTCTAATCTACATGTATAATATCCATTAACTCAATAGTAAGGATTTTGGTCTCCATCTAGCTTATATCTTACCTATATTAGGTCTCACGAAAGAATTTGCGGTATATCCACACATTTGTGGATCTCCGAAATGATCTTCTAACGTTACGTATCTTACTTTTAATCTTGTAGATAGTACTTTTAACCAGCAAATCCGATGTCGGGAAAATGTCTCGAAAGCCGTTCGCTTAAATTCTATACTCCTTTATGTATATCTTAACTTAGGCCAAGTTTTATGCTCTTTGAATCATACAAAGATGACCTACTTCATTACACCGCTAGGATTCTAGCTAGGGATACTAGCTGCGGATCCTCCTAGGTGTATGGATTACCCTACGGGTTTTTAACTTCTTGTTGGCATTCTCTCTGAATTGTCAAAGCTTGAATACCACCCTTTTGTTCAAAGACTTCTTCTTTGCACTGATTCATGATACTTCCATGAACTAGGTACAACTACTTCATTAGCTTCTTAGCAACATCACCTATCTTGAGTGAACTTATTCCATCTTTTAATGTTGCTCCACACCCTTTTCAACACTACTATTCCTTCTTATTGCCTGCTGATAGTGAGTTGGGATTGATGCATCCTTCAAAATAGTGTTGATACACATTATATTTAGCTTCCTTCTTCCTGCAGTCGTCATCTTGATCTTCAGAACTCGTCACTCCCTTACACAAATTACCTTACTATCTAGGTCTATAACATCAAGTAATAACTTGATGATGCAACATGTATTTACACACCAAGTCAAACTTCATGTACATATCTAGTCAATCAAGAAAATCCAAGAAAAATCGAAAAATCCAAATGTGGTACATATAACACACATCATTCTAAGCCCAGAATATAGTACTTGAGTATAATACCTCTAGAATTCAGGCTTAGCTGTGTAGTATATGACACCTCTTAGTATATGTTTACTTTGTGATACTTAGCACTTACGGGTTAAACTACTCTTTTTCTCATTATTTACCCAAACTTCCCAATTGCAACTGGATAATTTTGAGCAAAGTGGTCTCACTTTGGTTCTGATTAACCACTTACCTCTCCTTTAGGACTATTAGAGACTACCAATTTTCCATTCTATCGTAAACTATCCTCACATGATCTCTCGAAACTACTAACAACATTGTAGTTAGTACCTTAATCCAAAAATTATCGTGACATTATGACACTTATGACTTCTATCATAGACCTACACTATTCTTTACTTACTATTGTACAAGATTTTTTACCGAGTACTTGTCCTAATTACAAACTTATCATAGTCTCAGAGCTATTCTCACCATGATCTTGTTAAGATTTACCTAGTCATCATGATTAAAGAGCTAATCTCACCATGACGACTCTTCTTCTTATCTTACTATTAATGATTCTTAATAGAATTCTACTCCATCACATGGCATTCTCAAGTGAATGCCACATGATTTACTTCCAATTGTATATATACATACTCTGATGGTCTACCCTGTATGGTATAGTGGTATCAACTAGTGGTAAGATTTTGCTACTTCACAGGGGTTCTAAATATAGACTCCATCACTAATACTACTCCACATGATATCCTAATCCTAGTATTAATCTTCTTTGATATTTTATCTTACTCAAGATATCTTAGTAGTGTTATACCTATTTAGAGCTACGCTAAAATGGCTTTTCTCTAGAGAAGATAGATAACTAATCTTTAAAAAAGATGACAAAAACATCCAACTTAAGTGTGACAAGGTTTATCCTCAAGTGGATATCCATCACACGTCTTGGTTTAGATAAGATGGCTCCTATAGTCACTATCCAACCTATAGATCTTCCTAAAAGGGTTGTAATCCTAAGGTCAAAGCATATGCTCTGATGCCAGTTGCGGTGACCTAGCATACCACTGCATTATGTAGTACACTATAGTCATTGACATAACACTAGTGAAATACCGTTCAGTATTATTACATCCCTCAGAGTGGTACAACAGAAACACATCAGGTCCAAGACATGACTATAGATTACAACTCGACTCTTTACAAAAGTTCTAGAGAACACTCTAGGTTAAAGAGAGAGAAAGAACTTCTTACAAGGAAGAACCGAAAATAATAATTCAGAACTATCTGGCTAATAAGACTAACACCTAAACTATTTGGCTTGCAATTTATACTAATGAAATGCCCTATATAAGTAGGTTTTATGGCTATATTATATACTCCTATCTAATCAAGATCTTCGCCTTTGCTTCGGTTGATGTATATGTTAACTTCTTCGACTTTGTTGAAGAACTGGAGCTACCGATGATGGTTTCTTGAGCAGAAATTGATGTTGACGTCGTCTTCAACGGCTTAGAACCTAGCAAGGGTTAAGAAGGTACGGTTTAGTACAAGCATACTCAGCAAGTTCACTAAAAAGGAGTGTATGATGCACTATCTCTACAGCCATAGACCATAGGTCGTTGGCAATATAGGTTTTCGTAAACATTTCTTCAAAGGTTGCTTTTATTCTGCAAACTATTTCCGAAAGCCTTCACAGGTTGACCAGAACCTTCATGGGGTTCCTTTCCTGCCGCGTTCGTCGCTCCTTTCCAGAACAGGGAGTAGCATGTCACAATTCTTACACTCTGCAGAGGTGCGTCACTTTTCGCACAAGAGACCTTAAGCTTTGTTGCACGGCCGGGAGTATATCCCAGTTCAAACTTCCATGGTTTGAGGCCCAACCAAAGATGCAAGCAAATCACTGCCCCCTTCGCGACCCCGCATGTCCCCTTGGTGTACGCCATGCCCACATCTTGAATTACGACAATGGTTAGTACAGACCGTCAGATGCCAGAACTATCATGGGACGTTGAGGGATCCCATCCATATGTTGCATATCCTCTATGAATTACCAATAAATGCATGCTACGAGGATAACAGCCATAACCTGGCCATCCGGATGCATGCGAGAGGAAGAAGAAGATACAGATGACTTCTCCGTCCCATTCCAAATCTCATGGTTGCCGCATAATATACGATGCTAGAATCACTAGCGACATTGGTTGTTATGTCCTAGATGATACATTACTGTACAATGGCGTTTCCATTGCCAGCTATGATAAATTACCTGATCACCCTGGATCAGTAACCGATATTTCCAGTTAATTAAGAGAATAGTGCTTTCAACCTTTTTGAAATGCAGGTGATGATAACATTTGAGTCACAAACATTTCATAGAAAATAACCAAAGTACATGAGCAATTTATGAACTTGCCTTTTGTGATTGCAAGATTATGCACTCATGGTCTTCGGAATAATATAATATCCAAATTATGTAAACAACATCATTGGTCCGGTAAGGACTAATGTTTAAAGAAGCAAGATGCAACGATGCATAAGTAATGTAATGCAATTTGATAAACGTGAATCCCTAGAATAGTCGCATCTGATCTAGGGTTTGGAGTTTGTGATGAGTTCTTTGGAATGTGTTACACTTTTATACCAGCTTTACACATGTGCTTGTTATTAAGGCTTGTGAGAATGTGTGAAACAATATGTAGATACAAGAAGTAATATGCAATATTAAAGCACTCAGATGGGTCATGGTATCTAAAATATTTCTTAAACAAGAGTAAGAATCAATTAGATCTTTGAAGGAAGTGTTCAAGGATCACTTTTTAATGTTTCTTAAATGAATAACTTTTGAGGAAAATATTACTTTACAAAGTAAAAAGTATTTAAACGTAAGGCTAACACTTTAAGGTTTTATTATTAGCTAAGATTATTAAAGAGGAAAACATTACTATATTAAACAATCATAGCATAAGTGGTGGAGATTAACATGTATTGAATAAGGTACCACCTTATATATGGTTGACTTCATAATATTCTGCAAAGTTAGAATTCAAGTATTATTACTTGAATGAGGTGGTGTTTTATTAAAGTTATAAGTGGATGGATTTACCTTTCTATCTTTAAAATCAATGGTTATACTTCATAAGTAAATAATGGGTATTACTTCAATTACTTCAGAACTTGGATTAAATCTTTAAGTGATTTTCTGAAACTTGTGAAAGAATTAGTAAATAAGAGTTTGGTGATTTTATAAGTGCATAGGATTCTTGTGATAAACAATATACTATTTTAGTTGATTTTATAATTGGTAAAGATAATTTTACGAAAATTAAAATACCCTTAATTTGAGATGATAGTTTTAGTATATACATTTTAAAATGGTTTGACCTATGTTAACATCAATTGACTTGTTATTTCATTTTTAGACTTTAAACAAATAATGGCAAATGCAATAGCAATGGTTTATATATTTTTTAATGAATTAAAACAAAAGAAAAGGGTTTAAACAAGATTTATTAGACCTTTACCTTTTACTTAACTTCAATTATGAAAGAGGATATTTTTAATGTGTAGAATTTATTTTTGTGATCATTTTGGTATATTATATGTATTTGTTTGATTTTTAAATAATAAAATATGATTTAATCATTTTTCTTAATTCCTGAAAAATATTTATAATCGAATTTATAATATTTAACCTATTTCCTAAACCTGAATATCTTTTTATACCGACCCGTACTCTAGCCACACACACTGACCCGTGGGCCATTGGCCATGTCGGTAGCCACGTGGGCGTGGACCAGTCAAACCCACGACGTGGCAGGGTGGTGACTCGGATCTGACGTCGTGGTGACGTCACCCCGCCGGAGATGGTCGGACGGCGAATGACGGTGATGATTGGGAGGGTTCTGGCAGGCTTGGTTGGGGTGGTTCGAAAGAGGAAAGCGAGACGAACCAACTGTTGGTGGCGCCGCTACGATATGGTCACCGAAACAACTACACCGACAATGACTGATGGCGGTGAACGGCAGCGCTCGATGCAACGGCGGTACACCACGCGAGGAAGGGATCTAAGAGGTGCATGGGATTCAACGGCTTACCCTTGACGCACTGGTGGCCTCAGATGAAGCAGTGGTGGACGGAGACGACGACACAGTCTCGGCGGCGCTCGGCTGGAGCTCAGGAAGAAGCGGTCGAGAGCGACGATTGGAAGTTCCCCTACTCGATTCCTTTGGCTAGAAGGCTCAGGAAGGCGAGGCGAAGACGCGGGCGTACTCAACGGAGCACGGGGAGACCCAGAGTGGCGGTGCTACACGGTGGCCTCGAGCTAGGGTTTTGACCTCTTTCTATGGAGAGGAAAGGAGAGAGAGTGGATGGGGATGAGGACAGGAGACGTATCGGTGTCGTTCTTATCCTCGGCCAGGACGGTGGCGAGCATCTAGGCGGTTGGTTCCTGCTGATGCCGGTGATTGGCATCCAACGGTGACGTGATCCTCCAGCGAGCTGCCTACGTGCATCGCGGTGACGACGATGACATTTTTCTAGAAAACCCCCTACCGGTAATCCATCCTCGGTCCCACCTGTTAGTGAGAACGAGAGGGAACTTGGGCTGCTGTTGCTGGGCCTTGACAAAGTGTGCAGTTGATTGTTGCTGCTGCTCGCGTGCGATGGGTTAAGGAATGGGCCATGGGCTGGAACGGCTGCGGCCTGGTTTTGCTGGCAGTTCTTTTTCTTTTTCTTTATTCTGTTTTTTTCTATTTAACCATTTTCTTTCCAATTTGATTTCTACAAGAGTTTTAAAATGTCCAAAAAATTTGTAAGTCATGGATATATGATAGAGGTTAATTATAACCAATTCCTTTATATTTCTTGTTGTGTATATACAATGTGTTATTATATGAAGGGTTCTTTTATTTAGTAAAGTAAATATAGATTAGGGTTTTAGGGATTTACTCTTTATAATAAGATCTTTTAAAATGACTTTAACTTCCACTAATAGAATGTAATTTTTATGGTTTAAGATGGATAAATATGTATACATAACCTTATTAATACTTAACCTCATAAAGGAATCCATATATATATACTAATAAGGTATTAATCCGTGTGGTTCATAATATGATGATTTGATTTTCATGGTTCTCCATATTTGGGGATTTCTCTTATTCAAATCTTCCTTGATTTATAGTGTTTTGGATTACCATGGACAACCTTGGTGAAGTCAAGAAGCATGAATAGAAATCATTAATGTAATTGTTCATTTCCACAGAATTGCCCTGAGTTTTAGGAAGGTTTTAATAGACTCATATTAAATTAGAGACATGGATGATTATTAAGGCTAGACATATTGCCACCATGTTTTGTGATCCTGAATAACCTCTCAACTTAAAGTGAGTTATTGGGATTACTTTCATGATGTGATCTTAATAATCCTATGAGGGTAGGTATCTATTAGGATTTAAGATAATCAGATGGACAAGGCTTCCATCTGGTTCTCTAATTATCTCTTGGAAGCTTTAATTGTCCAAGAGGTTGTTCAATGGTTACCTAGGAATAGGAAATGGGTGCACTGTCCATTTGATTCTAGGGTTTTGAATAATGAAGTACACATGGGTCTTCTCATGGCTTGATATACTGTTTGTTAAAGATTTCTCAATTACTCCTACCATAATACCTTACTAAGGTTATCTTTAGATAAGGAACTCCTTTCCTAAATATACTCTATAAATCGCTCTTATCTTATTCACAAAGATCACATCTTCCTGAATAAGTCAATCATCTTACTCCACCATATCCATAATCATACTATGACATGGTCATGTCACTTCCATAATTCTCATTCTCCTCCTCCTATATATATACAACTTTCATTTATAAACTACCCTTACCGAATCCATCAACTAACTTCATTCCATAAACTATTCATTCCATAAACTATTCAACATCTACCTTCCATTTACTACTAAGGCTTGCAAGATTATAGTTCTCTCTATATCACATGTGATAACAATCTTCTGGAATGGGCATGGTACTACTCCCATAATACAAGTTTGTTCTTGTACTAGCTTGGTTAAAATACTATGCTTCAACTACTCCACAACACTCCTATTATATACTTCATTATAATCTAGCTTAACTTCTCATAATCAAGCTAGATGATTCTTCTTACTAGGGATTTACCTAATTTGGTATACTCTCGACTCTTCTTCAACACCTAGTAATCTATTCTCAAGTGACTTGAGAATAATGACCACCATCATTTGATCAAACCAAGCTTAGGCTTCTAATTGTCTGATCAAGATCTATACTCAACTAAGTAGTAAACTTGTACTAGTCTTTCTATAAGGCTTATATTGCTAAGGAAACTTACTTGAAGTTTATACTCACTTGGCTTAACAAGATTATTATTTGATACTCTAATAATACTAGCTTTCTCATAGCATCTCAATTACTAGATTAACTCTTGGTTTTAGGTATTTCTTCTAGTTAACTTAGGAGTGTGTTAACTCCTCCAACATCAACTAGTTTCATCACCACTAAGGATTTCATTCCACTGATGATGGCACACTCTACCATATCTAATTCCTCCTTCTGATTAATTTACTTAAAATCATTGAAAGGTCAATATAATAGGTCAAAGCTAAGAATCCACACATGATAGGTCAAGAATTGATCACACACATTGATGATCAGTTGACACTAGGACTTGGTTAAATAGGAATTTTACCTACTAATATGGCAACAAAGATATGAGATGGATGGTCTTGGCTTGACTTCCCTTTCTACTCTATTTATAATAAGAGTTAATGTTTAACAACTACCATGGTACCCATGGTAGGAATAACTATGACAAGCAGTGTTTCAAGATTTAAGTTATTAAGCTTCTTTTACTTGGGGTATATTCTTGAGCTGGTATTCAGGGTTTGTGGTACATAATACCTTGATATCATCTTTAAAACAATAAATATTAATCTTTGAGTTGTTGTATGGAATACCATGTAGTGATCTCTAGAAGATCAAGTACTCCTTATTAAGTAGTGTGTTGTGACTTAGTTTTATTACATTTGATCTACCCTGAGATCAAATTATATTACCCAAAGATAAGGTTTTATCAAAGGTCATATTGAAACATATCGCAGTCAACTTGATGATCTACTTCAGTTCCACCAAGTTAAGAGAAGCTTCAATCTCTTTGAAAAGTTTTATTTAAAAGCGCGAAAATTATCCGGATTTTCTATGCATGAATGCAATGCACACACGTTATCTCAGCTTATTTCTAAGATCTAATGCAGGGGTGTTATATAACACTTAGCGACTATCTCTTCTTTACCACCGTACACAAGAAACATATCCTTAGTTCTTCTTAAGTATTAAGGATATTCTTGACTGCTATATAGTGTTCTGAACCAGGATCAGATTGGTACCAACTAGTCAAACTAATAGTATGTGCCACATACGGTCTTGCACATAGCATGTCATACATTATAGAGCCTACTAAGGCATAGGGGATATTATCCATTATCTATTTTTCTTCCGCTGTAGCCAGACTTTCAGTCTTAATCAATGTCTTGCCTTCCAACATAGGTAAGAACCATTTCTTAGTTCTGTCCATTTTAAACATATTTAAAATCTTATCAAGGTATGTACTTTGTGATAACCCAATTAGGCATCTTGACCTATACCTATAGATCTTGATACCTAATATGTATGGTCCTTCATAAAAAATTTGTTGTTTAGATAACTTTTAACACTATTTAAAATATCTATATCATTTCCAATCAGTAATTTCTCATCCACATATAATATTAGAAATCCCACATTTCTCCCACTCACTTTCTTGTAAATACAAGCCTCTCCATAAGTTTGGACAAATCCAAACTCTTTGATCACCTCATCAAAGCGGAGATTCTAACTCTAGGATGCTTGTTTCAGTCCATATATGGATCACTGAAGTTTGAAAACCTTATTAGCATCCTTAGGATCGACAAAACAAATTAGTTGTATCATATACAATTCTTCTTCAATATTACCATTGAGGATTACGGTTTTGACATCCATCTTCCATATTTCATAATTCTAATATGCAACAATTGCTAACATATCCTAACCGACTTTAGCATCGCTACAGGAGAGAAAGTATCATCATAGTCAACTCCTTTAATTAGTAGAAACCCCTTTGCGACAAGTCGAGCTTTATAGATGGTCACATTACCATAAGCATCAGTTTTCTTCTTGAAAATCCATTGATTACCAACAGCCTTTCAGTCGTGAGGTAAGTCCACCAACGTCCAAACCTAGTTTTTGTACATGGATCTCATCTCGGATTTCACAGCTTCTAGCCATTTGTTGGATTCCGATCTAATCATCGCTTCTTCATATCTCACAGGGTCATCAATTCCATCTACCATCAAATTCACGACAGGATTTCCGTCTAGTTCAGGAGCTGCACGTGTCCTCCTTGACTTGCGAGGTTCGGTAGTGTCCTCTTTCGTACTGTCATGATCATTATCATTAGTTCCTTGTTCATTCGGTGAAGTAAACTCCGGAACAATTTCTAGCCCTGTGCCACTCGCCATTTCATGAAGAGAAGGTTCAATAACCTCTTCGAGTTCTACCTTTCGACTACTCACACCTTTCGTGAGAAACTCTTTCTCTAGAAAGGATCCATTCTTGGCAACGAAAACCTTGCCCTCGGATCTATGATAGAAGGAATACCCAGTTGTTTCTTTAGGGTATCCTATGAAGACACATTTTCCCCTTTGGGTTCAAGTTTATCAGGCTGAAGTTTCTTCACATAAACATCACAACCCGAAACTTTAAGAAATGACAACTTGGGTTTGTTTCCAAACCACAATTCATACTATGTCTTTTCAACAGATTTAGATGGTGCCTGATTTAAATTGAATACAGCGGTTTCCAGTGCATAACCCCAAAATGAAAGTGCAAAGTCAGTCAGAGACATCATAGATCAAACCATGTCCAATAAGGTACGAGACGACACTCCGACACACCATTACGTTGTGGTGTTCTAGTAGGCGTGAGTTGTGAAACTATTCCACACTCTCTCATGTGTGTGCCAAACTCGTAACTTAGATACTTACCTCCACAGTCAGACAGCAGAAATTTAATCTTTCTATTACGATGATTTTCCACTTCACTCTGAAATTCCTTGAACTTTTCAAAGGTTTCAGGCTTGTGTTTCATCAAATAGATATATACATATCTACTCAAATCATCCGTGAAAGTAACAAAATAATGATATCCACCTCACACGACATACTCATTGGACCACATACATCAGTATGTATTATTTCCAATAAATTTGTCGACCACTCCATTGTACCGAAAAATGGGGTTCTAGTCATCTTTCCCATAAGGCATGGCTCACATGTATGAAATGATTCAAAATCGAGTGATTACAAAAGTCCATCAGAATGGAGCTTCTTCATGCGTTTTACGCCAATATGACCTAGACGGCAAATGCCACATATATGCGGATATATCATTATCAAGTTTAATCCTTTTAGCATCAACATTATGAATATGTGTATCACTACTATCAAGATTCAACAGAAATAAACCATTCATCACAGGTGCATGACCATAAAAGATATTATCCATATAAATCGAACAACCATTGTTTTCAGATTTAAACGAATAACCGCTTCACAATAAACAAAGTCTGGATACAATGTGCATGCTCAGCAAAGGCAGTAAATAACAATTATTTAAATTTATAACTAGTCCTGATGGTATATGGAGAGGCAGCGTTCCAACATCAATCACATCAACTTTTGATCCATTGCTGACAGGCATCATGACCTCATCCCTTGCTAGCTGTCGCTTGTTCCGCAGACCCAGATTTGAGTTACATATATTAGCAACCGATCTAGTATCAAATACCCATGCGCTACTACGAGTACTAGTCAAGTACACATCCATAACATGTATATCAAATATACCTTTGTTCATCTTGTTGGCCTTCTTATCTGCTAGATACTTGGGGCAGTTGCGCTTCCAGTGGTTAGTCCCCTTGCAATAATAGCACTCGGTATCAGACTTAGGGCTATCTAGGGTTTTCTTTTTAGGCACAACAACAGGTTTGCCGCCCATCTTTCCCTTATGTTTACCCTTCTTGTCTTTCTTGAAACTAGTGGTCTTATTGATCATCAACACTTGATGTTCTTTCCTAATCTCAACTTCAGCAGTCTTAAGCATATATAGAAGCTTAGGGAGAGACTTCTTCATGCCCTGGATGTGATAGCTCATCACGAAGCTCTTGTAGCTAGGTGGCAGAGATTGGAGAACACGATGTAGGCCTATGTCAATGGGAATCGTTATTCCCAAGGACACAAGCTTATCGGCGTACCCAGACATTTTGAGTACGTGCTCACTAATGGAGTTGTTCTCCTCCATCATGGAGCTAAAGAACTTTTTAGAAGCATCATAACTCTCTATGGCAGCATGGGTATCGAAAATCATTTTCAATTCACCCATGGTATCAAAGGCATTGCCATTTTCGAAACTCTTTCGAAGTTCCGGCTCTAGCCCATATAGTATGCCACAATAAACCATATTGTGGTCCTCCTGATGAGTCAAGTAGACATTCTTTTACTTGTCAGGGGCATTAGGAGCTAGTGGGGGGCCTAGCGGCACTTCTAAAACATATTGCTTTTGTGCAGCAGTGAGGAGAATCCTCAGATTCAAGGCCCTGTTGGTACAGTTTCTACCATTCATTGCAAGTTTCTCTTTCTCCTTGAACACATCGAAATCAAAAGCAGATGGTGCCATCTACAACAGAATTTGTAAAGTTTACTTAGACTAAGTTTATGATAGATTGAGTTCAACTAATCCAAACTACAAATGAACTCCCACTGAAAAACAAAATCCCTCGTGTCTTTTTAGAGATTACGTCAACCATATCCACTACACCAAGTCTGATCATCACATGAGTCGTTGTAGCTTCAAAGGAGAGCATCTATATGGGCATCATATCAACCATATGACTCGTGTTTAACCTTTCGGTCCGTGTTCCGAGGTCATGTATGTACATTATAGGCTCGCCAAGTAAGAACCTTAGTATTCGTGTGTGTAAAACTGTCTTACACCCGTTGTATGCGAATGTAGAGTCTATGACACCCGATCTTCACGTGGTGTCTCAAAACAACGAACTTTCTTAATGGTGCATACTTAAGGAAGAAGACATTTTAGCTTGATATCTAAATGGGAGATCATCTTATAATGCAACTAAAGCGCCATATAAGCAATATAAGATGCAAACAAACATCATATGCATAAAGTGAAATGATATGGTTCTTGCACTCGATCACTATCATGTGCATCGTGGTAGATATTTATCATTCCTTTATGTGTAAGTCCAAGGTCTATGGAACTTAGACGTTGGGTATGCTATAATTTACAAGAATATCAACCATACTTCAAATTATAACATTACCATATCACGAAACTAGCCCAGCAACAATCTAAACTAGACGCTTCTAATTTATCAATTGCAAGTTTTACGTGGCATAGGGCTTTCGAAGATAGAACCGTTCAAACCTACAAAAATGGAACCACAATGATGATAACCAGATTATTAGCAACTCATTGTAAATCAAATATTGACTATAGTATGAGAGACAGACACCCGCTAGCCACTTATGCAAAACTAGTTACATGTCAAGCATGGAACATGTCTCATGTGCGAGGAGATGTAAAGTTAGTCCGGGTTGCTTCATCCCACTATTCCCCCAATATCCAAAATACATATAAGATGCAATAACATGATCATCATCGACCACATACTCTTATGTGTTCTACCCGTGCAAAGAATCTACGCAAAGATCAGGCTTTGATACCACTATTGGGTTCGAAGCATAGAAAACAAAAAAATTCCTATGATGGGAACTACTAAGAACCAAGATCTATCTACCTAGATACAAACAACGGGTGGATATACATCCATAGATAACATACCCTTGAAGACCGACAAAGTGTTACGAGGTTGAACTCGTGGATGATGTAGTCGTACACTTGCCAATCTCAAGATCGAGAGGAAGTCTAGCGCCGCAAATCAGCAACGCATCCATGATCGCACACATGTCTAGTCCACCAAACAACCTCTACCTCCTCGCTCTAGCGATGCAGTGGAAGAAGCAACTCCTTTCAGACGAAAATCCAACAGGAACATGTATCTCGCTAATCCGAGACCATGGAGGAATAATTCTAGAGGGGGGAGATAGATCCTCACGAGGAGGTGTGAGATGAGAGGAGGGAGTGGGGGCCTTTAATAGGGAGAGGGGGCATCCACAACCATGGCTGGCGGCTATGGAGGTACCCCACCTCTTCCACATTCATGTGGGTGGAGCTCCCACTCACATCACTTTTGCCTCCACTCAAAGTTCCACTCATCTCCATTAAATTTCCACCAATTTAATGCAAACTCTTTCATTTATTTTATTCGGAATTTTTTTAATTACTTTAATTAACAAAAATTCACATAAAACCCCCTACAACATTTCAATATCACATGTAGAACAATTTTCAGCAATTTCACTGGAAATAATTCTGGTGTCCATTGAAATAATTCTAGCGCTTAGTAATTCTTTTCTTTGAAACATGTTTGCTTTAAATGGTGTCGGTATCCCTTAAGTGTGTCACCCTACATTTCGCGAACAATGCAGACATGATTGAGACTCTTCTCCGATCAATAATCAGCAGCGGGACCTGGAGATCCGTACTAACTCCTACAGATTCAACGATGACTTCTATGATCGTGAGAACCTTTAACATTAGTAACTAAATCCCTTTGTCTCGCTATATATTACATGTCCGAGATTTGATCATCAGTATCCCCATACCTAGTTTGATCCAGTTGCTAACATGCACTATTTTCTCGTTCCCGTGATATAACATTCTAGTGATGTCATCACTTGCTTGGAAGCTATCTGAATGTGATATCACCGAGAGGGCCCAAAGTATATCTATCCGTCATCGGGATGGACAAATCCCACTCTTGATCCATGAGCCTCTACATAACACCTTCGGAGTATCTGAACCCACCTTTATTGTCACCCTGTTATGGTGTGATGTTTTATGTTATCAAGTTATTCTTCCAGTGTTAGTGATTGACATGATCTCATGGTCTAAAGACTAGAATTACTTCGTATGATGTTATAGCAATTTAAACACAATGACTTTGATCATATTGCTATACTTTAGATGAATGTTTATCACATCATTCCACCAATGTTGTGACCTTATTATTAACAACATCCAGTGTCCATGATCAAGAAACCTTGATCATGTTGTTAATCAACGAGCTTGTTTATATGAGAAGCATTACTAGAACCTTTGTATTTTTTTTATTAAACACACATGTATTAATGTTTCCAATTAATACAATTATAGCATGAAAAAATAAACATCTATCATATACTTGGAATAATATAATAACAACTTTATTATTACCTCTCAGGCATATTCCCTTAATTCTCCCATTTGCATTAGAGACCCTTTATAGAATCTGACATAGATGATGTGTTGTGTTGGAAAACACCAGATGGTATAAAGATTTATTTAGTGAATTTTGGGTCCAAACAAAGGTACAACAGATGAAAGATTCTTCAGATAACACAGAGACCGGATGTAGAAACATTGTTACAAGAGGAAGGAATCGAAATCATGAACGTAAGATGGAAACCCAACCATGAAAAATCCTGGACTTGAAGAAGGTAAGTGAGAAGATTCAAAACATGCAAAGGTAAGAGGAGATTAGCAGATAGGTAAGGAGTAAAACAGATCTATTCAGATTGATCCAACGAATTTTGCAAAATAGATTTTGACGTTCTACATCGTCCATTAGCTAGGTTATCCTACAAGCTGTGTTGGGTCCGCAGCATAGAAAAAAAATTTCCAACGGTGTGAACTACATGCCAAGATCTATCTACTAGGTACAAAGCAATGGGTGGACATACATCCAATGAGAACTTACCCTCGAAGACAACAAGTTTTGTTAACGAGTAGGAACTCGTGGTTGATGTAGTCGTACACTTGCCGATCTCAAGATCGTGAGGAAGTCCGAGCACCGCAACTCAGCAGCCCATCAGCACTCGCACACACGTTCAAGCCACCGGACAACCTCCACCTCCTCGCTCTAGTGATCCAGCGGAAGCAGCAACTCCTTCTAGACGAAATGCCACCGGGAACATGTATCTCGCTAATCTGAGACCATGGGGGAATAATTCTAGAGGGGGAGAGAGATCCTTCACAAGGAGGTGTGAGGATGAAGGAGGAAGAGGGGGGCCTTTTATAGGAGGAGGGGGGTTCCCCTCCTTCATGGCCGGCGCATGGGGGAGGTGTCTCTTCACCTCCTCCGTTCATGTGGTGGTAACCCCTCCACATTAAAATGCCTCTTCACATTCCCTTTTAAAGTCTCCACTTTAAATGCATTAAATTTCTCCAAATTTAATGCTCTCTCATTTAATAAAACTCTTTTATTAATTTTATTCAGAATTTTGTTAATTACTTTAATTAACAAACATTCACATAAACCCCCTTGCAATATTTCAATATCACATGCAGAACCACTTTCTGCAATTTCACCCAAAATAATTTTCGGTTTCTATCGAAACAATTCCTGCGCTTTGCAATTCTTTCATCTAAAACACATGTGCTCCAAAATGGTGTCCGGTAACTCTTAAGTGTGTCACCCTACGGTTCGCGAATAATGCAGACATGATCGAGACCCCTCTCCGATCAATAATCAGCAGCGGGACCTGGAGAGCCGTACTGACTCCTACACATTCAATGATGACTTATGTGATCGTGAGAACCTTTAACGCTAGTAAGTAAATCCCTTTGTCTCGCGATATATTACATGTCCGAGATTCGATCATCGGTATCTCCATACCTAGTTTGATCTCATTACCGACATGCACTCTTTTCTCGTTCCCGTGATATAACATTCTAGTGATCACATCACTTGCTTGCAAGCTATTTCAATGTGATATCACCGAGAGGGCCCATAGTATATCTATCTGTCATCGGGATTGAAAAATTCCACTCTTGATCCATGAGCCTCAACATAACACCTTCGTAGCACTGAACCCATCTTTATAGTCACCCTGTTACGGTGTGACATTTGATGTTATCAAGATACTCTTCCGGTGTTAGCAATTAACATGATCTCATGGTCTAAGGATAAAGATTACTTTGTATGATCTTATAGCAATATAAATATAATTACTTTGATCGTAATGCTATACTTCGGATGAATATTCATCACATCATTCCACCAATGTTGTGACCTCGTTATTAACAACATCCAATGTCCATGATCAGGAAACCTTGATCATCTTGTTAATCAACGAGCTAGTCTATAAGAGAGGCATAACTAGGAACCCTTTTTGTTTATTAAACACACATGTATTGACGTTTCCGATCAATACAATTATAGCATGTAAAATAAACATTTATCATAAACATGGAATAAGATAATAACCACTTTATTATTGCCTCTCGGGCATATTCCCTTCAGTCTCCCACTTGCACTAGAGTCAATAATCTAGTTTGAAAAACTTTGCGTATTGAACACCTATGGCTTTCTATTGTTGCATATACGCTATTGCTAGTGGTTAACATAATCTCCGGATCTGACAGTTTACGGTCCGTGTGTATTTGCATGTCTTTGCGTCTCTACGCATCACTCATTCTCAAATGAGATGGCATTGTATAAATTTGGTCCTTTGGTGAGACCTTTAGTTCATTCGGGTTAAAATATGTTGATATTATTGTCACACAATATATCTTCATAGTATTAGCCCACTTTGAACCACACCTAGTTTGATAACAAACTACTTAACACAAACGCCCTCCTATGCTGCTACTATAGCAGTCATATACTTAGCCTTTTGTTGTAGTATCCGTCACAATGTCTCAACTTTGGAACTCATCCAAATCCATCATGGAACATCCTTTCCATTACATTGTGCCACCCATAGTCTAAATTGAGATAAATTTAATTTGTATCTTGTGACAAAACTAGTATCAATGTAACACTTTACAATGAACTACCTTTAATTATTTGTCACTTATACATGATATATTCTTAGTTCTTCCAAAGCTCATAAGAATATATTTACTATTGTCCAATGATCATCTTATGAATCATTCTGGTATATGCTCATAACATTAAGAGCATAGGACATTCTGGATATATACATATCATGGTATAATCGATCAAAATCTTCATGTGATTTTACTCACCAAGTGTTGAAACACTTGAATTTTGATACAATCCTTTTCATGCAGCAAGAACCTTTCTTGTTGTTTCCATATTGAACCCTTTCAATATCTCTTATATGTATGTCCGGCACAACCATATTAGCGCCTCAATCTATCCATATAGATATTGATGCCAAATATTCCGGTTTTGCCCAAGTCTTTCATTGAAATCTTAGTTTAATGAAATTCTTAACTTATGTCAATACAAGATACATCATTTCCAATCAACAATATGTCCTCTACATAATGTATTAGAAATATGTCTCAGCGCTCCCACTTAATTTCTTGCAAATGCAAGAATCTTCATCATCTCCGATGAATTTAAACTCTTTTAACAGTTTCATCATGGTGAAGATTCCAACTCCGCTATGCTTACTTCAACTATTGAAGTTTGCATGCCCTTTTAGCACCCTTTGAATTAACAAAACCCTTTGGACCGTGTCATGTACACGTCCTAGGTAACCGTTCTATTAGAAGAACATTGTTTTGTTTATTCAATTACCATATACCAAATTATATGTAGTGGTTGCTACATTAATCCGTCAAGACTAAATATCGCTATGAAAGATCAAATCTTGTCATAGTCAACTCCTTGAACATTGTCGTAAACTTCTTTCCGACATGTCGACTATTTCATAGATGTTAAACATCCATGTCTTATTTCTTTATAGATCCAAACACGACTGATAAGCTTCACGCCTTTCCGGAGGGTCTTCCAAGTTCAGAAACTTGATTTCTCGTGTATGGATACTATCACGGATTCTATGAATTCTAGTCATTTTATGGAGTCAGGGCCCATCATCGCTTCTTTGCATGTAGTCCGTTCATCATTGTCAAAACAACAATGACTTGCTTATCAAATCTTACTATTTGATTCTTACCGACCCACACGGTTCTATAGGAACTCTAATCTCCGAGATCACACCTTTTGTAATCACGAGAGCCATGAGCATTGTGGCCTCCACCGGGACACTTTCCGGCGCGACGCTACTTAGCACATATAGCTAAGGTTCAATAACCTTATCAAAGTTCTATTGTCCTCCCACTTAACTTTTCACGAAAAATTCCTTCTCAAGAAACTTGATGTTCCAAATAACAAACTCTTTTGTCCTCGGTGTTATGGAGAAATTCCCAACAAATTCTTTGGGATAACCCACAAAGACGTGCTTATCCGACTTTGGTTGTAAACATTTTACTTATTCATAGCATACCAAAATTTAAGAAAAGACAATTCGGGTTTTATCCCAAACCATAACTCATATGGTGTCATTTCAATGGATCACGATGGTGCTCTTTTCAGTGTAAAAGCGGTAGTCTCTAAAACTTCAATCCTTAAAACATAATGGCAGTTTTATAAATGACACCTTTGATCTTACCATGTCAAATATGGTTTGATTTCATCTCTCGAACATACCATACTCCTGTGGTTTATCGGGAAATCCAAATTCATGGAACAATTCCTCAAATCTTAGGTGCTTTGCTAAACATGTAACTCAAATATCTTCCTTTATGATCGAATCATAAACTGTTTATTTTCTTGTTACAATGATTTCCACTTCATCTTGAAAGTCTTTGAACAACTTTCAAATGTTTCATACTTCTTCCTTATTAAGTAAATATACAGATATATTCACTCAAATTTTCGAAGAAAGCATATGAAGCAAAAAGATCCATCGCATATGGCTACACATAATGGACTATGCACATCAGCATGCACAATTTCCAATAAGCTAGTCATCCGTTCCTCTCTGGCCTATGGACAGAGTTCCAATTATCTCGAGGAAAGTCTCACATGCGTCAATTGATCAAAATCAAAGACTCCAAAAATCCATCAACATGGAGTTTCTTCATGTTTTCTTTCCAATATAATTTAAACAATGATGTCACTTCATAAGTGATCTTTCAATCATTTGTCTTGCGAAATTTTAGCAATAGTGTTTATGGATGTGATTTCTCCCACTAGACTTGTAAAAGTTCATCCATCCTTTATGGAATACGGTAATTATTTGAACAACCATTGTTCTCGTAATACCGGAACAAAATAACAATTATTAAAACAAATCTTGAAGGCTAGGTTTGACAACAACGAAAAAGCACAATAACACTTTATTTGTTTTCGATGATCATCATCACTTATTCTCTTGCTAGTTACTTAGGCCATTGCAGTTCATGAATTGCGTTGTCCTGTATGACACTTCATACCAACCAATTCGGTATCCAATACCGGTATCTAGTACCTAAGAACCACATTGTTTAATAAGCAAGGAATACAACCATAACATGTATATCTTCTATATACCCAAGTTGGACATCTCTAACCTTTTATTTTCTGCCAAATATTTTATAGATTCTCTTTCAGCAATTCCTTTTCTTTTAAAAGAATCTATCAACATCAATAGTGGTGTCATCAACATGACACATGGTACAAAGCTTGTATATAGTCAAATACTAATACCTTTGGACTTGCACTTTGAAGTGGATCACCATCATCAAATGTTTGTCATTCTTTCAAAAATCCATTCTTTAGTAATCTATTAGTGTAGTAAACATTTTACTTACATCTTCTATTCATCCTTATCATGACAACTTTCATGATCAAGCTACTATAGCCTATAAGGAAGAATCGCGAGTATGATATCAGTTCCCAAAACCTATTTGATTCGGATGCCTAGCATCTCCAACCTTCACAAATTCTCATACAATATGAGAACATGTATTTTGCTAAATTATACTCTATCATAATGCAACCAAAAACATTGTTTCAGATATCACAATATCTTTCACACATGATGGTTTCTGAAACAATTTTCAGCTCCAATATAATCTTGATATTAAAACAACTTTTGAATATCAATAATCATGGAGGCAAACATGATACTTTAGATACTAACATTGGAATTCTTACTCTTGATTTAATACTACTTATTAAACTTCGTGGAGTAAATAGAGTTTGCTGAAAGTTTGCAATAGGACTTATAAACTTTAAATTGACATTCAAAACAATACGATACCAGTTCGTAAACTAAATATCCAGAATTCTATAGTTCTATTATCTCAAATAAAAAACTAAGCATAAGGTAGAAAACGAATGCCAATGACTACAACAAACTATGCAAATTCACTTTGATTTAATTTATGACAAATTTGGTTCGAATAATCCAAATTAGAAATGAACTCCCACTCAAAAACGACATCCCTCGTGTCTTTTTGGTGATTACATGAACCAAATCCACTACACCAAGTCCGATCATCACGTGAGTTGATGTAGCTTCAAAGGCGAGCATCTATATGGGCATCATATCAACTATATGACTCATGCTTAACCTTTCGGTCCGTGTTCCGAGGCCATGTCTGTACATGCTAGGCTCACCAAGTAAGAACCTTAGTACTCGCATGTGTAAAACTGTCTTACACCCATTTGTATGAAAGCGTAGAGTCGAGTACACCCGATCATCACATGATGTCTCAAAACACGATCCATAAATCGGTGCATACTTAAGGAAGAACACATTTTTATCTTGATATCTAAATGAGGGATCATCTTACAATGCTACAGAAAGCGCCAAACTGGCAGTATAAGATGCTAACATCTAATGTGTAAAGTGAGATGATATGGTCCATGCATTTGATCTCTATCACTGGCATCGTGGTATGATCGCTATCATTCCTTTGTGTGTAAGGCCAAGGTCTATGGAACTTACACGTTGAGTGTGTTGTAAGAGTATCCATCATACATCTACTTATAACAATACCATATCAAGACACTAGCCCAGCAACGATCTAAACTAGACGCCTCTAATTTATCAATTGCAAGTTTTATGTGGCTTAGGGCTTTTGGAGATAGAACTGTTCTTACCTACGAACATGAACCACAACGAGGATAACCAAGTTATTAGCAACTTGTTGTAAATCAGATATTGACTATAGTAGGAGAGACAGACACCCGCCAGCCACTTATGCAAAACTAGTTGCATGTCAGTCGTGGAACCGGTCTCATGTACGATGACATGTAAGGTTGGTCCGGGCCGCTTCATCCCACTATGCCATCAATATCCAAAATACATAGAAGATGCAATAACATGATCATCATTGCCCACATATAAACATATGTGTACTACCCGTGCAAAGCACCTACGCATAGATCAGGCTCTGATACCATTGTTGGGTCCGCAGCATACAAAACAAAAAGTTTCCTACGGTGTTAACTACACGCCAAGATCTATCTACTAGGTACAAAGCAACGGGTGGACATACATCCAACGAGAGCTTACCCTCGAAGACAACGAGTTTTGTTAATGAGTAGGAACTCGTGGTTGATGTAGTCGTACACTTGCCGATCTCAAGGTCGTGAGGAAGTCTGAGCGTCGCAACTCAGCAGCGCATCCGCACTCGCACACACGTTCAAGCCACCGGACAACCTCCACCTCCTCGCTCCAGCGATCCAGCGGAAGCAGCAACTCCTTCAAGACGAAATGCCACCAGGAACATGTATCTTGCTAATCCGAGACCATGGGGGAATAATTCTAGACGGGGAGAGAGATCCTTCACAAGGAGGTGTGAGGATGAAGGAGGAAGAGGGGGGCCTTTTATAGAAGGAGGGGGTGCCCCTCCTTCATGGCCGGCGCATGGAGGAGGTGTCTCTTCACCTCCTCCATTCATGTGGTGGTAACCCCTCCACATTAAAATGCCTCTTCACATTCCCTTTTAAAGTCTCCACTTTAAATGCATTAAATTTCTCCAAATTTAATGCTCTCTCATTTAATAAAACTCTTTTATTAATTTTATTCAGAATTTTGTTAATTAATTTAATTAACAAAAATTCACATAAAACCCTTGCAATATTTCAATATCACATGCAGAACCACTTTCTGCAATTTCACCCAAAACAATTTTCGGTTTCTATCGAAACAATTCCTGCGCTTTGCAATTCTTTCATCTGAAACACATGTGCTCCAAAATGGTGTCCGGTAACTCTTAAGTGTGTCACCCTACGGTTCACGAATAATGCAGACATGATCGAGACCCCTCTCCGATCAATAATCAGCAGCGGGACCTGGAGATCCGTACTGACTCCTACACATTCAACGATGACTTCTGTGATCGTGAGAACCTTTAACGCTAGTAACTAAATCCCTTTGTCTCGTGATATATTACATGTCCGAGATTCGATCATCGGTATCTCCATACCTAGTTTGATCTCGTTACCAACATGCACTCTTTTCTCGTTCCTGTGATATAACATTCTAGTGATCACATCACTTGCTTGCAAGCTATTTCAATGTGATATCACCGAGAGGGCCCAGAGTATATCTATCCGTCATCGAGATTGACAAATTCCACTCTTGATCCATGAGCCTCAACATAACACCTTCGTAGCACTGAACCCATCTTTATAGTCACCCTATTATGGTGTGACGTTTGATGTTATGAAGATACTCTTCCGGTGTTAGCAATTAACATGATCTCATGGTCTAAGGATAAAGACTACTTCGTATGATGTTATAGCAATATAAACATAATGACTTTGATTGTAATGCTATACTTCGGATGAATGTTCATCACATCATTCCACCAATGTTGTGACCTCGTTATTAACAACATCTAATGTCCATGATCAGGAAACCTTGATCATCTTGTTAATCAACGAGCTAGTCTATAAGAGAGGCATAACTAGGAACCCTTTTTGTTTATTAAACACACATGTATTGACGTTTCCGATCAATACAATTATAGCATGTAAAATAAACATTTATCATAAACATGGAATAAGATAATAACCACTTTATTATTGCCTCTCGGGCATATTCCCTTCAAGCTGGACTAGTGGGGTATCGAAAACCAAGGATCTCATACCACTTGTAACACCCTCAAATCGGCCCTATGTAGATTTTAGGGCTTCCCACAAAACCCGCATAGAAATGATTGAAAGATGTCCACCAGGCACTTACGTGTCGGTGGAAAATGAAGTAATACCGCTACACAATATTCCACGATGGGACCCACAAGAACACATATATATATATATATAACAACGACTCAGTGAGTCAAGAATACAGATATACATTACAAAGATCCAAATCACATTGAAAATGATACAACATCGGAGTATGAATAAGATGCAAGTTGGACT
Source organism: Avena eriantha (assembly GCA_910589775.1). NCBI lineage: Eukaryota > Viridiplantae > Streptophyta > Magnoliopsida > Poales > Poaceae > Avena > Avena eriantha. The sequence goes on from OU342743.1 coordinate 511,518,101, forward strand.
AAGAGTCCTGAAGAATAACCAATAGCGTCCATAAACCCTCCCAGGCCAAGCCGGAAGGGTAACCTTGCTAATATTGTTGAGCTCGTACCTTTCAAAGCAAAAGGGGTGCCAACAAAGGGCAAAGGGAAAAGGGAGCGGTCAGTACTGAGGCTAGTACATGGCGAGTCTTAGAATTCGGTGGCTCTCGCCTACATGGGTATGGTGGGTTGAAGCGGCAATGAAGCACGTACTATACAACCTATAGAGACTTGATACAACTATCGGCTATCAGAGAGGGATAAGAGAGACCTATTCAGAACTAACCTTATACTAACACCAAACATAACCCATCCTGGCGTTTCCTCCTCGGGACCAAACGAGGAAGTCATTCCGAGGAACTCACATAGTTGGAAGTTTTCTTAACCATTCCGTTAAACTTGCAATACTTATTAGTCAAGTATAGATAGCATAAGACATCCCAATATCTCTAGATATTGCCACGTTTAGTTAACCATTCCATTGTAGTAGAGCTGATTACTAGTCAAGACAAAGTCAAATCTATAACAATACTTTAGTTTGACTTGTCTATGGTCGAGACACTGTGCTCCAAGTAGTCCACAACCATGTACACGACTTTTCGAAAAGATTTACCCTGCATGGGTGCACAAATACCAACACACGCACGATCAACCTCAGGAAAAAACCAAATAAAAAGCAACAAGGCATCACGATAAAGCATTCACATGATTCAAATATGATTTGGGGGGCACCCTGCTAATTTACCCACAACAAAGTCAGCCAGGCTTCGAGACAGTCTCAGGGTTTGTGCCAATGGATGTAAACGACAGGGAACCCGGAAGTTTGACTGGGCTTGTCGATACCACAAAACGTTCCACATTCCTAAATAGTACAGTAGTAAACCGCTCCTCGAGCAATAGTAGTAAATAGGCAGTAAAGCATGCCATAATACAGGATACTAGTAAATCCCTAAACTAGTTTGTGGCCCTCCAAAAATAAGATGTGAATCAAGCTCATACCAAGGGGATCCATGGGCCCACATGTGGATAGTACGATAGTCAAGGAATAGGCATCAAGTACTTGGGTCCTAGGTGGACACAAGTGGGCGAGATAAAAGCAAGTACTCAACTATTTCCCACCGGTGCCGCTTTATTAGTTATATCTATTCCTGACATTTTAATTATCAATTTGTAAGTAGAACTATGATTATCTCCAACATTAAGCATGTGCCAACCTTCCAACAACTGTGGAACTCGACGACTCGAACCAACACATGAGCAAGCAACTGTGACTCGCAAGGTCAACTATTTACCAGAACAACAGGCAATAGGATGTGACCATGGCAACAAAGGCTGTAGGGTATATAAATGGTATGCAAACAGAAGCGTCGCAACACGGATAGCAATAGAGAGAAGTAAAGCCATAAACCGAAAAATAGGTAGAAGGTAGAGAATGATCGCTTGGGAAACATTGCCGAAGAACAACATCTCATCATCCTATCCAGGAAGACGCAAAGTACTAGCAAGAAACATCGGATGCACTATTTAATACTACGACAGAAAATCCGGCATGTTCATGGTATGATGAATGACATGGAAAGATGCGATGCAATCTAGCAATATTGAGTAGAATAAGAGCTCCTACAATTAATTAGACGGTTCAAGTTGTTTATATACCCTGAAGTTTAAATGTTAAATAAATGAGGCAAAACATGTCATCGATGAGAGATACAACTAAAATGGAGTCGAGATAAGACAACATTATCCCGTATATAGCCTCCATATTCAATTATTAGGTGATTCTACAAAGTATCCCAAACAACTAAATATGTATGTGATCATGAATAATTTAATATGAAAAAACTACATGACATATTATAAAAATAGAGGAGGGTTTAGGTAGGGGTCACACGTTCGGGTTCGGAGGTCTTGGGGTTCGACTCGGGATCGGTCTTCGAAAACTGTCGGATTCAAGTCGATCTTGAGATCATGTCGGTCTTGGCATGCAGTGCGAAACTTGCTAGCCAGGGATCACGACAAGGTCTTCCCCTATAATCCTAGGTTCTGACGCCTTTATAAGGCGGACCTGTGGGAGCCTTTAGGGAAACAATCATAGTGCCTAGCACAACATCTCGCATAGTGAACCGATCCTTGTAACTCGGCGTATTGCCATTATAGTGATTTGTAGCAGGAGTAGAGTTTCAACACCGTTGTGGGACTTGAACCTGGGTAAGCTTTGTTACCTCGTACCCATCAACTCACCGCCTTCCCCCACCTCTCTAAACATGCTCTATGAGGACCCCTCCATGGCGTACTCGTTAGCAATCCCATGAAAGTTGGTGCCCACCGTGGGGCGAGAGGCGCTTCGAGCTCTACGCCGGGTGAGGTCCAATATCTTCGCAGGAATCAGCGATAATATGGCCATGGGGCGTGTTCTCTTCTCTGCCAATGTTTCGATCGTCCCCCCGAATGAATTCTGGATCCCGGCAAAGTCGAACCCCACCCACTGCTCCATTGTTCCAATTGGGGACATCCATCTCTTCATCGACAAAATGGGCTCGGGACCAAGCTCCCGGGAAGTCGGAAACACGTCAAGGCCCACATGGACCACCTACGGGAAGGACACGTTAGCAGAACGATCAAGCTCAGATCTCTCTCTGGACATTGCTAGCTCAAATCAGGAAAAATCATAGCCCACCCAAACCACCCATGTGCAAGATATGGTGGAAGGACCCCGTAGATCCGCTTGGCTTCCCCAAGTGTTTGAGAAGCGGAGGTCGCACTTTGTCGGCATCGTCACCATCTTCAATATGGCTTGATGTTTCCAAAGGATGGGGGAATCCCCATGTGAATACATTGCCAAATGGATGAGGGTGAGGGAAACCTTAGAAGGAGACTGCACTGATGAACTAGTGTACCACTTCGTGGAGGGGCTTACGCCCGGAACACTTCTTCGGCATACGCTCAGGAGGCGACAGGCTACCTGCTTACTTATCCTCAACAAGATGATCACAATTTTTAACAGTTTTGCTGATGCCAATGAGGACGCTAAGGCCGAGATCACCACCGCAGCCGGAAAAACCAAGACTACCGGCCCCACACCCTCTGCCTCCAACTCCACCATCGAAAACACCGAGGCTAACTCCGACTCAGTGCTCGACACACTTTACGCTGACATCAACATGGATGGTGGTGGTTCAGACCCCAACTTGGAGGAATACGATGCTGCCATGAGGGAAATCGAGAAGGAGTTCGATAAGAAGGAGCGCGCCGAGAAAGCCATCACTTCCTACCAGGTATTGTTGGCCATCGAGAAAATCATAGAAGAGGATCAGTAGAACTAGGGAGCCGGAAAAGTTTCACCAGCAGGGGCTGATGCTGGAGCCGCAGGGGCCAATGGTAAAAAAGTCATCGATCCTTCAGATCCGGCAAAAACCATGCTCCCTCCGGCAATCCCCCACAGTAGCCGCATGAACTCACTATTGGGCCTAGTGCTGCAAACCAAACAAACCAACCGCCTCCACCATCCATGTCAGTAGCTGGCAACTGTTAGAGATACGCCCAAGAGGCAATAATAAAAGTGGTTATTATTATATCTTTGTATTTATGATGAATGTTTACATCCCATGCTATAATTGTATTATTAGGAAACACTAATACATGTGTGTTTTGTAAACATAAAAGAGTCCCTAGTAAGCCTCTTGTTGAACTAGCTTGTTGATTAATTGATGATCATGGTTTCCTGATCATGGACATTGGATGTGATTAATAACAAGGTTATATCATTAGGAGAATGATGTGATGGACACACACCCGTAGTAAGCGTAGGATAAGATCAAGTCATTAAGTTTGTATTGCTATAAGCTTTTAAATGCATAGTAACCTAATCCTTCGACCATGAGGTTGTGTTAATCACCATCACTGGATGGGTACTTTGATGACATCAAACACCGCTTCGTAACTGGGTGGTTATAAAGGTGTCATTGGGTATTCTGAAAGTATGTGTTGAAGCGCATGGACCAAGATTGGGATTTGTCCATCCATATGACGGATAGATATGCTCTGGGCCCTCTCGGTGGAATGTCATCTAGTTAGCTTGCAAGCATGTGACTGGGTCACAAGGGATGACATAACATGGAAATAGTAAAGAGTACTTATCAGTAACAAGGTAGAACTAGGTATGGAGATACCGACGATCAAACCTCGGATAAGTATAGTATCACGTGACAAAGGGAATTGGTTTCGTATGTAAATGGTTCTATCGATCACGAAGTCATCGTTGAGTATGTGGGAGCCATTATGGATCTCCAGGTCCCGCTGATGGTTATTGATAGGAGATGTGTCTCTGTCATGTCTACATATTCACGAACCGTAGGGTGACACACTTAAGGTTCGAAGTTGTTTTAAGTAGATATGGAATGTGCGTTGGAGACCGAATGTTGTTCGGAGTCTCGGATTGGATCCGGAACATCACGAGGAGATCCGGAATTGTCCGGAGAATAAGATTCATATATTGGGGGTCATTTTCTGAGTTAGGAAATGTTCCAGAGTATTTGTATGAGGATTCTAGAAGGTTTCGGAATGTTCCGGAAGGTTTTGGAAGAATTCGTGGAGTTTGCTTGAAAACCAAGAAAGGGATCAAGGAGTCCTTGTGGGGCAAGACTCCAAACCCTAGCCGCCTCTCTCCTCCTTCTCTCTTCTGCTCAGGCTTAGGCGAAGCCCTGCAGAATTCTCTACTCCACCACCACCACGCCGTCGTGCTGCTGGGATTCCGTGGAGAAGATCTACTACCTCCGCTGCTCGCTGGAACAAGGAGAGGAAGGTCTGCTTCGACTCCGCACGTGTGACCGACTGCGGAAGCGCTGCCGGAACGCGGCGCCGGAAGGATCGTCCACACGATCTTGAGATCGGCAAGTGATCGACTACATCAACCACGAGATCCAATCTCGTAACGCTTTCGGATCTACAAGGGTTAGTACAGATCTATCTCGTTGCACATGTCTAATAGATTAGATCTTGGATTTTATCTAGATTAGATCTGGGTTTTGTTCGTTATTGCGGTAGAAAATTTTTGTTTTCCATGCTACGAACCCATCAGCAACCCCTTAGTCACTCCAGTCAACAAGGTGATATACGGTGAGCTCCCTGTCGAACCGCTAACGGTTGCCCATATCTGAACATTACACGGCTTGACAAGAAACACCAGGAAATCCTCGTGGAGGGCAAGTGCATTGCAGAACAGGATGCGCAGCTGGACAAGGATTTGGGCAACGCATAATAGTCAATCAAAGCGGCGCGAGCAATGGAGGATGAATACAAGCATTTTCTCCTGAAGCACAAGGCAAAGAAAGCTCTAGCTCATGTTGTCAGCGATCTAGGCATTCGATGCAACTTTGGGTGGGCTCCATCCAAACCGGCAAAAGCTACCCCCTACATCGATTTGGCTGGGAAGCAAGTCATGCCAACCCCTGCCCTCAATATGGTCATTTCCAAGAAGTTACTCGAACAGGACAGGTCACCTAAAGCGGTGGATCAGGTCTATGACCTTGTGGCCAAGGCAAGCAGCATGAGAAGGCCACCTCGCAGAGGCTCGAGTGCAACCCAAAGCTCTTCTAGTCCAACATAAACAACCGCCGCAGACCAAGATCACCTCATGATGAATGATCCCACGTAGGCTCCATGGAACAAAGATGAGGGATGCGCGCCATAGGGATGATGCTATCCCAATATCCTCCGGCAATGGAGACAAGGTGCACCCCCATCACTCGCCACCACCCCACGGTCCCGATATCGTGACGACCCACAGGCACACCACTGTACGAGCATGCCACCTCCTAGGCACCCCCAGGTTCGCATCGTTATATGTGACCAGGGAGAGCATCCTCAGCATGGCGGAGAGCGCAATGGCAATGACGGACGTAGGAGAAAATCTCACAAGGAAGCCACACGCCTGACAAGCAACAGCGACATGTGTGAAGACTCGCATGAAGGGAGTAGAAAGAAGGCTAACCCACCACCGTCACCACCTAGTAGTCACCATGGTGGAGGATCACACAGGTCTCAAAACTCGCACCACAACTCTCCTCCCCATGGCATAAATGGGCACAGAAACAACCAGAGCCGTACGATGCACGGTTGTGCCTTGATAAGATCCATGAAGCCCAAGAAGAGTGATGACCCACAAGTATGGGTGGTGTATCGCAGTATTTTCGAGGGAAGTGAAACCCAATTTATTGATTCGACACAAGGGGAGCCAAAGAATATTTATAAGCCTTAACAACTGAGTTGTCAATTCAGCTGCACCTGGAAAAAATCTTGCTCACAACAGTTTATCAGTAGCAACAATTTTGTAGTAACAATAGTAAAGTAGCAAAAGTAGTAAAGTAAAGACAGCAGTAAGACCAAAAACAATACTATCATAATGAATCAATAACATGTTCAGATCTTAAATCAAGGCACTCGGGCCCTAGTGACAAGCATTAAGCATAACAAGTCGCAACAAAGTCATAAAGCACTAATAGAAGATACTAGGCACCATGCCCTAATAATCCGATGCCATTACATGAACGATCTCATCCAATCCCTACCATCCCCATAGCCTACAGCGGGGGATTACTCACTCATAGATGGGGGAAACATGGATGGTCGATGGAGAAGCGATGGTGATGATCATGGCGATGATCTCCTCCAATTCCCCGTCCCGGCAGGGTGCCAGAACAGAGTTTCTGGTGCTGTTTCGTGGAATCTGGTGGTGGCGGCGGAGCGGAACTACTTCTGGAAAAACGTCGAAACCCCCAGAGTTTTTAGGTCAGAGGGCTTCTTATAGGCGAAGAGGGAGACCGAGGGGGTGTCTAGGGCGGCCAAACCACCCCCTGGTGCGGCCAGGCCCAGCCCACGCGGCCAAGTGGTGTGGCTGGGCCCTAGCCCCTATCCGTGTCATATTCTGGCTCCTGGTGTCCCTTGGTGAAAAACTGACTTTGGCTTTTGTCCCGTCCAATTCCGAGAATATTCATTTTTTGACTTTCCTGGAACCAAAAACAGCAGAAAACAGGCAGCTGACACTGTGGCTCTTGTTAATAGGTTAGTCCTAGAAATCATATGAAAAGTACTCCAAAGTGTGGACAAAACATAAGAAAGTAGATAAAACAAAACATGGAACATCAAAAATTATTGATACGTTTGCAACGTATCAACATCCCCAAGCTTAACTCCTGCTTGTCCTCAAGTAGGTAAGTGATAAAAAGAAAGAATAATTTTTGAGGTGACATGCACCATCATAAACTTAATCAAAGTATTTGTAAAACATTGAAAGCTAGGATCATAATACTTCAATCATAGCATGAAAGACAAAGTTATAGCAATAAGACATAGAAACTATGTTGCAACATGAAAATGCACAAACAAAAGATTCATGAATAACAATGCTTTGCAAGACGTTTGTTTGTTTCACATAAAGAAAACATAGCATAATAGCATTCAGCTTGTCCCTCATAGAGTAGCAAATATAAATTCATAGGACACCTTCAAAGTTCATAAGAGTGACTAGATACAAATAGTTTAAAACAAGCAATAACAAGTTATGCATCAATCAACTAGTCTTGGGACAATGCACATAGAACTAAGAATGGCCACTATGCTCTCAAAGTAAGTGCATAAAGATAGAAGGTGGAGACTCAATATATATAGTGGAAGAAAGGCCTTCATAGAAGGAAGTAGGGATTCAAGTCTCATAAAGAGCTTCCAAAAATTATGGTACTTAATAGATTTCAGCTCTCATTGCCCCTATCATAAGCATCTTGAAGGTGATTAAGGTTAAAGTGACACAACTAAGAGGATATGCTTGACAAGTTATAAACCGAAATCTCATGCCCCTTACTTACGAAGACCGAACCTCATGCTACTCAACTTTAGTCATGAGTACGCTCTTGTCATTGTAAGTACATATGTATCATAAATAACCACCAACAGCGTACCCCTTGCACATGATACATGAGTTATCCCATAATCAAAATGGCAAGGCAAACAGACAATGAGCATCTCAGCGATCTTTTTATTTGCTATTTGCATAGGTTTTTTTGAGGATGCTTCATAGAGTGCTCATTATGGTGATGCTGCAAGTTTCCACCATGATTAGGCATGGCTTAGGCTAGCGGCCCAGGCGTTTCTCTAACACACATACAAACTCCATGGTCTTACAAGTTCCACTTTTATTTCACACCGCCAGGATCCATAAGAAAAAGAACATGATATCAATAGGGTACAAAGTACAAGTGCAATGTTGAAAGCGTTCCCCATGATACATGGTTCTGCTAATTTCAACTTATAAAGCGCAAGCATATACGCAACAAAGAAAGACCCAATGGTTAAAGTTTATTAAATGCAAAAAAGTAAAGTGTGCCATCAAGTTCGTGAGAGCTTTAATCACTAGTTTTCTCATAACAAGTTTAATTCGAAAAGTAAACAAAAGCATGAATATACTTGGAATAGCATAAGCTAGTAGGTAGGTATGGTGGACTCTTTGGAATAACTTGGTTTAGGGAGTTGGATGCATGAGTGGAACTCATACTTGGTTGTGGAGGCTAGCAAAAGACTGGGAGTGACAAACTAAGAGAGCAATAATGGTCATAATCATGCAGAGCGACAAAACATCATTGATCAAAGCATAAAGTGATACTACAAGTTGAAAATTAAAGGATCATAAAGGCTATGGTGACTTTGGATAGTCATAACATGGTGTCAGCATGCGCCAAGTCAACCCAAATAAAGCATCAAAGGAGAATACCACAATACTATGCTTAATATGCTAAAACAACGCATGATTCATCCAAGGCACATTAAGCAATCTCAATTGTTTATAAAATGACATGCTACAGCAAAGAATACTAAGCATAAAGCCAAAAAATATCGATCATGGCATAAAAAGCATAGGCCACAGTCAAAAACAAGCTCTCTTTACCACTTCAGCATGAACTTTCCTACTCTTTTCCAATCCAAACCAAACTATTTGAAAACCAATGCATGAAAGATGGGGTCCAACAAATTTATTCAGAAAACTAAGCAAACCAAGCAAACTAAAAACCAAAAACAAGAACGAAAAAGAAGACGCTCCAAGAACAACACAACTGCGCATGAAACAATAAAAATGAAGCGTTTGGAAGAAACATGTGATTTTTATTGATGAAGCAGGGGATGCCTTGGCCATCCCCAAGATTTGACGCTTGTACTTCTTGGATATTTCTGCGGGTGACACGTGTGGCATCCCCAAGATTGAGCTTTAGTCCATCCTTCATCTCATTACTCATTCCTTCCATACACCTGAAATTTTTTCCTTCATACAAAACTTCACACAATATTTATTAGCAACATTAGTGCACTCAAGATAATAAGTCTTTGCGTTCAGTTCCAACTCCAATAAAACTTCCATTAAAACACAAGATACTGTAGCACTTCCCTCAAAAATATCAATTCCCCAAAAGAACTCAAAAAGGAACAAACAAGAAGCAAATGCAAATAAAGGCAGAAATCTGTCAAAACAGACCAGCAGGTAAAGACGGATTTTTTCGAAGACCTTCTGTTGCTCAAATTGAAAAGTGTTGAACTAACGAAAGTTACATAACAACCTGGGGAAGAAGCACAAAACTTCACGCCTCAAAATGACACAGAGAGAGTTTACACGAATGTTTACGGTGAAGCACAGAAATCTGTTTCGGGACAGCAACTTTCCCAACCATTACTTCTCTCTCATTAGTGGTTACTCTTGGCACAAAAAGCAAATTTAAAGGATAAGGAGCGGTTATTACTGAAGTAATTACTTCCAAGACTCATATAAAACTTTTGGGTTATCTCCCAATAAGTACTTTTCTTTAGCGCCTTTAAGTTAGGCATGATAGTTTGAGAGGATGCTCACATAAGAAATATGATTTGAAGTAAAAGAGAGCATCAAGAAGCAAATTAAAAAAACACATTTAAGTCTAACCCACTTCCTATGCATAGGAATCTTGTATGCAAATAAATTCTCAAAGAACAAAGTGACAGGCATAGGAAGATACAACAAGAGTAACTTCAAAACTTTCAGCACATAGAGAGGTGTTTCAATACCATGAAAACTTCTACAACCATATTTTCCTCTCTCATAATAATTTTCAGTAGCCTCGTGAATAAACTCAACAATATAACAATCACATAAAGCATGTTTTACATGTTCTACCAAAACATAGTTTTTATCAAGCTCAAAAATAGTGGGATTAAAACCTTCAAACCCACTTTTAACAATTCTATAACAAGATGGCTGATCATTCAATATAGGACCATCGTCTAGAGCTTTATCATAAACATTTTCTAAGAAAAACTCTTTAGTACCATGCAAATCGAAGTTAAGCACAAATAAAGGATTATCACAGATAACATGCGCATAACATTTATCCTCCTTTGGTAAGCATGGGGGACAATCAAATAATGTAAGGGATAAAGAGTTACTCTCATTAGAAGGTAGGCATGAGTAGCTAATCCATTCTTCCTCCTTTTGTTCATCACTCTCCTCCTCTTTTTCATCTAATGAGCTTTCAGGTTCTTCAATTTCTTCTTCCATAGGATCCTACAAGGCATTAGTCTCTTCCATTTGTGGAAAGCATCTACTAATATATTCAAGAATATAGCCATTTTATTCCTTGAAATTATCAAAGAAAAATCTAAGTATATCATAAACTTCATATTTATAAGGTGAATCATCAATATTTTCAAGCAAACTAGCAAGTTCAAATGCACCCTTCCAAGCAATAAATTCTTCAAAATGTTCCACATCATAAAAGTCATAATTTGCTTTAACATAAGAAGATATGGTAACATTATCATTATACTCACACTAAAAAGGGACGTGTTTATACCTCTTACAACAACAAGATATATCAAAGCAATAAGTAACATTATAAGTAGAGCACACGTTTATAGCAATGGTATACAATTTATCAATTTGTTCCCATAAGTGTTTCCCTTTTTGTGATAAGCGGTGTTCCTTATAATAATATTTTTGTTCTTCCGTGAACCCACCTTGCCAATAAGCTTCAGTTTCAAAGAAACCAACCATTGATACAAAGCATGATAAAGCAAGACAATAACAAACCAACGAAAATAACAACTAGAGTAGGAACTAATTTTTTTGTATTTTTTATAAAGAAACAAGCAAACAAGACAGAAATAAACTAAGCTGGAACAATAGTGATTCCATGTGGACTTGATAAATAAAGCTATCCTCCCCGGCAACGGCGCCAGAAAATAGTCTTGATGACCCACAAGTATAGGCGGTGTATCATAGTATTTTCGAGGGAAGTGGAACCCAATTATTGATTCGACACAAGGGGAGCCAAAGAATATTTATAAGCCTTAACAACTGAGTTGTCAATTCAGCTGCACCTGGAAACAATCTTGCTCACAATAGTTTATCAGTAGCAACAGTTTTGTAGTAACAATAGTAAAGTAGCAGCAGTAGTAAAGTAAAGACAGCAGTAACAATAGCAGTAAACAGTAGGATTCGAGTGCGATAGGCATAGGGATGGATGGACGGGCGTTGCATGGACAAGACAATTCACATAGCAATCGGAACATAGGGAAATTGCAGATAATTAAGATAAAGCATCCAAGTACAAGATAATCCTAGGCATGTGTTCCATATATAGTAATACGTGCTCGCAATGAGAACTTGCACAACATCTTTTGTCCTGCCAGCCTGTTTGCAGCGGGGCCTCAAGGGAACTACTGGCAATTAAGGTGATCCTTTTAATAGAGCACCGGAGCAAAGCATTAACACTCCATGAACACATGTGATCCTCACATCAAAGCCATTCCCTCCGATTATCCCGATTTTTGTCACTTCGGGGCCATTGGTTCTGGACAACAACGTGTGTATACAACTTGCAGGTAAGACCAAAAACAATACTATCATAATGAATCAATAACATGTTCAGATCTGCAATCATGGCACTCGGGCCCTAGTGACAAGCATTAAGCATAACAAGTCGCAACAAAGTCATAAAGCACTAATAGAAGATACTAGGCACCATGCCCTAATAATTTGATGCCATTACATGAACGATCTCATCCAATCCCTACCATCCCCATAGCCTACAGCGGGGGATTACTCACTCATAGATGGGGGAAACATGGATGGTCGATGGAGAAGCGATGGTGATGATGATGGCGATGATCTCCTCCAATTCCCCGTCTCGGCAGGGTGCCAGAACGGAGTTTCTGGTGTTGTTTCATGGAATCTGGTGGTGGCGGTGGAGCGGAACTCCTTCTAGAAAAACGTCGAAACCCCTAGAGTTTTTAGGTCAGAAGGCTTCTTATAGGCGAAGACGGAGACCGAGGGGGTGTCTAGGGCGGCCAGACCACCCCTGGCGCGGCCAGGCCCAGCCCGCGTGGCCAAGTGGTGTGGATGGGCCCCAGCCCCTCTCTGTCTCGTATTCTAGCTCCTGGTGTCCCTCGGTGAAAAACTGACTTTGGCTTTTGTCCCTTCCAATTCCAAGAATATTCATTTTCTGACTTTCCTAGAACCAAAAACAGCAGGAAACAGGCAGCTGGCACTGTGGCTCTTGTTAATAGGTTAGTCCAAGAAATCATATGAAAAGTACTCCAAAGTGTGGACAAAACATAAGAAAGTAGATAAAACCAAACATGGAACATCAAAAATTATGGATACGTTTGCAACGTATCAAAGAGCCATACTTGGTGCCACGTTGTTTCAGACCGGTTATCCGGGCCACAACCTACCCTAAGGGCCTCAATATTGACAAGACTATCAAGACCTATGATGGCACTGCCAGGCCAGTCACATGGTTGCAGGGCTACTGCGAAGTGATTGAAATTGCAGGGGAAACCCCAACGTCACCATCAATTACCTCCCACTAATGCTCTCTATCACTGCCTGACAATGGATCGACGACTTGCCAGAGAATTCAATCTATAATTGGTTAGACATGCATGAAGCAATCACCAAGAACTTCGAGGGTATGTACAAACGTCCATGTACTGTCGGTGACCTGTAATGGTGTGCTCAAGAGAAGGAAGAATCATATCGTGCCTACCTATCCCGTTGGCTTGATATGAAAAATTCATGCGCGGGAGTACACGACCAAACCGCTATGGCCGCCTTCATTGACTATCTGCAAAGGGAACACTGCTCCGACATAGGCTGAAGCGCACTCAAGACAAAGGCAAACTTGACCTCAACTCAATGATTGCCAAGACTAGCAAGTTCGTTGCTGCTGACGATGATCCTTGTGGGTCCCGACTCGCAGTGGTTACTCCCACCTAGGCCAAGAAGAACAACAATAACAAGCGGAATAATCCACCTAAAGACAAGCAAGCAACCGACATGGTTGACATGAATTTTGCTGGTAGAGGCGAAGGCGGACAACATGGTCATGGCCGGGGAGCAGGTCATGGGTAGCAGCAGAGTGACTCTACACCTGCAGTGCCCCACGTTACTCAGACGTACGAGGAGTACCGTGATATGTCATGTTTCGTCTATCTCGACACCAAACTGTAAAGCCACTCATACCAACCACCAGTGCAAGTTTGTCAATGACCTCAAGGAAGACCCTAAGTCCGGCTACAAGCGAAGTCGGAAGAATAGACCCTGTGGAAAGGGCAAGGGGAATAAGAAGGAGGAAGAGTCTAAGGGTTCATATGATATGGATGAAGACGTGAACCCCAAACCCGCCGACAAGGGCGATGGCAAGGGAAAAAACCTTCGAAAAGAAGGCTCCATGCTACCATACCTTCCTTGGCACTCCCACTGTCTGGGAATATAAAATCTCTTTGATGATACTGATGGCCACCCCCCCCAGTTCCCTAGTATGTGAAATGGTCAGAAATTCCAATCACTTGGGACAGAGAAGATCACCCAGATCTCATCCCAACAGAGAACCAGTATGCCATGGTCATCAACCCCCTAATTGACGGCACCGACTTCACCAAGTGCCTCGTGGACAGTGGACGCAGCATCAACATTATGTACCTTGACACACTACAAAATATGAACTTGTCGGAGACTCAGCTAAGGCGTAGAAACACCGTGTTCCATGGCGTCGTCCCTGGCTAGCAAGCTCAATCCCTTGGCTGGATCACCCTTCCGGTTTCCATTGGTGATGTCAACAATTACCGCCAAGAGCGCATGACCTTTGAGAGCGTATATCATGTCATATTTGGACGCGACATATTCCACTCCTTGTTTGCCAGGCCATGCTTCATCTACAACAAGCTCAAGACACCCGGACCAAATGGCATCATCACTGTTGTGAGAAACTTCAACAAGGCAAGGGAGTGTGAGATGATTGAAGCCGCCTTCGTCAAAGTAGTCCTCTATGGTGAAGAGTTCAAGGAAATCCAGTGCCAGGTCGATGCCTCAGAGATGCCGACTTTGAAGAAACAGATTTCTGACACCAAACCCGCCTTCAAGGCCGCCATCAAGACCAAGCAGGTGGAACTTGTGGAAGGATATTCCTCCAAGACCACCTCCACTGGCACGAACCTGGATCCCAAATAGGAAAGTGCACCCATCGAGTTCCTCCGTGAGAATAGGGATATTTTCGCCTGGAAACCTGCCAACATGAAGGTTGTACCTAGGAAAACTTGCCGACAACAACTTAAACATCGATCCTAAAGCAAAACCGGTGAAACAACCTCTACAACACTTCGTTGATGAAAAACGACGAGCCATAAGCAAGGAGCTAGCTAGGTTACTTAAGGCTAGTTTTATCCGAGAAGTTATTCACACCCAGTGGGTGGTCAATCCTGGACTTGTACCAAAAAGGGAACCAAAGAATTAAGAATATGCGTTGATTACACTGACTTGAACAAATCATGCCCGACAGATCCGTTTGCTTTGCCTCGCATTAACCAAGTCATTGACTCGACGGCTGGCTCGGAACTTCTGTGTTTTCTCGATGCATACTCTGGATACCACCAGATCAAGATGCGAAAGTTGGACCAATTGGCCACTTCATTCATCACACCTTATGGCACGTACTTCTACGTCACGATGCCCTTTGGTTGAAAAATGCTGGTGCTACATACCAACGGGCGATATAGCATTGCCTACATGACCAAATAGGTTGCAACGTACACGCTTATGTGGACGACATTGCGGTGATGTCAAAGAAATCAAACGATCTCATCAAGGATTTGCAGGAAACCTTCGACAACCTCCAGAAATACAAAATGATGCTCAACCCCATGAAGTGTGTCTTCGGGTCCCAGTCGGTGAATTGTTGGGGTTCATCGTTTCGCATCATGGAATTGAGGTCAACCTAGAGAAGATCAAGGCCATCCTCGACATCAAACGCCCGACATGCTTGAAGGACGTACAACGGCTCATAGGTTGCGTCACAGCAGTAAGTCGGTTCATCAGCCGACTTGGAGAGAAGGCAATGCTGCTCTACAAGTTACTCAAGAAGGCGGACAAATTCATATAGACAGACGAGGAAGATGTGGCACTTCAGGAGTTGAAAAGAACACTCTCCTCCACACCAATACTTGCAGCACCGGAGTCAATGGAGCCAATCTTAATATACATGGCGGCAACCAACCAGGTGGAGCACACGGAACCAACGCACGAACATGGATTTCAGCGACCAGTTTACTATGTAAGCAGGGTCTTGACGAAATCCAAGCAGTGTTACCCGCACTACCAGAAGCTAGCTTATGGAGGTTTCCTTGCTTCACGCAAGCTAAGGCGTTACTTCCAGGAGCACTCCATCACAGTGGTGAGCAAAGCTCCACTATCCGACATTATCAATAGCAGCAACTAGGAAGGGTGGCGAAGTGGGGCATCGAGCTTGCCGCCTTCGAAATCACCTACAAGAGGCACGACACTATCAAATCTCAGGCATTGGCATATTTTATCGTAGATTGGACAGAACTACCAGAAGACACTCTAGTGCCAGAGCCAGAGTTTTGGATCATGCACTTTGACGGATCCAAGTTAATGGCTCAGAGGCTAGTGTATTACTACAATCACCAATAGGGGAGAAGCTGAAGTACGTCTTGCATATCCACCTAAATGTTACCAATAACATGGTGGAATATGAAGCTCTCATTTATGGACTTCGTGTGTCCAAGGATATTGGAATCAAGCACATAGTTTGTTGTGGAGATTCCGACTTGGTTGCCCAGTAGGTGGCTAGCACATGGAACATGTGGAACCCTATGGTGGCGACATATCGTGTCAATACCCGGATTTTTAATCCCAGATGCCTGTCATGCCATACCTCGCAATCCCAGGATTACCATTTTTGCGAGACATAACAGATTGGATATCACAGTACATCATCCATTACAAACCATAATAAGGTCTTACACGAATAAAGGATCTCATGATCCAGTCTTAATACAACAAGCAGCGGAATAAATAATAAGCGTAGCGGTTGGATCCATCTTCAGAGTCACAGGCAATGCTGACGATGAAAGATAGTCCTAGTTATCATAGCCGTCTTGCTGCCCTTCATCTTGGTAATCCCCTTCATAGTCTGGCCATAGGAATAGCCAGGGACAAAAGCCATGAGTACTCTTTAAGTACTCGCTAACTACCACTAACAAGTAAGACAGTTCTAGTGGGAAATGCTAACTCTAAGTTTAATTGTAAAGTTAAGTTTGAAACCTAAGCTGAGTTCAGCAATAAAGAAAGATAAAATAAAGTTCTAGAATCACTTAAGTTGGGAAGCTAGTGTCATAGTCACAACCCTGTTGTGGTCAAGTCAAGATTCATCATTCATATCATAAGTGATTTTGAAAACATCTGACAACGGAACAGTATGGCCACTCCAACTGTCCATAACCGTGGACATGGCTATTCGAATAGTTTGACACTCTGCAGAGGTGGTACACTTTCACCACAAAATTCGATACATATGTCAGGGATAACCCTGAATCATCATACTTAGTATGCAGATAATCAAACATAACCTTTCGTTTACACACCCTAGTATAAGCACCTCTCCTGTGAGTATGGCCTCCCAACCATGACCATCTGTCATCTTGGGCACTGCATAGGTGGACAACATTGAGAGGTAGCCTCAGCTCAAACCTCTCCCGTGAGGGAACTTATACTAATGCATATAAACTTCTGGCTAAGCCTTACCTAATTCAGGTATTATGATTGTACGGTGAAATTGGAGTGGTATCGCATCTGAACCCAACCATCAGTTTTGTAAAAGGGATAAGGCTCATGCCTCAACATTTTCATCATGAGAAACCATTTGTGTTTCTCAACACATGTCAAAACATCTCAATAGAATGACTCATCATTCCAAGGTTTTCACAATTCATTTTCACCAAGTATTCCCATCTAAAGTGACTCAAGTTCTAGCTTAGCTCTAAACTACTAAGTTAAGAGTGTTTAGTAATATGGGATGCTAAGATCAATCTCATGCCATAGAATGACATCTAAGTTTATCTAGATAGGTCAAGTTTTATACTTTCTATGCTACCTCCAAACAAGTAAAGGATTTTGGTAAAGTAAAGAAAGTAAAGCTTGTAAATATCATTTGGAGTAGGTATAAGTCCAAGGGTATAACCAAAGCATGCCTAATGCATTTACTTAGGTTATCTAGTTTGCAAGGTCTAACTTGCATTGTTAATGATGGCTTGCTAGTATAATACTTGCAAGTGTTAGCTTGCTCAGTTTAATTGAAGTGCTAGGCTTGCCTTTTGTAGTGCAGTGGTTGAAGTTTTCTTCCTCCTCCTCTTGGTAGAACTCCTCCTCCTCGAAAGCTTGGTCGATACTATCGTCCATAAATACATACGGGATACACAATCACCAAACAAAGCTTAACTAGTCTACTTAGCACACTAAGGCACACATTTGATGATCTATTATCATCACAAGCATCACAAGGTTTAATTAACTAGCTTCCTTCTTTTTATTTGAGAAAAGTAATTTCTACTCATTGAACTTAACTAAAAAAATTTACTAGGAGAGATCTCTAGCTCTCAATGATTTAAATCCAATGGTCTGGGATACAGATTTTCAGAAGCTTTCAAACAAAATTGGAATCACTCAATTTGGATATATAAAACTTGCTGAATTGATTTTTGAACTAAAGGGCATAATTGATTTAAGTCTAAACTTGGAAAACCTATATTTGAATTAACTGGGTCGCGCGGGAAAGTAAATGGGTCGGCCCAGTGACGCTCAGCGGCATAGAGGGCGACTGACAAGGGGGGTCCACCTATCAGCGGCACATAAAACCCGACGCGGTACGGGACGATCTGGGCGCTACGATTAGTACATAGATCAACGGTCCACAGTCGTCGTCGATGACGGACTCGTCGCCGGTGAGAACGAACCCTAAACGGCCGGTGGGGGTCTACTAGGGATGTACCAGGGCTCCACCTAGTGCGGCGAGGCGGGTAAACGAACTGGTGGACGACGGCAAGCTCTGGCGAAGTCGCGGCAGGGGCTGAGGTAGACGAAATCGACAGGGACTTCTCCTCCTCTACAGGGGCTACCTCCGGTGGAAGTCTGGCAAACGACGGCTCGAGCGGCTCCAACGAGAGAGGGGAAATGGTCAGTGGAGAGAGGGGAGTGGAATGGTGTGAAGAGATGGTGGGGGGGTGGCCTCCTTATATGGGCTCGACGAGGGGACCGATGGGTGTGGGCTGGCGTCTCTGGCGAGGGTGGTACAGAGGGCTACCGGCGTGGGCGAGGTAGGCGGACGGTGGGCAGTCTGCTGGCGGTCGTCTACGATGCAATGGCACGGCTAGGGGCGGTGCCTAACGGTCGGGGGCTTCACGCGCTCAAGGGGATAGAGGCAGTGCTCGACAGTGATCATGGCGCCTGTGGGTCGCGTGGCGATGCAGGACCGTGTCTGGCGGGTTGTTGGGTTCAAGGCGGAGCTGCGTGCGCGATTAGGTGTCGGGGCTTGGTCTGTGGCGTGCTGGTGATGATCGCGCTCTAGCGTGCGCTACGCATGGCACAGAGAGAAAGGGCGGCGATGTTGTGGGGTGGTCCAGTGGCTGGGGTTGATCGAGGGGTGAACCGTGGGCGGCGGTGAGGTCACGCCTCACTCCCTGGACCGGCGGAGAAGGGCTGGTGGTCGCCTGTGGCTGGTGCACGCTTGGCCGGCAATCATTGCGTCAGGGCGGCATGGCACTAGCACCAGGGGCTAGAGATAGGGTTGGTTTTGGTCTGGTTGGACCTGGGGGAGACCAGGGTGATCAATGCACACCAATTGGCTCAACAAGATTAGCTCCAAAATAGTAATAGTTAGGCCATAATGATTCTGCTTACAAGGTGTTCGATCAAATGGCCGCATGAACAAAATATTTGAATTTTGAGCTGATTTTTGGTGGAGTGGTTCATCTGATGCATCTAGGTGTTCTTGGGATTTTGAAATGGAGATCATTTGAGTGGTTTTTGAATTAGTGTGATCTATACATATGAACTAGATTCAATTTTCAAATGTCATTTAAAATTAGAGTTTGAATGATTTTGGGAGATCACAAAGTGGGCCTTGGCACATCACTACTTGTACTAGCAAGGGGTGCAAAGAACCAAAATTTTCTTTGTTGGCCTTTGAGTCCTAGGAACACCCAAAGTGTCCTAGTTAGTTAAAATGGCACAAATGACCATTTTTTATTTTATTCTTTTTGATTTCTTTTTCTTTGGGATTTGTTTGGGAATGATCTATATGATGTTTAATTCACCTTAGAATCATTTTACAACCAATGGATCACTCAAACATGGCAATTCAACTTAACTCCTAATTTAAATGCACACACATATGAATGCTTAATTATTTTTAATGGAAAAGTTTTTGTTAACCCTAAATTGGGTAGATTTGATCTTGATTAACTTTGGATTAAGTTTTGGGATGTTACAAACCTTCCCCCTTAAAAAAATCTCGTCCCGAGATTTACGAAAGAAAACTAGGAACTAAAGAGATCAGGGAACTCTATCCTAATGTAATCTTCCCGCTCCCACGTGGCTTCTTCTTCGGTATGGTTGCTCCATTGAATCTTGAGAAATTTGATACGTCGGGTCCTGGTGGTTCTGTAAGATTCTTTCAAGATACAGATGGACACTTCAAGATACATCATATCCTTGTTGATATCAATAGCTTGGTGATCGATGTTCTTGAAAACTTCAGTCTTCTCCAGCACTTCTAGGCATTTGTGAAGTAACGAGATATGGAACACATTGTGGATGGATGACATCTCTTCTGGCAGTTCCAGTTGATACGATACTTCTCCTCGGCGATTCAGAGTCTTGAAGGGTCCGATATATTTGGGGGCTAACATTCCTTTCAGACTAAAGCGTTGCGTTCCCTTCAATGGTGAAACCTTGAGATACACAAAATCTCTGACATTGAAAGTCAGGTCTCTCCTTCTCTTGTCAACATAACTCTTCTGTCTGGATTGGGCGGTCTTGAGCTGCTCACGGATTTTGTGAACCTTTTCTTCGGCTTCTCGGAGAATGTCGGGTCCAAAAATCTGACTCTCTCCTACTTGCGACCAATTCAAAGGGGTACGACAGTTTCTTCCGTATAGGAACTCAAATGGGGCCATTTGTAAACTAGCTTGATAACTGTTGTTCTAGGAGAATTCTGTGAAAGGCAGACAATCTTCCCATTTTGATCCATACTCCAAAACACAAGCTCTCAACATATCTTCTAAGATCTGGTTGACTCTTTTAGTCTGTCCATTAGTTTGTGGGTGATAAGAAATGCTGAAGTTCAACTTGGTTCCTAATCCTTCTTGGACTTTCTGCCAAAATCTCGAGGTAAATTGGGTTCCTCGATTTGATACTATGGTCTTGGGGGTTCCATGTAGACTAACAATTCTAGCAATGTACAACTCTGATAGGTAGTCTTGACAGGTATAAAGTGAGCTACCTTAGATAGTCTATCAACGATGACCCAAATTGAGTCATTTTCCCTACTAGAAGTAGGCAAGCCGATGATAAAGTCCATTCCGACAGAATCCCATTTCCATTTCGAAATATGCAATGGTTGCAACAGTCCTACGGGTCTCTGATGCTCTGTTTTGACTCTTTGACAGATGTCACACTTGGCGATGTAGCTTCCGATTTCTCTCTTCATCTTGTGCCACCAAAATTGCTCTTTCAAATCTTGATACATCTTCGTGCCTCCGGGGTGGATAGAACAAAGAGTATCATGAGCTTCTTTCATGATAACTTGCTTCAGCTCCGAATCTGCTGGCACGTAGATACGTCCTTTGTACCATAGAACTCCTTCTTCGTCTTCGGTGAATCCAGGTACCTTTCTTGTACCAATACGACGTTTAATTCCGTCGATACTTTCATTTCCCTTCTAGGCTTCCTTGATTTGGCTAATCAAAGTGGGTTGAAGTTCAATGCCAGCTAGAAATCCTTTCCTAACTAGCTCAGTTCTAAACTTCTCCAACTCCTCATACAAACTTGGTTGCTTCTCCTTGATCATGGTGTTTAACCTACACGGCAATCTGCTAAGAGCATCCGCTACCACATTGGCTTTGCCGGGGTGATAGTGAATGTCAAGGTCATAATCCTTGATTAACTCTATCCATCTCCTTTGCCTCATATTCAGCTCCTTTTGAGTGAAAATATAGTTGAAGCTCTTGTGATCTGAGTAAATCTCACAGCGATTTCCCATAAGATAATGACACCATGTCTTTAATGCCAAGACTACGGCTGCTAATTCAAGATCATGGGTCGGATAGTTCTGCTCATGCTGCTTCAGTTGTCGAGACAAATAAGCGATGACTTTTCCTTCTTGCATCAATACACATCCGAGGCCAATCTTGGATGCATCACAATATACATCAAACAGCTTCTTGATATCTGGCATGATCAATATTGGGGCTGAAATCAATCTCTTCTTCAGTTCTTGGAAACCGGCTTCACATTTGTCGGTCCATTCAAACTTCTTGTCCTTCTTCAACAGTTGGGTCATGGGTCTGGCGATGCTCGAGAATCCTTCTACGAACTTGCGGTAATATACCGCTAATCCGAGAAATGCACGGACTTCAGTTTGAGTGGTTAGGGTTCCCATTCTTCGACATCTTTAATTTTGGCAGGATCAACAGAGACTCCTTCGGCAGACACAATATGTCCTAGGAATCCTACTTCTTTCAGCCAAAACTCACATTTGCTGAACATGGCATATAACCGATGCTCTCTCAGGGTTTCCAGGATGATTCTCAGATGTTGCTCATGCTCTTCTTCTGACTTGGAGTAGATAAGGATGTCATCGATAAACACAATGACAAACTTATCTAGGAAATTCATAAAGATCTTATTCATGAGATTCATGAAATAAGCAGGGGCATTGGTTAATCCAAACGACATGACCGTATACTCGTATAAACCATAACGAGTAGTAAAGGCGGTCTTCAGAATATCCGTTGCACGAATCTTAAGTTGGTGATAACCAGTCCTAAGATCAATCTTCGAGAATACTTGGGCACCAATCAACTGATCAAATAGATCCTCTATCTTTGGCAGCGGGTACTTGTTTTCGATAGTGATGTCATTTAGCATTCTATAATCGGTGCACAAACGGTTGCCTCCATCTTTCTTTTCGACGAATAACACTGGTGATCTCCATGGTGATGTGCTTGGTTGAATCAAGCCTATGGCTAACATAGCATCCAATTGCTTCTTCAGTTCTACTAACTCTGAGGGGTTCATGCTATAGGGTCTCTGGGCTATTGGTCCGGTTCCGGGGATTAGTTCGATAATGAACTCAATATTCCTATCCGGGGGCATACCGGGCAATTTATCTGGGAATACGTCGGGGTATTCATAGACTACTCTGACTTGGTCTATGGTGGGTAGGGCTAGACTCTTGTTGCACTTGAATTGACGGGGTAAGGTTTCAGATATATGCTCTACTGTTACTCTAGAGCTACTGGTCATGGTGATGGCTTTCTTAGCATAGTCTGTCAGTCCTTTATGCTTTGACATCCAATCCATTCCTAGTACTACTTCCAATCCTTTGGTTCCAAGTACTATTATATTAGCATAAAAATCTATCCCATGTATTCTGAGAGGCACAGCTTTGCAAATTTTTCTAGCTTTTGTAGTTGAACCAGGAATTTGAACTATCATGACATGCTTCAAGTTGGTTGGGTGAATCTTACTAGTGCATGAAAATTCTTCGGTGACAAATGAGTGCGATGCTCCAGAATCAGAAAACACTCTTGCTAAAACTGAGTTGACAGAAAACATACCCAGCAATACATCTGGCGCTTCCTGGGCTTCTTCGGCGTTCATGTGGAAGAGACGGCCGTTGCGGTTGCGAGGGTTCCCTAGGGCAAATCTTCTTCCTGGTTGAACACGACGCTGCTGTTCAGCTAGGGCATTCACATTGGCAGTGGCAGTAGTCTTCTTGGGGCACTCATTGGAATAGTGACCCTTCACTCCACACTCGAAACAAGTGATCTGAGACTTGTCTTTAGCCACGATAGGCACAACATTGCTTCCAGTTCTGGGTGCAGTGTTGTTGTTGTTGCTCTTGAGAGGTGCATGGTTGAAATTGCTGGTGTTGCCGGGTTGTTGTTGTTTCCTCCGGACTGCACATTGCCTCCGCTACGGTTGGGGTAGCATGGGCGAGACATTGGGGGTCGGTTATTTCTTGGTGCATATCCTGCAGACGGGTTGGGACGGTACTTCTGGTGGCTGTTGGATCCAGCTTGGTGCATCATACGACGTTTGCGGTTGTCTTTGGCTTGGTTAATCTTCCCTTCCATCTGAATGGAAGAGTCGACTAGCTCTTCGAGATCCTTGAAGTGGATGTTGACGAGGACAGTCTGCATCTCATCATGCAGTCTATTCAGGAATCTCTCCTTCTTCTTGGCCTCCATGTTCATCTCATCAGGTGCATACCTGGCAAGTGACAGGAATCTGTCATGGTACTCCACTACAGTCATTCTTCCTTGCTTCAGCTCTCTGAATTCATCCCTCATTCTGGTGACTAGGCCCTGTGTCATGTGGGTACGACTGAACTTGATTTTGAAGGCTTCCCAAGTCATCACTTGACCATGGTTCATAGTGCGGGTGTTGTTCCACCATGCTCTTGCATCTCCTTCCAAATAGTGAGTGGCAAAGAGAACCTTCTCGTTGTCATCAACTTTGGCTACTTCTAAATTGTTCTCCATTGTCTGCAACCATTCCTCAGCATCTAGTGGGTTCTCCGAAGTGCTAAAGATTGGGCGATTGGTATTCTAGAAGTTTTTCAGCTTGGATCCTTGTTGAACCTTATTTCCATGCCCTTGGTTATTTTGGGTCATCTGGGCGATCTACTGCAGTGTTGCTAAGTTGGCCTAGCGCTCTGTCCTGATTGCTTCACGGTCTACAACCAGCATCTGCATAATCTGCATCATTGGGTCCTGTGATGAGCTGCTCCCTCCGGGGTTTCCACGAGTCATCTGAAGATTGAGGTAGATAAAGGGGTAAGAGGGAAAGTTCTAAGGTTCATGATTTTGATTCAAAGTTAAAACTTTGAGTTTGACTCAGGTTTTTGCAACTAACTTCTTCTCATTCATTCAAACAAGCACACAATACAAACACACACAAACACCACAACAACAAGGGAAAACAGATGGTTTTAAGAAGCATTCTGTGAACTACGATACAATGGGACCAATACTCCTCATGCTACGATAGTGCTCTAGTGTATCTACTCATCATCGATGAAGTCGGAGTCATCATCGTTGGTGTGGAAGTCCATGGCATCCTCCTCCAGAAAGTCATCACCATTGCTGAGGTAAGAGTCCATATCTCCCTAGTCTTCTTCACCTTCCTCTTCTTTTCCTTTGCTGCAAGCTGAGCTTCTTGCTCCTTAATGGTCTTCTCGAGGTCGGCCACCTATTTGCAAAGACAGTCGATGGTGTGATCCTTCTTTGTGCACTGGCGGCGAAGAGACTGATGATCCTTGACAAGCAGTGAGAAAGTCTCGGCCTTCTAGGTGGCAAGGGCAAGGTTGTGGTTGGCGAACTCCCAAGCATTGTCCAATTCCTTCTGTCGGTCGTATAGTAGGAAGTCAAGGTTATCCAATTGACACTTCAACTTCGGGTGACTTGGCATCTGCATTGGCATTCCCATGAAGTCACGCCTTGCATAGTGAGCAAAGCGGGTTCCTTGGATTTGGTTGACACTCAGGGCACACAGACGTGTGAGAGCTTCATGCATTGCCCTGGCTAATCCATCTAGCCATTTGCTCTCTCTTACAGAGAACTGGATTCTCTCGGACATTGGTGCTTCTATCTTGCCTCGAAGATCAGCGATGACTAGCCATTGTAAGTCTCCTCATGGGGGTCCAGGAAGTTGAGCTCCCAGAAACTCCGGATGCCGGCGTCCCAAGTACTCCGATAGTGCATCAAGATCGCTCTCGAAGATCAACTGCCCTCTGTTGCTCAACTGGTAGAACCTGCTGAACTGAGTCTCCATCTATAAGAATTAAAGATGAGAAAGTTAGTGAAGTGACCAATTGTGTCAAATTTTATGTAGTAATGTAAGAATTGGAGGAACATGAATTTTTTTGAGAGAAAGAATTCCCAAGGGTAAGAGAGGAAATAGTTTTCATAAATACTCACTTTGGTTTTTGAAGCTAAGTTTTTGTTCGGACGTCCATCCTAACTAGGGTCTCCTATGGTCAAGATGGCTCTCATACCAACTTGTCAACACCCGGAATTTTAATCCTAGATGCCTGTTATACCATACCTCACAATCCCAGGATTACCATTTTTGCGAGACATAACAGATATTGGATATCACGGTACATCATCCATTACAAACCATAATAAGGTCTTACACGAATAAAGGATCTCATGATCCAGTCTTAATACAACAAGCAGCGGAATAAATAAGAAGCGTAGCGGTGGGGTCCATCTTCAGAGTCACAGGCAATGCTGACGATGGAAGATAGTCCTAGTTATCATAGCCGTCCTGCTCCCCTTCATCTTGGTAATCTCCTTCATAGTCTGGCCATAGGAATAGCCAGGGACAAAAGCCATGAGTACTCTTTAAGTACTCGCAAACTACCACTAACAAGTAAGACAGTTCTAGTGGGAAATGCTAACTCTAAGTTTAATTGTAAAGTTATGTTTGAAAACTAAGCTAAGTTCAGAAACAAAGAAAGATAAAATAAATTTCTAGAATCACTTAAGTTGGGAAGCTAGTGTCATGGTCACAACCCTGTTGTGGTCAAGTCAAGATTCATCTTTCATATCATAAGTCATTTTGAAAACATCTAACAATGGAACAGTATGGGCACTTCAACTGTCCATAACCACGGACGCGGCTATTCGAATAGTTTGACACTCTGCAGAGGTGGTACACTTTCACCACAAAATTTGATACATCTGTTAGGGATAACCCTGGATCATCATACTTAATATGCAGATAATCAAACATAACCTTTCCTTTACACACCATAGTATAAGCACCTCTCCTATGAGTATGCCCTCCCAACCATGACCATCTGTCATCTTGGGCACTGCATAGGTGGACAACATTGAGAGGTAGCCTCAGCTCAAACCTCTCCCGCGAGGGAACTAATACTAATGCATATAAACTTTTGGCTAAGCCTTACCCAATTCAGGTATTGTAGTTGTACGGTGAAATTGGAATGGTATCGCATCCGAACCCAACCATTAGTTTTGTAAAAGGGCTAAGGCTCATGCCTCAAAATTTTCATCATCAGAAACCATTTGTGTTTCTCAACACATGTCAAAACATCTCAATAGAATGACTCATCATTCCAAGGTTTTCACAATTCATTTTCACCAAGTATTCCCATCTCAAGTGACTCAAGTTCTCACTTAGCTCTAAACTACTAAGTTAATAGTGTTCACTAATATGGGATGCTAAGATCAATCTCATGCCATAGAATGACATCTAAGTTTATCTATATAGGTCAAGTTTTATACTTTTTATGCTACCTCCAAACAAGTAAAGGATTTTGGTAAAGTAAAGAAAGTAAAGCTTGTAAATAATATTTGGAGTAGGTATAAGTCCAAGGGTATAACCAAAGCATGCCTAATGCATTTACTTAGGTTATCTTGTTTGCAAGGTCTAGCTTACATTGTTAATGATGGCTTGCTAGTATAATACTTGCAAGTGTTAGCTTGCTTAGTTTACTTGAAGTGCTAGGATTGCCTTGTGTAGTGCAGTGGTTGAAGTTTTCTTCCTCCTCCTCTTGGTAGAACCCGTCCTCCTCGAATGCTTGGTCGGTACTATCGTCTATAAATACATACGGGATACACAATAACCAAACAAAGCTTAACTAGTCTACTTAGCACACTAAGCCACACATTTGATGATCTATTATCATCACAAGCATCACAAGGTTTAATTAACTAGCTTCCTTCTTTTTATTTGAGAAAAGTAATTTCTACTCATTGAACTTAACTAAGATTTAATATTCTCCAATTAAAATATGGGATCATGTGGAAACATGTCATCACCACATATTCTAACATATCGGAATGTGATTTAAAGGTTGGATCACATTTTAATAAGTTTAAGTTTAATATTTAATGATTTAAAGTGACTAGAAATGCCTATACAGCATTATTTTGGTACTAGTCCAAAGTCACTGCATGCAAACCTTAATATTATTACATATTCAGATAGGTATGGTTAAATGTGATTTTTGAGAGTTGGAATCAACTCAAAAGGTATTTTGGTTGATTTTATAAAAATGTTTGAATGTGCAAAAGCTTCTGTCTTCTTATTTTTACTAGGAGAGATCTCTAAATCTAAATGCTTTAAATCCAACGGTCTTGGATAGATATTTTCAGTAGCTTTCCAACAAAATTGGAATCACTCAATTTGGATTTATAAAACTCGCTGAATTGATTTTTGAACTTAAGGACATAATTGATTTAAGTCTAGAATAGAAAAACCTATATTTGAATTAACGGGGTCGCGCGCGGGAAAGTAAATGGGCCAGCCCAGTGACGCTCAGCGACGCAGAGGGTGACTGACAAGGGGGTCCACCTGTCCGTGGCACATAAAACCCGAAGTGGTACGGGACGATTTGGGCGCTACGATTAGAGCATAGCTCAACGGTCCACAGTCGTCGTCGACGACGGACTCGTCACCGGCGAGACCGAACCCAAACGACCGGTGGGGGTCTACTAGGGATGTACCAGGGCTCCAGCTAGTGCGGCGAGGCGGGCAAATGAACTGGTGGATGATGGCGAGCTCAGGCGAAGTCACGGCAGGGGCTGAGGTAGACGAAATCGACGGGAACTTCTCCTCCTCTGCAGTGGCTACCTCCGGTGGAATTTCGGTGAACGGCGGCTCGAGCGGCTCCGGCGAGAGAGGGGAAATGGTCAGTGGAGAGAGGGTAGTGGAATGGTGTGAAGAGATGGTGCGGAGGTGGCCTCCTTATATAGGCTCGACGAGGGGACCGACGGGTGTGGGCTAGCGTCTCCGGCGAGGGCGGTACAGAGGGCTACCCGCGTGGGCGAGGTAGGCGGACAGTGCGCGGTCTGCTGGCGGTCGTCTACGACGCAATGACGCGGCTAGGGGCGGTGCCTAACGGTCGGGGGCTTCACACTCTCTAGGGGACAGAGGCGGTGCTTGACGGTGATCATGGCGCTTGTGGGTCGCGCGGCGATGCACGGCCATGTCTGGCGGGTTGTTGGGTTCAAGGCAGAGCTGCGTGCGATTTGGTGTCGGGGCTTGGTCTGTGGCGTGCTGGCGGCGATCGCACTCTGGCGTGCGCTGCACACGGCGCAGAGAGAAAGGGCGGCGATGTTGTGGGGTGGTCCAGCGACGGCGATGCTATGGGGTGGTCCAGCGGCGATGTTGTGGGGTGGTCCAGCGGCTGTGAGATTGGCTGGTGGTCGCATGTGGCTGGTGCACGCTTGGCCGGCGATCATAGCGTCGGGGCGACATGGCACTGGCACCAGGGGCTAGAGATAGGGTTGGTTTTGGTCTGGTTGGACCTGGGGAGACCAGGGTGATCAATGCACACCAATTGGCTCGACAAGATTAGCTCCAAAACAGTAATAGTTAGGCCATAATGATTCTTCTTACAAGGTGTTCGATCAAATGGCCGCATGAATAAAATAATTGAATTTTGAGCTGATTTTTGGTGGAGTCGTTCATCTTATGCTTAAGCATCTAGGTGTGCTTGGGATTTTGAAATGGAGTTCATTTGAGTGCTTTTTGAATTAGGGTGATCTATACATATGAACTAGATTCAATTTTCAAATGTCATTTAAAATTAGAGTTTGAATGATTTTGGGAGAACACAAAGTGGGCCTTGGCACATCACTACTTGTACTAGAAAGGGGTGCAAAGAACCAAAATTGTCTCTGTTGGCCTTTGAGTCCTAGGAACACCCAAAGTGTCCTAGATAGTTAAAATGGCACAAATGACCATTTCTTTATTTTATTCTTTTTTATTTCTTTTTCTTTGGGATTTGTTTGGGAATGATCTAGATGATGTTTAATTCACCTTAGAATCATTTTACAACCAATGGATCACTCAAACATGGCAATTCAATTCAACTCCTAATTTAAATGCACACACATATGAATGCTTAATTATTTTTAATGGAAAAGTTTTTGATAACCCTAAAATGGGTAGATATGATCTTGATTAACTTTGGATTAAGTTTTGGGATGTTACATATCGAGGCGAAGTCGACGAGATAGCCAAGTGGTTCAACGGCTTCGAAGTCAAGTACGTCAAAAGGGAGGACAATGAGGCAGCAGATCTGCTGTCTAAGCTTGGATCAGCCTGTCGACCAATTCCGCCTAGTGTTTTCCTAGAACATTTATGGACTCCATCCGTGAAAGGAGCACACCCCGACAACCCGGATAGAGTTGATTCATTTGTTAACGCAGTTATAGTAACCTCTCCGGCTTGGACAAAATCGTTCATGGACTACCTTCAAGACAGAACACTGCCCGCCGACCAATTCGAAAGCCGGCAGATAGTACGCAGAGCAAAAGGCTGTGTCATAATAGATGGCCAGCTATATAAAAGAAGTACCACAGGAGTATTCCTACGGTGTGTCTCCTAGCAGCAAGGTATGGATATCCTTAGAGAGATACATCTCGGAGATTGTATGCATCATGTCGCTCCCCGATCGTTGGTCTCCAAAGCCTTCTGACAAGGATTCTACTAGCCGACCTCCAAGGCGGACACCGACAAGCTAGTGTAGACTTGTGTTGGGTCTCAATTCTATGCAAGTCAACCACAGGTTCCTGCTGAAGAATTGTGAACAATACTAATCACTTGGCCATTTGCGGTCTCGGGGATTGACATGGTTGGTACTTTGCAGACAACACCTTGTGGATTTACGTATATGTTAGTTGCAGTTGACAAATTCACTAAATGGATTGAAGCTAAACCAATTAGAAAGCTCGATGGGGCAACAACCCTAAAATTTGTCCCGGATCTAGTGGTGAGATTTGATCTCCCACATAGCATCATCACCGACAACGGCAACAACTTGTCACTTGGAGAAGTTGAGGAGTATTGTCATGAAAATGGCATCCACCTTGACCTAGCATCTAGGGCACATCCATAGTCAAATAGGCAAGTGGAGCGAGCCAATGGACTAATTCTACAAGGAATCAAGCCACGCTTAGAGGCATCGCTACATAGAGTAGTTGGAGCATGGGCGGAGAAATTACCATCTATCTTGTGTAGTTTATGAACAAAACCCAACAGACCTACCAGCTTGACCCCCTTTTTCATGGTTTATGGAGCAGAAGTCATCCTACCATCCGACATCCTCCATGATGCACCGACACTACAAGGAATCTGGGCTTCTATGACCCTCTATTTTCGTCACAGAATCATCATAGTAGTCCATCTATGATGATTCTATGACGAAAATGAGATCGTCAAAAGTTGGGCGTCGCAAACGAACTATAACGACAATTTTGGTAAAATCGTCATAACCGTCTATGACGATATTGGATCGTCATAACATCTATGACGATCCAATATCATCATGGCTTATCTATCCTGGCCAAGTCAGATCCTACGTGGCCAATCCGACGTGGAAAAACTTGTGACGAAACTAAATCGTCCTAAATCAAAATCAGCCTAGTCCATTTCTGTTGCTTACTTGGGCTAAATGGGCTTTGGCCATTGTGTTTTGCATTTCAGTTTTAGGCCTTGGCCTTTTTACTGTCCAATTATTTCATAGCTTTTTTATTTTTCAGAAAAAATTCCATCAATATAATTTGGGCCAATGCCTCTTTAGAGCCCAAATAATATTTGGTCCAATACAATTTTTAGCCCTTTTTCCATATTTCTTATACCCCGAAAATTACAGTCAATAATTTTATAAGATGATTCCACTCATCAAATTTCTATTCATCATATTTCTACAATACAGACATAACATTTGTCTAAATGAAACATAAATGACATGAAAATTTTCAAATAACAGCCAAGAATAGTATATTAGTGTATTACACAGTAGTTACATGGTTCATTCCAAACAGCCAGATATTTTTACTATTAGAATACAAACAGCTCTAAAATTATAGGGTCTTCAAGCTTTTTCTCGAATTTCTTTGGCTGGAACTCAATCAGACAATACATAATAATGGCCTGCAAAGAAGCAAAAAAAGATCATTTACCACTAAGCAGTACACACACACATATCAAATACAAACATAACTAATAGAGCATCAGGTATTCCAATGCATGAGAAATGCTTCAGTATAGTATAACATGTATCATGCACCCAAAAGGATAACCGTGAGATAACAATTGATTGAACTAACAATTATAAACTATACACAAGGATTATTGTTACTGGATGTGAGATAACAGAGCAAAAAAAGTATTCAGGCTATTCAAATAAAGTAGTAAAAAAGTGAGATGTCATTTATAGATGAATTCATTCAAACCATTTACTTGAGGTCTGGACCATATATGATATATCTAGCTTGTGTTAATAGAAGCAAATAAAATTCTAATATAGAAATCATTTACAGTGATAGTTAACAGAAGAAAATAAACACCATTTACTTGATAGTTAATAGAAGCAAATAAACACCATATACTTGATAGTGAACAGAAGCAAATAAACACCATTTACTTGAAGGAAACAAACACCATTTAGTTGAAGGAAACAAGCACATATTGGAAACTAGCATAAAACAAAGAAAACGTGCAAATGGCCTGCAACCTTCAGTGAACATACATGCATAAATAGGTTTTGCTTACCCCCTGACTGACCAACATAGGCAGACTTGAAATGATAACAGAAAACAAAGATCCAATACAAACTATCATGTTTTCCAGAGTTAAAGACACCAAATATACGCATTTATGGCAGCAGATACTGCATGTCTCAAAGAGGCTCAAACTGGCTTTTTTCATAAGCTACACGATGCTTACTCGTGATCTATCAGCTACAGCTGGGGAGTCGACGACAACATCAAGGTGTGGGAGAACACAGCCAGCCCAGCCAGAGCTGGAACTGAATGCAAAATAACATAGGTAGAGCAATCATTGCACTAATTTTTTAATTTGGCACCACAAATGCTGGTAAAACGACCAAATAGAGGCCGAGGTTGATTTTTATAGAGAACTAAAATATTTATGCTTGCTCAAACACTATTGTCAAACAAGCCTGTTCTGAATTTTAAGTGCTAGTCTAGCCTGATGATAACAGTTGTAACTACACGATCACAGATAGAGCTTGCTCAAACACTATTTCTCCTCACATTCACAGATTAAAAATAGCTCAAGTACTAGGTAATAAGCTAGCACATACATCCAATTTTTCATGAACAGATAAGAGAGCTATGAAGTAGATGGAATACTGATGCAATATCTAACAAGGAGTGTACCTTCATATTTGCTAGAACCATAAGTAAAGAAAGTGACAAGTAGGTCAAGGAAACCTGGCAAAGAATGAAATAAAGAATGGATGAAGGTTCATCCCATTGTACCTGTTAAATTGAGTTAATTCAAGATTAGCGACAGAGGAAAAAATAACAAAAGAAAAGAATTACAACATACAACAATCACGAACTTCTAACAACTGGAACTCCATTGCTTCTATAAGGGCATAGGTTATATAGAAGTAGTTTCGAAATTAATATGAAATTTCTAACTTGGTCTAGCAGATAACATGCTACCACAACCCATGCAAAAGATTACATGTCACTAAAAAAGAGCAGAACATGTGCAAGTACTACCCAAATTCATTGCTGCAAAAGTAGTGTGAGTCCAAGATAACCAAATACAACATACATTGTGACTGAACATGAAAATTTCCCACTTCAACACACTATAGATTTTGACTAAACATGTCCTTTTAGAAAAAAAACAGTGGTATGAGAGCAGTTTTTGGCGCAATGGTAAACATTACAGCCATGTCTTTAGAAAATAGAGGAGGAAGGGGAGGATCTAGGGACTCACCACCATGGAGATCGGGATCTGATGTCGTCAGGCGATAGGTAATGCGGCAGAGGGGGATGCTTGAGCCACAGATTTGGATTCATCAGGCGTGACCTTGGTGACCTCTACATGCTCTTCATCGTTCGTGCAGCCAGCGTCCTGGAAGGCAGCGACGAACGTCGGGTCGAGGTTGAGCCCGTCCTCCTCGGGAGGGAGCACCAGCAACGACGGCTCCACCTATAGTTGCCCTCTTGTCCAAGGTGACGCAATGGAGGACGACAACCATACGCGAGTCGCATCACCACCGCCGGCGCATCCCGGTGGCCGACATGGAGCAGCATCCAACATGGTCCAGCCAGCTCAACGGTGCCGCACGCATGGATGCACGCGTGCACCGGCGAGCCACCTAGACCCGTCGTCATGGTCTGCGTTGCACCGTCCCTCCCATTAGGGACTATGTCTTGGGCGGCGGTGGCGATTTGTTTCAGGGGGTGCTCTGGGACGGGTGGAATTGGGTCGGAGGAGGTGGGGACAGCGGAGGGTAGGAGGTCCAGGGCAGTGGGAGATGGGGCGGCGCCGGCAAGCGAGGGGAGAAGTGGCACCAGAGTTAGGGTTTGGGTCGGGGAGGGGGAGGGGCAGAAGCGGCGCCAGCGTTAGGGTTCGCGTCCGAGAAGAAGAGGAGATCGATCTTTTTTCGAAGGAAGAGGGGATCGAGTTGGGGCCGTGGGTGCGGTGGGGAATGGGCAGTACCGTGTGCTTCTTCGGGTGAGTGGCTAGTCATTGGATTGGCAATGAATGGTCCAGATCAGGCCGATAAGGCTGGTCCGTGAGAGACTGTTTCGTGTATTTTGATTGTTGGTTCACAAAACACCTTGTTTTTTTGCAAAGGAAAATGAAAAAGTGTTATTGTGCACCGAAAATGAAAAGTTTCACCGATAACATTGTTATTTATTCCAATATGCATACGTGAGCAAAATATTCTCATGTAATCTTGGAAATATGTTCTCAAAAATGAGTTATCATGTACCAAAACGGCATTTTCCATTTTCCTAGTCGGTAGGAAGTGCATCTGATTTGAACTACACGTACATGATCTAATCATCATGATTTTAGAAAAAAATATTTTTAGACTCATGATATGATGTTTCTTCAAAGATCTAATGCAAGTTTTAGCGAGGCCCATCCCCTATCTTCATGTCCGTTGTTTTGACCACAGTTTGAAACTGAAAAATTTGGAAACGAGCATAAGAAATTCGAAAACGACCCGAACAAGGTAAATCCTTCGCTTGATGTCATCTTATGTGACATAGTTGCAAGAAAAAATACCAAACTTGGTATATTGATTGTATCTCGAAAAACCCTTCACGGAAATGACCTATCATGTTCAAGGTTTCACTTTCAAGACAAACGACCAATGTTATGGTCAGAATCGCGGCATAGTTTGTAATAATATGCCCATAGTGTGCACGCATGTACATCTTAGGACGGATAACAATGTTGCAGTAGGAAGTTTTCCTTTTTGTCACACGGAAATGCCATTTTCTATTTTCTAAGTGCCAAAATCAGGGTGTTTTGTGAAATAACACCAAGTGTTCAATTCAAAAATGCTACCACCTCATTTTAAAAAAATACTATACCACCTTACATGAACAATTTCCCAACCAGGGATTCGCGAACATTTCCGTCCACCCTAATGAAAAAGACAAATGTCTGCCGAATCGGCTGGAAGTGGGTCTGGTTTGAACTATAGGTACATGATCTAATGCTCATGTATTTTTGGAAAAATCATTTTTAGAGATCCATTGCAAGTTTAGAGTGGCTCATGCCCTATCTTCATGCCCGTCGTCTTGACCATAGTTTGAAATAGGAAATTTGAAACGGGCATAAGAAATTCAAAAAGGGTCCGAACAATGTGAAATCTTCGTGTGGCGTCATATTATATGACATAGTTGCTAGGAAAAATGCCAAACTTGATATATTGAATGCATCTCAAAAAAACCTTCTCAGAAATGACCTATCATGTTTGAGGTTTCATGGCTTTCAAGCCAAACGACCAATGTTATGGCTAGAACCGTGACATAGTTTATGATAATGCGCCTATATTACGCATAGATGTGCATCTTGGGATGGCTAATAATGTTGTAGGAGGAAGTTTTCCTTTTCGTCGTATCGAAATGCCATTTTCCATTTCCCGAGTACCAAAATCAAGGTGTTTTGTGAAGCAACCACCAAATGGCTAATTCAACATGATACCACCCCATTTTTAAAAAACACTTGACCATCTTACATGGACAATAGCACAACCGGAGATTCTCAAACCTTTCCGTCCATCCCTGGTGAAAAAGACAAATTCCTGCCGAATCGGTATGAACTAGGTCTGATTTGATCTACAAGTACATGATCTGATGCTCATGATTTTTTTAAAAATAATTTTTAGACTCACAATATCATGTTTCTTCAGAGATCCAATGCAAGTTTAGCGAGGCTCCTCCCCTAGCTATGAACCTTAGTGCCCGTCGTTTTGACCATAGTTTGAAACGAGCATAAAAAAATTCAAAAATGATCTAAACAATGTAAAACCTTCACGTCGTATCAAATTATTTGAAATAGTTGCAACGAAAAATATCACACTTGGTATAATGATTGCATCTCGAAAAAACCTTCTCAGAAATGAGCTATCATGTTTGAGGTTTCATGGCTTTCAGGCCAAACGACCAATGTTATGGCCAGAATCGTGGCATAGTTCGTGATAATATGCCCATATTGTACACGCATGTGCATCATAGGATGTTGAACAATGTTGCAGGAGGAAGTTTTCCTTTTCATCGCAAGGGAAGCCCATTTTTCATTTTCTGAGTGCAAAAAGCATGGCGTTTTGTGAAGCAACCACCCAAGGGCTAATTCAACATCCTACCATCCCATTTTTCAAAAATACTAGATCACCTTATATGCACAATATCCCGACCGGGGGATCTCAAACTTTTTCGTCCACCCCCTGTGAAAAAGACAAATTCCTGCCGAATCGGTAGTAACTAGGTCCAATTTGAACTACAAGTACATGATCTAATACTCATGATTTTTTGAAAAACTCATTTTTAGACTCAAAATATACTATTTTATTAGATATCCGATCCAAGTTTAGCAAGACTTAAGGCCAAAATATTTGAATTCAAAACCCTAGTTTCAAAATCGTATTTTGGATTATGAATTTGTCCCCACCATGGACTAATGTGAGATCAGTAAATCCATTATTTTGAAATAACAAAAGTATTGATTATTAACAACATAGGAGAATATAACTGATCTTATAAAATTTTAGAGCCAAAAATCAATTTATTTGGACTTCTTATGAAAAAGATACAAAAGAATTAAGAAAATAGAAAAGAAAAAAAACATTCCTAAATGGACCACCGACCTGCCGGGTTCAAGGCCAATACCGCTAAGTAAAAAAGGCGGGAAGGCATGTGAACTCCCTTCGCCAAAGCCCAGGCCCAACAAATAACGTGGAAACGTTTATAAACTTGTAGCGTGAAAGTATAACCAAAAATAGTCGGTGGCCGGATGGTTAGACCATCCTGTCTGGTTGGCGGGGTCCTTGGTTCGATCGCTGCAAGCACCACCTTTTTTGCCATTTATTCGTGGATTTATCAAAACCCAAGACATAAATGTTGTATTAATAAAACAACTGTGCAACTGTAACAAGAATGACCGTGTGACTTGGTGGTTCTCAACGAGTGAGCATGGTTGCATGGTCGTTGGTTCGATTCCCTTATCCACCTTCTTTTTGCACCATTATTTTCTGAAAATGTTAGATATATATTGACACATGGATATACACATATACAAAAATTGACATATAGACATGCCACATAAGCATAATTGCTGATGTGGCCAGCTAGTTAATTCAATGTATATTATTTTAGACGATATGACGATTTAAATTGGTCATAATGGGGTATAAATAAGGCTCCAAGCTGTATCGTGTAGGTTATGACGATTTCACGTGATGAAATTATGACGATTTTGACATAAATCGTCATAATTCTTTAGGATTTTGACCTCTCCAAACAACGCATAACCATCTTGTGCGAAATCATCATAAATCTACGACAATTTCATTCCTCGTCACTATGAGAAGGTCACAAGTTAACACATTTCTTGTAGTGCGAGACTCGCTGCCTATGATGAAGATGATGCTGAAGAATCCAGGCACCTATCTGTGGACCTGCTCGAGGAAGTACACGTCCTGGCATGCCAGAGATCCGTCATCTACCAGCACAAGCTACGCAGCTAGCATAATCACCGTGTTAGGCATCACTCATTTAAAGTGGGGGATCTGGTGCTTTGCCTCAAGCAGAAAAAGTCGCACAAACTATCCCCGCCTTGGGAAGGACCGTTCGTCCAATGAACGCAAAGCGTAAGCAACATGACCCCGATGATGATTATCTGTAGACTAATCGGCCATGGAACATAGCACAACTACGTCCTTTTTACACTTAGCATGTTTATATTATGTAATAAGTATCTTATATGATCAATGAAATAAAGCATTTGGTTCACTCATATTTGCCGAGTCTTTTACCTCCTTTAGTATTCATTTTTGGATCATATAAACCATTTATGCGCAAGTTTGCATTTGCACTTGTGAAAAATCTGCCTACGGGGGTTAGCTTAAGTTTTCTATTGTTTTTATGTGGATTCCGGAGTAGTGACTTTTCGGTACTCAAAGCTAGCGATTTTGTTCTTAGGTTCTTGACCGTGCTATTAAGCATCAACACCTGAGAACATGGTTCTATGTTGCGAGTCCTTTGTCTCACGAAATGCCAAGCATAAGAACCACAATAATGGATAAGCCAACACTTGCTTAGAAATATCTACATGCTGGATATAGATAAGTAGCAGGAGGCTTGCAGCCAAGTTTTTCGCCTTACTTCTACAAGTTTTTCCACATACATACAAAAAATCATAGAGACACATTTAATACAATAAATGTTTATGACTCTGTTGCATAGGACTTCGATGCTGCATCATCAGTAACATGAGAGGCTACCCTGGAGAGGTCGTCAAACTTGGACGATCCGGGACTAGACTCTAAATCTGCTAGCTCATCATCCATCTCTTAGGCTAGCACGAAGACATCCATCTTGATGGGCTTGGAAATCTTGGTATCATGCCAGCGAGGGAGTTCCAAATAGCAGTGCTATCAATTTCATGCCCTTCCTCGTCAAACTTCGGCATACCAGAGGATATCAAGTCCATGTCGGCTTTGTCATAGTGTGCCTTCACCAAGGACAAGGCCATCCTTGCGGTAGACCGGATAGAGGATGCTTTCTAGCTCATTATTTTCTGGGTGGCTTGGCGGAGGATTTCCGAGTACTTGGTGACAGAGTCTGTCGTCTTGATGGTGATGTCCAGGGGCTGAGCGATCTCCTTGGCCTAGGTGATGGCAGTATTGATAAAGTTGCCGACGATAATCATGCATTCCTTTGAATCCGAATCACTTGCGCCCATGGTGGTTAAATCAATGGGAGCAGTGTTTTCATAAGAGACAAGGGTCATGAGTACAACATTAATATACATTTATCTGACTTACAAAATTGAGAAAGATGGAGGAAAATTACAGAAGATGCTGGTTTCATCTTGATGGCAGGTTTTCGCCAAGATGTCATGCTCCTTCTAAAGTTTTTTGTATGCCTCAAGGCCCCGAGAATTCTGCTATGCGGTAGCTTGGTTTTGCTCCTTGAGGTGTTCAATCTCCTTCTTCAGGTGCTGCATCTCGGTGTCTGCAGGTTCTTGCATAACCTTCATTGCCTCTTCATGCCCCTTGATAGCAGCACTTAGGTCTTTCTTCATGACTTTATTCTCATCAGCCATCTCTTGGATGTGCTTGGATTGCTCAACGATGTGTTTGGCCTTGGAAATGGTATTTGGAAGTCGAAACAAATACATCATGTGAGAATTCGGATGAAATGGTTATAAATGAAGGATTAGGGAACTGTTGGAGGAAAAGAAATGCTGGATATTTTTGATATGTTCCTTCAAAAGGTTGTTTTACCCTTTTCAAGATCCAACTCTTTTTGTAGCTTGGCATACTTCTCACTGGTAGCCTTCCTCCGGGTATTCTCATTCTACAAAGAGAAGAATACTTAGTTTCTCTGGAGCATCTAGTCGGAACTTTTCAGTTTCAATTAGAAGCTCGGGGGCTATAGTACCTGATTTTGATCTATGCTTAGCTTTCTCTAGAAGCGTCTAGTCGTAACTTATCAGTTTTAATTAGATGCTCAGGGGCTACAGTATCATATTTTAACTCATGTGTGTTTTCTCCTAGAGTATCTAACCAGAATTATTCATTCTACCTAGAAACTCGGGGCTACACTATCAAGTTTTACACTTAGTTCTTCTTTGGAGCACTCAGGCCATTAACTAATGGTTTTCCTCCTAAGAGCTCGGGGGCTACAGTGGGATATATTATAAAGTGAAATGTAAAAAGATCAAAGACTTACAATATCAATAATCTTGAGATTATTTGCCAAATTGGCATTTGCATCATGGAAGGTCCTAGCATTGTTATAAATAGCATTCCCCTTCTGAATAAGATCATCCAGGCTCAGCGTCGGAGCAGTTAGAGGCATGACAACTGAAGTAGCCGGAGGCATGGATGAAGCCCTAGCCGTCTCCTACGTTATCATAGTAGTTGATGGCATAGAGCTTACTGGCTTGGTTATTGCTGCTGCTGCCTTTGCTTTCTCCACCAGTTGTTTCCCTTCTTCAGTGACATCCTTAGCCAGAGCTTCAACCACTTTTGAAGAGGTACTCTCCTGTGTCGCCTGGCCACTAGGAGAAAGGTCCACACCAGCATAATTTGAGACATCTGGTGTTGGATCGATGTCAATCTCCACGGCGGAGGTCTTATGTGCGATAGGGGATGAAGTTCCAGCATAGCCTATTGTAGGCTTGATGGCAGGAGTCGGGGAAGCAACAGCAGGCAAGGACTTGGTTAGGATCTCGTGAATATTCTTAGAACCTCCAACATGTTTGGAGGTACGTTCCAAACTAGCACCGGATTTCTTCCTGAAACGTACAAAGTATAAGTACAGGAATGAGAAGGTGCAAAGTAAAGTCGGAGAATGAGTGTACTTACACCGCAGCATGTGCCTTGGTTAATGGGATGTCGGTGGACTTTTTCTTCTCTGGCTCTAAGGCGGCAGTGGATTTCTTGGACACTCCACTCTCCGATTTCTTCTTCTTGCCCTCGGCAACAACGTCAAAGGTGGAGCTCTTCTGCTTCCGCATTGCCGAAGCTGGATAATCCTTGGAGGTATCATCGTCGGACATGACCTGCACATCCTTCATCTTTTGATCTTAGGCCTGGGAGGCCATTTCTTCCTCTGCCAAGGTGGCCAGCTGATGTGTCAAAAGCATGTTAGATGGTTGATACACCCAAGTCGGAAACCTTAGAGTATATATAAAAGAAATAAAGGAAACATGGTTACCTCTGGGCATTTACCGCATTTGAACATGTCAAAGGTGATTTAAAAGCCACACTTCTTGTCCTTCACTTTGATGATGTCCTTAAGCCGGAGCTTGATGGATTCCTTGGAGAAGTTGTCCATAGAAATCCTCATAGGATCTTTCCTCTCCTTGGAATATTTATGCATCAGCTAGGCACGGTGCTGCAGAGGTTGGAACCTCCTTATGAACCAACATATGGCTAGGTCCAAGCCGGTTAGACCTCTGTCTACCAGCCATTCTATCCACTTTACGGTGCGAGAGGCTTCATCGTTGGATGGGAGGGGGCCTTGGGATCTCCAGGTGGGGGTCTTGGCGGTAGCTCCATCGACAAAGTGGGGGTACGAGTCTTGATGGCCAGCCAGAGGTATATCTGGGCTATAGAAGTATGCCCTTTTCTAGTTTCTGCAGGACTCATGGCCAACGATGTCGGGGAACCGCCGGTTAGGACGGATCATAAAGCTAATGGTTCCATAGTTGATCCTTGGACTCCCCAGACTCTCTCTTCATGGTGAAAAAGTAAATAAATAGATCTAACAGTTTTTCACGAGGGGTGACCTCGGCAATGTCCATGGTGAATGACTTAGGGTTTCATAGAAAAGAGAACGCTAGGGATTTCGTCGGATGTCAGGAAAACAGTGGAGTCAAAGTCGCCTGAATACTTGGAAATCGCACTATTACAAGTTGCCTGGGAGTTTTTCGGTACCCTCTCTTGGGCTTCTCCCGTCCTATATATAATAGGCCAGGTCTCAAAGCTATATGTGGATAGGTTTTACATACGTGCAATTACAATACCAACACAATGTCGGTTCATAGTCTCTTTCCTAATACAACTAGAGTCTTTGTCGGCTGCTTCCTTGGGTTATCATCTGAAATCTTCATGGGTCGTAAGCCTTTTACCCAGTATAGGATAGTAAATCATAAGCATCCGAGTAGTAGTACCTATGTTAGTAGCCCCCGAGAATCTACCTAAACGGTAGTTTCGGGTTGAGTCTCAAAGTTTCTTTTTCCCTTCTTTCCCTTTATTTTTGTTTCTTGATTTTTAATTTTATAGAGAGTTTGGTACAACGAGTCTGATGCTTCCGATGGATCAGGAATCAGTTAGTTGCTCCTGGGTGAAAACAAGGTTGTCCTACATCAAATTCAAGTCCCTAGGCTCGAATTCAGAATTTACTACTAGCGTAATTCAGTTCAAGCCACTGAGGTCTTATCGAATACTGAATTCCAGTTTCTAATTTATCGGGTACCCAACGCGTCCGTCGGGATTTTTCATCGTATCGTTGATACAGATATTTTACTGGTACAGCGCATTCTTGTGCGATTACCAGGCCATACAGGACGAATCCTGGGGTCTTACCTTCATGTTTTTGAACATGGCATTCGGATTTTTGTTGCGTCCAGTGCGATTCGAGATTTTTTGTTTTTTGGCTGAGGATCTTTTTGTTTTCTGTAACTACTCCTGATAGGAGTATCTTTTGAAGAATTTTTCATTGGACTTTCTTTATCAGGTGCACGCCAGCGCTCCTGATAGGAGTATCCCCCGAGGATATGTTCGGATGTATGTATCAGCACATAGGCTCGAAAAGATGGATTTATGGCGCCAGTGTTTCTGTAGATTTTGTCGGGTGCACGACCAGTGCTCCCGATAGGAGTAGCCCCCGAGGGTACAGTCGTAATATTGTATATTCGATTGTATTCTCAAGTCTTCTCATGGAGGAATTTACTTCGGCTCCAATTTTATTTTTTTTGGGTCATATCTCTTATAGCGAGTCGCAGTTTCTGCTCTGTCTTGCTGTGACGCCAGAAATGACGTATTTTATGCTGTTAATTTCTAGAAGACACGTCCTGATGAGACGTTTCGAACGTCGGGCCATGCGGAAGTAATGATGATGCCTAGTAGCATATTCAGCGGAGTGTTTTGACTGCACGTCCCCTCTCTGCACGAATATCGAGGCGTCACGCGTTGTCCTCTATTTTTACTACGACAATAACTTCTTTAGATTTTTTTCCTTTACAGAATCTCTTTAACATGTGTCACCACCATGTGATCTTTTGTCGGTTCGATTTTGCATCAAACGGTCCGAACTTCATACCTTTGCTCTTTATAAGGGGAAGGAGATTTGTTTTACTGTTTTTACCTCACCTTCCTTGGCTCCATCTTCTTCCTTGCGCTCTTGCCCCCTTGCGAACTCCTGCTCTATGCTCATGGTTCTCTTTCACTGCCATGGGCAAAATTAAGGTGGGGACTTCCACTACGGCCGCGGAGGCCACTAGGAAGAGGGCCGTCGGATGGGCTCCTTCCAAGTGTACAGTGCGGGATCTCCGTGAGGCACGGAACTCCGTCCATCTGGCGGAGGGTACCCTAAAGCTCCCTGGAGACGAAGCTACTCCCATCCCCGAGCCCGGCTGGAGGGTAATGTTTCTCTCCTTTCTACTCTGCGGCCTTTCTCTTCCTGTCTATGAATTTCTTCATGGTCTTCTTTATGTCTATGGCGTGCAGCTGTATCAGCTCACGCCGAACTCTATCCTCCATGTTACTTGTTTCGTCACTCTCTGTGAATGCTTTCTCGGGATTCATCCCCATTGGGGCCTGTGGAAGCATTTCTTTTATGTTCGCTGTAACGCCACTAACACCATTGACCATGACATTGGTGGCGCTATTTTCTCTGTTCGCTCCAACGTATATTATTTTGATTTTAAGATCACTGATTCTATCCAAGCTTGGAAGTCTAAGTGGTTTTATATCAAGGATCAACTAGTTCGAGGGCAGTCTT
Source organism: Avena eriantha (assembly GCA_910589775.1). Taxonomy (NCBI): domain Eukaryota; kingdom Viridiplantae; phylum Streptophyta; class Magnoliopsida; order Poales; family Poaceae; genus Avena; species Avena eriantha. The sequence continues at coordinate 511,561,768 of OU342743.1, forward strand.
TCGGTTTAGCCCCCTTTGATCCTAATAAGACTTGACTCCTGGGATCAACGTCCTTCTGCCAAAGAAATGGTGGAAATCCAGCCCTATCTTGATTGCATTTCAAAACTGCGGCATGAAGTTGGCAAGAAGAACCATCTTCCCGAGGTAAATTCCCTTTGCATCCATCTTTCCTCCCTTTGCATCCATCTGGATTTCCACCATATCAATAACTGGTGCTTTTTCCATGTCTTCTTTTTGTGTAGGATTTGGATCATTTGTGCTCTCTTCCTCCTCCTCCCCTGGAAGCTGTGAGCCCCCTATCCATTCTTTCGCATCCGACGATCTCCCTGTGACTGGGCCTGCCACGGACGAGGAGATGGATTTTTCTGCTTCTAATTTTTCATCGAAAACGCAATCCCTTATGTCGGCTCGCTCTGGGGATTTTCGCATGGAGCGTGCTAGTGATAAGAGCAAACGCTCTTGCACTGTAGAAAAGGCCGAAGACTCGGATGCCTCAACTGCTTCCAAACCCTTCGATGCTGCTCCAGTTTCGGCTGCTCCTGCCCAGATGAAATTGTTCCGCTTTGCGCAGGATGTATCTTCGTAAGTGTTTTACTGCTTCTTTACTGCTTTATCGGGTAGTTCTGTTGTTGATGCTTTCCCAATTTTTTGGTTCTTTTCTTTTGAACTGATGGTGATGATGAAGATCCTCCCGCGTATCCTCTTCGTACGTCTGTTGCCTGTTCTGCAAAGAAATCCCCTCCACTGTCGATGGAGTCGAAGGAAATGCTCGTGTCTTCTGTGGAGAAGATTATCCAGAAAGATGTTGCCACTTCCTCAAGGCCGCCGCCGCAAAAAAGCAGGAAACGGCTGGTAAACGTGTGGCGATATCTGAAAATCCTATTGATGTGGATATGAAAGATGTAAGTCAATCTATATTTCAGAATTTTTTTGCCCGTAGCTTCTTTTTATTTTTCCTGATATCCCTTGATGTGATGTTCTTCTTCAGCCTTTGATGCGCGAGATGGTCGACATGGCCTAGCGTTTTATAAAAATCCACGATGAAGGCAAAGAACTGAAGGGTATATCCTATTCATCTTTAGGAATTCTTTGTGTGTTTTTCTTCTCCACTTTTCATGATTTATATGTGCAGCTGCTGCCAAGGAATCCGGAGTTATTCGGGACGAGGCGATGAAGCGTGCCGATGATCTGGAGGCCAAACTGCGGGTTGCTGGGGAGGCTTTGGAGGAGGCCAAGAAGAAGGCGAAAACTAATGTTGAAGAAGTGGCCAAGCAAGCCGTTATTCGAGATGAAAATCTTCGGGAGCGCCTGGAGGCCCTCAATGCTTCTTTGACCCGTAAGTTTTTTGTCTTGTGTGGATTTATTTCATTTCTTTTCTTTGTTCATCAATCTTTTCCTTTTTTATTTTCAGAATTGACTAGCTAGAACCTGACGTTGCACGAAGGTAAGAAGGTTGATCCTTTGTCGGATGTTGTTAGCACCTTGGAGGCCAACAGTGTTCATGGGCGCAACCTCGTTGTCCGCTCCCGCCGTGCCTTCAAAAGCCTTCATTCTGAAGTTTTTCCAACCAAGGAGGTGCCAAATAACTTGAATGATCTTGTCACCGTCTTTGGTGCCAACCCCAGCCCCCTTGTTGGTTATAGACTGGTCAAGTCGAAGAGTGGTGCCGAAACTTTGATGGCACTAGCAATCACGCACGGCGAGAAGGTCGACTGGGAGAAGGTTAGCTGATCTGTCCCAGTCACCTCCAATGGCCAATAAGTTGACTTGAAGCCTTATGTTAAGAGGACCACAAAGTATTCCCGGCTACTTTTGGGCCTAGGCTCAGGCTCGGAGAAGATGGTTGCCCCTTCTTCAACGGGCGCTCCTTCTTTGGCTGCTCCTGTCGTTCTTGTAGCTATTGCTCCTTCTGCTAGTGCTACTTTGTCTTTGAAGAAAACTACTTCATAGGCTATGTTTTTGTAGTTTTATTGTGTGTCCCTTGCTGTCACTATAATGAACCTTTAACTTATCTAGCTGTCTTTTGCTTCCTTTTTACAAGAAAGCAACTATTGAATATATGTGTATGAGTTTGTTTTTGTATGCTGAACATTTCATATATTTCGTGCCTCGCCAGATTTTGAATGAATCTTCGGCTCCTTCTGGGTCCGCGAAATTATCGGATGCAATTTGGTCCTCATCTGTAGTGGGCGCAACCAATACCGCCATTGTGCGTACGATGAACCCGCCGTTGTACGCTAAAAAAATTGAGCAGGTGAAAAAACTTGAAGGAAAACTTTGGGTTGTTCAGTCAATGGTGGATGTTGCCCAATCTAAGACACGCCAAGCCCTCGATCGCAAAGCTTTTTTCTTGGAAGAAATTTCCAGGGCAAGTGAGAAGTTGTTGTGTATGTCTTCTTTCTCTTTCTTCTACTGCTTCTTCTGGCTTGCAGGAAGTCAATGTTTTCTCCCTGTTTTGTAGGCATTCGATTGTGCGAGAGGGAGGAAACCCAAGTCTGCGCAACCGAATGCAAGCTCTTGTGTCTGCCTCCCGAACTTTTGAGACAGATTTTTGGACTGATCATCGCCGTGCTTATGATGTGGCATTGCTTCAAGACCGCCTATCATAGGTGGAGCGGTTTGTCGATTCCTGCCGTAGATCGCTGGCCCTTGTTTATAATGCCATGTTTCCTCGGGATCCTCAACCTCAGACCTTGGCGGATTTACTTGCGAAGTTTCGACAAGGTGAAAGGATTCATCATTTTGTGAAGCTTCAACTTGTGGCGGGTGCCAAGCTTGCGCTTTCTTGGGTACATGCACATCATCCGATGCTAGACTTGGATGTTGTATCTTCGGGGCTACCTCCCCCTTCCGATGGTGGCCTTGTTGTTATGGCGCCTCATTATGCCGTTGCTCATAGACCAGCCATTAGGGTTGCTCGAAGATGCTTAGAGGCAGACGAGGATTTTTTTGTTAATTTGGCTGTCTGACTGCTTGCTAGTGCAACCTTGTACTTTGTAGAAGAAATACTGTATAGAGCTACTTTATACTTGACAAAAAGGTCGTATGTTTTATACGAGATTTTGATTGTATATTGTATTTTTGTTGAGGATTCGATGAACTGATGTCGCCCTTCATGTGCTATAGAAATTTGTATGTTGAGAAGTACTTTATTTATTCATTGGTAAACATAAATGGATACATTGCATGGGAATGATCGCCTGGCCGTTGGCCTTTATTGGACATAAAGTGCGTCAAAGTGACACTTTTTCTTTAGGAACTTCGGCTTATATCATTAAGGTTCTTCATTATGCCCCGTGCTGGTATGCGGGGTGCTCTTGTCTTTTCGACAAGTGCGCTGTCCTATGCGGGACCTATAGTGGAGGCCGTATAGGACGGTTCTACCGGTTCGTTGTGCATTTGCTCTTCCGATGATTGCTTTTTGTGGGTGTGCCTTCCGTGTAGTAGTTCCTCATCCGCTATTTCTAGCAGTCCAAGTTTTGTCTCCATCTCGAAAGATTCTGATATTTTGTTGAATTCTAGATCGTAGCTGTCCGAGCGACTGAAGCTTCCTTTTACTGTTATGACCCTGTTGGGGGCTGGCATTTTGAGCACCAAGTATGCGTAGTGAGGTACTGCCATGAATATAGCGAAAGCTGGTTGTCCCAGGATCATATGGTACTAAGATGGCCAGACCATGACTTTGAACTCTAGCTTTTCGCGTGTGAAGTTATTTTTTGATCCGAACACTATGTCGAGATGGACTTTGCCCAATGGAATTTTAGCTTTTCCTAGAACTATCCCATGGAAAGTTGTGTCTGTAGGTACTAGATTTGTCATGGACCAATTCATTGCCCGTAGAGTTTTGGCGTAGATCAGGTTGATGCTGCTCCCTACATCCAAGAAAATCTTGCCCATGTCGAACCCGCCGATTTGTGCTTCTACTATTAGCGCTGACTGGCCTGGTCGAGGAACCTGTAGTGGATGATCATCTCTACTGAAGGTAATTTCTTGTTCTGACCAATGGAGATAGTCAGGTGTAGGAGGTGGCTTTGTTACTGCCATGTTTACTTGCCTAGTGATCAACTTCTATGTTCTGTTGGAGGGTCTTTCCTTTTGGATCATTAACATTGCTCCTTTTGACCTATGATATTCATCGTCTTGATGTGTTGTGTTTTGTGGCTGTCCTGCTGGCGGGTGCCCTTGCGGTGGCGGTGGCGCGCCAATAGCCAAAGCGCTAGGCACAATAGTGTAGCCCTGGTTTGCTGCTTCGGTTGCCCTTGCGTTGCATAGCTCTTGCATTTTTAAGAATGTTCGATAGTCCTTTAGGAGGTGATTTGATTGTATTTTCCCTATCGAGTCAACGTATAAGTGCATATTGCATGGGCCGTCCAACATTTGTCATGCTGACATAGGTGGGTCTTGATTCATCGGCTGGTATTGTTGTTGCGGCTGGCCTCCTCCAATGTTGTCCCTGTTACCACGATATCCGTTGTTGTAATCGTCGCTTCATCGGTTGTCCCCTCTAGAGAAACTGGCTGCAATGTAACTTGGTGTATTGTACCCATCGTTGGTTCGTCGTCTTTGATCATTATTACGCCTGTCCCTATCTTCTTCAGGTGAACATGCTCTTTTGTTGTGTATTGCATCCTCTCCATCGGCCCAATGATTGGCTATGTCCATCAGCTATGAAATTGTTATTCGCTTGGTTCATCCTAGTTCTTCAATAAATTCCTGCCGACGAAGTCCATCATTGAAGGCGTCGATTTCTCTTTCATCGGATATGGCTTTAGCTGAATTTTTTATGATGTTCCACTGTTGGACGAAAGCCCGTACTGATTCTCCTGGCTTTCTTGCAGGCCCACAATTGCTCCAAAGACGTGGGTCGCTTGAATGTGGACTAGAAGTTTCTAATAAATTTGTCCTCAAGATAGTTCCAACTGTTGATAGAATCTTCGGGTAGTTGTTTTAGTCAAGAACGTGATGCGCCGGTTAGGTGCAGCTGCAAGCTTTGCATTGCGGTAGCTTTAGAGCCACCTTGTAACTTGACGGTTGCCAGATAATCTGTCAGCCAAGCTTTGGGTTCTTGGAGACTATCATAATTTTGATGATCTTGAGGTAATTTAAAGTCTTTTGGTACCGGAGTCTTGCGAACCCGTCGGGTAAAGCAACTGGCTCCGCATAGTTCTTGCTCTTCCTCGCTTTCACCGTAATGGTATCTTTGGGTGCTACGCTCTTCTCTAGATCGGTCGATCCTTCGTTGTGTGATATTGTTTCTTGCATCGCTTCACGGCTCTGATTCTGAAAAGTGGACCCGATGTGGCGATTGTGATCACCGGGTGTGACCTCCTTGCCGAGGGCTGCTGCGACAGCGCGGGGATCTGTCGAGTTGCCGCGTGGTTCCTTGATCTGCGTGCACGAGAGATGCTCCTACCATGCTGAGATTCATCAGGGTGGAGTGGTGGAGGGTCGCGCGAGGATCGTCGGGTGCGGGCTGAGTTGTGATTAGATATGTTTGTGCGGCCATAATGGCTACCTGGGCTGTTTTTGCCTTGATGTTTCTAGCCTGGTCTATTGACATGAATGATAGATCAAGGTCTCGAATTAGTCCGCTCCTCTCTGCTTCGGGATGTTCTACAACCGAAATGTTCCTCTCCTTAGTGATGCTCCTCCTATTACGCTCCTTGGTCCTCGAGTGGAGGATAACTGCGCCGTCGTAGGCTAGATTCGTCGGCTAATCTTTCGCTATCGTCGAGTTGTCTTTGCATCTTTAGTAGGTCTCTTTTCTTGTGATGGAGTAAATATTGATATGCTAATAAATCTTCGTGAGTGGCGTCCGTTGTCATTGGAACCCACCCAAAATTGATGCCCTTGCTTTTTGCCATGCGCTAGCTGGTAAGCTGAGAGTTTGCCTCTCACCTCTACATGGTTCTTCGTCCTCTCGATTTACACGGTTGACTGTTGGGTCTCCCCTGTTTCCTTGGATTCCTTCGTTGTCGTGATCTCCTGCATTGTGGCTTGAAAGAATATCATCGGGGTTAAAAATTGGGTTACTGTTGGAGTCTTGCTAGGTCGAGGCGTCTCCGATGATCATGCATACTTGGTGTTGAGTGATATATGAACTGGTGATGTCATCGTCTGAACCAAGGGAGACACTGTTATGTGAACCAGTGAAGTCCATTAGTTTTTGTTCTTGGTAGATTTCTGCCATCCTAATTCTGAAGTCGATACTTTCGCCACTTTCTTCGGGTCTGGTATTCGTCAGGCTTGCTTCGCACGGTGGGGTTAGCTATGGATCTGATCTGAAGGAGAGATTGTCGTAAAGACCATCAAGGTCCAGAAGATCCGTCTCGATTTGCTCGTTTTATTCGCCTGCTTCGATATGTGTTGTGGAGTCCATGGACGATCCGACGGATGCTGCTGGTACCGCTGTAGGCGTAGGTTTTTCCACCGACGGTTCTGATGTGATCAGGGCCGAAGGGTGCGATTCTTGCATGTCTTCTACTTGGAAGTGGAAGCTTCCGATGATTAGATCGGATCCGCTGTTGAAATCGGCGGGTACCAATACATGGGTGGGCGGGTGTGGATGTACTTTTGTCGGGTTGATGCTTGGTGGAGAGCAGTCCGCCGAATCCATGGTTCCAACATTCAGAATTCCCACAGACGGCGCCAATTGATGAGGGGTGACCTCGGCAATGTCCATGGTGAAGGACTTAGGGTTTCGCGGAAAAGAGAACGCTAGGGATTTCATCGGATGTCAGGAAAATAGTGGAGTCAAAGTCGCCTGAATATTTGGAAATCGCACTATTACAAGTTGCCTGGGAGTTTTTTGGTACCCTCGCTTGGGCATCTCCCGTGCTATATATAATAGGTCGGGTCTCAAAGCTGTATGCGGATAGGTTTTACTTACGCGCAATTACAATACCAACACAATGTCGGTTCATAGTCTCTTTCCTAATACAACCAGAGTCTTTGTTGGTTGCTTCCTTGGGCTATCATCTGAAATCTTCATGGGACATAAGCCATTTACCCAGTATAGGGTAGTAAAACATAAGCATCCGAGTAGTCGTACCTATTTTATTATCCTTCACACAAGGCTATGTAATTGCTAAGTGCTAGGATGCTATTGGGAGAAAGGTTATGGGGGGAGAACCCGGAAGTGTTTCGAGACCTCAAGGAAGAAGTCAGAGACTGGGAGGGATACGCGGCGTACTATCTAAGACTTGAGGTATACCTTTTCTCCAGCTTGGGGAGAAGGGATGACCTTGCCGGCTGAAGCTGGCCACCATACCAGGTCCTCCGCCGAAGGGAGGTATGCTTCAGCGACAAGTTCCTTCAGGTGCTCCACAGAAAGCTCACAGCCCCTCCAGACTCCCTTGTGAGAATCAACCTCCTCCTCCATGGCTTCATGCGCCGCCCATGTTTGGTTGTCACCGGTGGTCTCCTCCAGAGTAGAGAAAGGCACCACCACTCCCTCTAGTGGAACGGATACGCCCTTGGACGACTTGATGCCTCGGGATCCGCCACCGTTGACGGAGTGCTGTTGCTGCTGGCCATTTGGTAGATTGGTGGAGGAAGGGGAAGGGAGGTTTCTTGGCTAGGGTTTTCTCGCTGGGAGATTGAACTGTCGCGCGGCGAGAGAAATAAGGCAATGTAGGGCAGAATGCAGGTAAAAGAGATTTCTCTGGCCACGGTAAATATTTATAGCTCATGGCATCAAGATCCATGTGTGGGAGATCTAACGGGTGCAGCGTCGACAACGTATGTGCGAATGTGCGCGGTAATTTTGCCACGTCCCCCATTTTCTGCCTAACATTTCGGATTTTACGCGCGAGGAAAATCGCTAATGATTAAACCACTTCCATATGTGAGTTTCCGGAAAGCATGGCTTATATCCTATGTCATCCTACTAACCGTTGCAGTGGAGTAGTCACGTCTGAAGATTCCACTGAAGGCGGACACTATCCGACTCTGGAAAAGAAGACTTGGAGAATCTCTGACTTACGTATTGAAGACAGAGAGGATTGCAGGGTTCTTTGGGAGAACTTCGAGATATTGCTTGAGGAATTACCAGCATCACCTAGACGGAGCATTCAAGACCAAAGGGAAAGACGGCGCAAGATCTCAAAGTCCTCCGGGGCCTACTGTTGGGGATATGCTAAATGGGTATCACCATTGCATGTCTCAAATCCGGATAACCCGGGTGGCCCACAGTTGGTAGCATGGCCCATGGCCTACTGGGCGTCCAGTTACACGGATCCAGAAGGGAGGCCCATGCCGAGAGAAGGAAGGCTATAGTGCAGTTACCGACCAACCCAGATCCTTGGAGTACAAGTAGTTAGTATTAGTGTAGGACTCTGTAACATGTCCGGCAAGGTCTTTCCCTGTAATCCTAGGTTCTAGAACCTTTATAAGCCGGACCCATGGGAGCGTTTAGGGCAACAATCATAGTGCCTAGCATAACACCTCGCACATTGAACCGATCCCTGTAACTCAGCGTATTGCCATTATAGTGATTTATAGTAGGAGTAGAGTTTCGACACTGTTGTGGGACTTGAACTTCGATAAGCTTTGTTACCTCGTAACCGTCAATGCATCGCCTTCCCGTACCTCTCTAAACATGCTTTGTGAGGACCCCTCCATGGCGTACTCGTCAGCAATACCATGACACTTGACGAACCCTCCGGGATATCGGCATGGACACTACACCATCTTGCATCGGGTGTCAGCTTCACATCAACTCCATCACACACACAAGCACCACATAATTGATACGTCCATTTAGCATCACTATTCTATATCATAATTTACTTTTATTCATTGATATATTTCATATTAAGAGATGATACTTATGTTATTTCATTTGTTTTTGCCTCGTTGATGACTTTTGGAGCATGGACCTCTGGAGTCAGAATTCTGATGGAAAAGGTGTTATTTGGAGGCAAAATTCGGGAAAATATATGGAAAATCCTATTTTCCAGAAGATGAAGGAAGCCAGAAGGAGGAGTGGAGATGGGCCACGGGGGCCCACACCACCCCCTGGCGCGGGCCAGCCTAGGCCGCGCCACCAGGTGGTGTGGCCGCCCTGGTCCACCTCTGGCTCTCCCCTCCGGCGTATATAATCCTCTCGAAACCCTGATACTCAAGGGGCGACCACAGAAAGATTATGCCGCCTCAACGGGGCGGAAAACACCGAGAGAGAAAGATCTCTCCGGCAGACAGAATTCTGCCGGGAGAATTCCTTTCCGGAGAGGGGAGATCGTCGTCATCAACACCACCATCAAGCTGGAATTCATCGGGATCATCATCATCATCACCATCAGCACCCTCATCACCATCTCCATATTCCTGTAACAATTGGGTTGAATCTTGCATAGTTCTTAGGGGAAACTTTCCCGGTGTTGATTACTCCTTGTAGTTGATGCTATTGAGTGAACCGTTGAATTATTGTTTATGTTCAGATTGTTATACATCATTATTCCATCTCTGAGCATGATCCATATGATGTCTTGTGAGTAGTTTGTTTTGTTCTTGAGGACATGGGAGAAGTCGTGTTGTTAGTATTGGAGTTGTGTTGAGAAAGATTCAATAGTTTTATATTTAAGTTGTGGTGTACTTCTTTCAGTGGTATCATGTGAACGTCGACTACATGACACTTCACATATATGGGCCTAGGGGAATGCATTGTGTATTTGGCTACTAATCGTAGGGGTTGCCGGAGTGATAGAAACCTAAACCCCCGTTTGGAAACCATTGCACAAGGGACGTTAGGGTCTTAGAGTTTAAAGCTATGGTTAGGTTTCTACCTTAATTACTTTCTTGTACTTACGGATGTTTGCAAGGGGTATAATCACAAGCATGTATTAGTCCTAGGAAGGTCGGTACATTAGCACAGGTTCACCCACACAACACTTAGCAAGCTAAAGAGGATTAATCAACTATATGAAGCGAAAGCACTTGACAGAATTCCCATGTGTCCTCGAGAACGTTTGGTCATCTTAAGTAATATACTCGGCTTGTCCTTTGCTGAATAAATGATTCGGCCACTTGCTGCATTTATTCTTATTGTCTTTTATTTAATCGTACTTTATTTACCTGCATTATCAAAAAACCCTAAAAATCTGTTTGCTAAGTATTTACAGAGAAATCCTGCTCCAAGCCACTAGCCAGCACCTTCTGCTCCTCGTTGGGTTCGACACTTTTACTTATCGAAAATACTGCGATATACCCCCTATACTCGTGGGTCATCAAGACTATTTTCTGGCGCCGTTGCTGGGGAGTGAAGCGCTATTGGAGAGTGGAACTGGTAAAGTAAACTTCTACTGTGAGTATTGTTTATTTCTATTAGTTGCTTTATTTTCATTATGGATAATTCGCTGAGTTTTTTATTTCGCAATGCTACTACCACTGCTAAGGTAGTAGATGAACCACCACCTTCGGAGTATGATACTTTTAAAATACCTACAAGAATTATTGATCGTGTTATGGATAACTACTATGTTGGGGATGGAACTGTCCATCCCAGTGATCATTTTCTCTTTATACATGAATTATGCGGGTTGTTCAAGTGTGCAGGTATTACTATAGATCAAGTTAAGAATAAGTTATTCTCATTATCACTGAAAGGAAGAGCTGAGGAATGGTATAAGTTGTTGAAGAATGGTCAAGCTCTTGAATGGGAGGAAATAGTACCTCTCTTTTATTCAAAGTTTTATCCTCCTAGTGAGATTCATAAAGATCGGAATCAAATATATAACTTTTGGCCTCTTGATGGAGAGAGTACAGCTCAAGCTTGGGGGATATTGAAGTTACTAATGCTCAAATGTCCCATTCATGAGCTCCCCAACAATATTATTATCAATAACTTTTATGCAAGGCTTTCTCTTCATGATAAGGATTTATTGGATGCCTCTTGTGCTAGATCATTCACTCGCATGGAAGAAGAAGATAAATGGAATCTTCTGGACCGTATTCAATACAATGCTGAAGCATGGGAGAATGACAAAGGTAGAAAGTCAGGTATAAATTATGATTATGAATGCATTGAATATTTTATGGGAATTGATGACTTTCAAAATATTAAAAATGCTTATGGTCTAGACTCTCAAGCTATTGCTACTTATTTTAAGGCTTTTTCTTCCTACATTGAAGTGCCTAAAAAGAAGTGGAATAAGTATCATGAACCTTATAAAGATATTGCTAAGAGTGTTCCTGCAAGAAATACTGAAGTTTATACTACTAATCGTGTTTTACCTATTACATTGAGAAAATGCCTTTTCTAGTTAAGATAAAGGAACATTCTATGATAGATAGTATGGTTAATGAAAGTACAAATAAAGCTGTTGAACCTGATAAACAAATGGTTGATGAACTTATAATAGCAAATATGAAAGAGTTTGTCACTAAATCTGTAGAAGAGGGACACACTATCCTTGGTAAGGATAACTCTAATATTATTTCGCAAAGTAGTGTTATGAGAACTAGTATTCCTGTGTTTTCTATTAGAATTAGTGATCATTGTTACGATGGTCCTTGTGATAGTTATATTTTTAAGTTTATGCATAATACTGAAAGTTACTATGAGAGAGGGAAAAGTGTTCTTATGCATCTCAATAATATCAAGTTTCCTCATTTTATGCTGAAAGTTTTTATGTTGCACTTGTTTTGCCTTCCTATGCCAGTAGCCTCTGGTTTCAACAACTTGTTTGTTTTCAAAATTTCCTTGAATAGGAAGTGGGTTAGACTTAAATGTGTGTATTTTTGCTTCTTAATGCTCTCTTTCACTTCAATTCATATTCCTATGTGAGCAACATTGAAATTATCATGCCCATCTTAATGGCTATAAAGAAAGAGCTTTTTGGGAGACAGCCCAGTTTATTTTTGCTTTTAGTTTGTTTTTGTTTCTTTGAGTCTTGGAAGTTATTACTCCGGTAATAACCTCTCCTTATCCTTTTTGTTTGGTTTTTGTGTCAAGATCGACCTCTAATGAGAGAGAAGTAGGATTTGGGGAAGTTGTTGTCCCGAAATAGATTTTTGTACTTCACTGTAAAAATTCGTTAGACATCTCTGTATGTCGGATTGAGCTGTACTTTTTTGTGCTTCTGCCCCACGTTATTATTTAACTTTTGTTAGTTTTGCACTTTTTGATTTGAGCAACAGAAGATTTTCTAAAAAATTTATCTTTACCTGCTGGTCTGTTTTGACAGATTTTGCCACTCTTGCATTTGCTTCTTTAATCGATCTCCTTTTTGGATTATTTTTGGGTTTTCAAAAAGAGTTGCTACAGTAGCTTATGTTTTGATGGTTTTCAGTTGAAATTGGTCTCAAAAGGTTTTATCACTTTACTTATACTAATGTTGCTAATGAGAACTGTGTGAAGTTTTGTGTGAAAGAAATTTCCAGGTTAGTGGAGATAATGGTGTAATAAGGAAGTGAAAGGTTTCATGACTCAAGTAATAAGTGTATGAAGATGAAGATATTGATATTACTCAAGTGGTGACTCCGGAAGAATCTACTAAATACCAAATTTAGAGACCTGTAGAGTCTGTTTTCAAATAGGTAACAGTTCTGGTAAGAAAAGTTCCGCGAAAATACTATCCAACTATATTTTTGCAGTTTTTAGCCAATAAGGAAATCTACGAAGCGAAAGAGGGACGAAAACGGAGCCAGGGTGGCTCACACCACCCTATGGCGCGGGCCCACCCCTGGACGCGCCACCAGGTGGTGTGGCCACTCCAGACTCTGTCTCCGGCCCGTTTTCTCCCATTACATTCCTTTTGTTATGAAACTTCGTAATATATAATCCCCCGTATCCCCTGAGGTTCATATATCGTGTTTTCATCATGTTTTGGTTTCGATCTGTTTTTGATAGGTAGATTCCCAGATTTGGAGCCACAATGTCTTCCTCTGGATCAGCCAAGGAAGATTCCTTAGAGGATATCATCAACCCATATATGAGAGAGTTGAAGATTCATCCCAAGGAGTTGTTGCTTGAAGATGGGGAGGTCAATATAAAAGCGGTTCAAGTCCCTAAAGGTGAAGGAGGTCTAGAGGAAAGGATGGAAGCACTGGAGCAAGAAGTCTTTAGGTACAAGAAGATGGCGGAACGCGAAGTGCATATCATCCATAAGATTTGTTCCGAACTCATCGCCGAGCACCAAAAGGAGACTGCTGAGCTCAAAGATGAAGTCCTCTCACTCCGCCAAACAACCAACGAACTGCAAGCACAGCTCTATGACGTTCAAAATCAAAATTGTGAGTATGAGGTTAGGTTTAAACGCATAAGTGTTGTTGCAAGTTTCAGGATGCTGGAGACCACGATGTCCTTCCCGGAGAGGGGAGATCGTCGCCATCAACACCACCATCAAGCTGGACTTCATCGGGATCATCATCACCATCATCACCATCATCACCATCATCACCACCATCATCACCATCATCACCCTCATCACCATCTCCATATTGTTGTATCAGTTGGGTTGAATCTTGCATAGTTCTTAGGGGAAACTTTCCCGGTGTTGATTACTCCTTGTAGTTGATGCTATTGAGTGAACCGTTGAATTATTGTTTATGTTCAGATTGTTATACATCATTATTCCATCTCTGACCATGATCCATATGATGTCTTGTGAGTAGTTCGTTTTGTTCTTGAGGACATGGGAGAAGTCATGTTGTTAATAGTGGAGTTGTGTTGAGAAAGATTCAATAGTTTGATATTTAAGTTGTGGTGTACTTCTTTCAGTGGTATCATGTGAACGTCGACTACATGACACTTTACCTATATGGGCCTAGGGGAATGCATTGTGTATTTGGCTACTAATCGTAGGGGTTGCCGGAGTGACAGAAACCTGAACCCCCGTTAGAAAACCATTGCACAAGGGACGTCAGGGTCTTAGAGTTTAAAGTTGTGGTTAGGTTTCTACCTTAATTACTTTCTTGTACTTACGGATGTTTGCAAGGGGTATAATCACAAGTATGTATTAGTCCTAGGAAGGTCGGTACATTAGCACAGGTTCACCCACACAACACTTAGCAAGCTAAAGAGGATTAATCAACTATATGAAGCGAAAGCACTTGACAAAATTCCCGTGTGTCCTCGAGAACGTTTGGTCATCTTAAGTAATACAACCGGCTTGTCCATTGCTGAATAAAGGATTGGGCCAGTTGCTGCATTTATTCTTATTGTCTTTTATTTATTCGTACTTTATTTACCTGCATTATCAAAACCCCCTAAAAATCCGTTTGCTAAGTATTTACAGAGAATTCCTTCTCCAAGCCACTAGCCAGCACCTTTTGCTCCTCATTGGGTTCGACACTCTTACTTATCGAAAATTCTGCGATACACCCCCTATACTTGTGGGTCATCAATCACCATCACAGTTGGAGCAAAACTTGGCATAAGTAAACCAGCACGCCACGAACTTGTACACACCGACAAGGACATGTACTCATAGAGGAACATCAGAAAAAGCCTCGACGGCAATGTACTTGGAAGCGGGGCAAGCAAGGTCGGAGGTCGGGGTAGGCGCAACGCTGTAGAGACAACATCGTCTGGCGGGATGAGGTAGAGCAATGGATGGTCGGATTTGGTAGACGAAGCTGACCGAGAGGCACCACTGAGGAGAAGGCCGACGACAAGGTCGAAGGCCTACCAAAGAGGGAGAGGGGTTTCGCCAGCGGTGGTCGAGGTTGCTGCCGCTGCAAGGGTCTTGCACTAGGGCTCGTGGAGACAGGATTGGCCGATGGGGGTGGCTCACAAGCTTGAGTCGAGGGCAGGAGCACCTTGCAGGGGCTAGGAGAGGCGAGCTCCTAGCGGAGCTCAGGGCGAGGTCAATGGTGGCTCGAGAATAAAGAGGAGACAAATAAAAGAAAGGGAAGTAGTGTCGAATAAAATAGGTTTTTGATTAAAATACTTTTATGGAAAAAATGTATGATGATGTCATGATGATACATAAAATAAAAACAACATGCATTATTATAATTAGGATTTTCCCGGGGTTCTAGAGGTGGCCTCCCTCTTGGACTGGTTTCTTCCGGGCGGCCCATTTAGTGGAGGTTGCCTCTTAATAATTATTTTAAATATTTTATTTAATATAGTAATTCATAATTAATACATATAAATGCATATTTAAATCCCCATTAATCCGAAAACACTTTTCGGCTTTCTTCCGATACAACTTCACATCCACTTTAGAACTATTCCGATAATGTTTTATCAAAACAATTCCTATCATGTTCTTTCCCATCTGTGATCCCTACTTTCCAAATCGAACTTAAAACATCGCCAGGCCCTTAAGTATGTTACCCTACGGTTTGGGAATCTCATAGACATGATCGAGATCACTCTCGATCAATGATCAATAGCGTGACCGGTATGTACATAATGACCCCTATGCATTCTAGAGACTCTATCGTGTTCAAACTATAAACTCTATTTTCTTATCCCTTTGTTTTTTTGATACATGACTTATCCAAGATTCGGTCTATGGTATCAACATACGTCCCTCGTTACCGACAAGTCCACTTAACTCATTATCGTGATATTGTATCCCCTAACCTAGTCAATGGCTGCAACCTATTGGATACAGTCTCACCGAGTGGGCCCAGTGTATCTTCCCATCACGCAGGTGAACAAATTCCGATCTTGATTCACATGCCTCAAATTTTCCTTTGAAGTAACTGATGCACACCTTTATGGTCACCTAGTTATGGACATGACGGTTGATGTAATCAAAGCAGCCACATGAGATAGTGATTAATATGATCACACGGTCTAAGAAGAAGGTCACATAGTTTCTGAGGATTACAACGATAAACCATGTGACTTGATCTCACTGTGATACTTCAAGTGGGTAATGTCCATCATATCATTCTCCAATGATATGACTATTGTCAACTGGCATAAGTGTTCCATGATCAGAAAACCTTGACATCGGTTGCCCAACAAACTAGTCGAATAGAGGCTACTGGGGACCTGGTGTGTTTACATACCACACATGTATCAATATTTCCACTTGATACAGTTATAGCACAGTGCGAAATTATTATGAACTATTTCGGGATATGATAATAAACCTATTCATTATTTGCCTCTAGGGCATATCCTTTCAACACCATGACCATACTCTTACTAGAGCGAGTGCAGCAACATATGAAATCATAGGACGACAAGGGAAGAACTGAGCTGTGAATTTGAAGTGGGCAATATGGTGTACCTCAAACTTCAGCCTTACCTACAGTCCTCGGTAGCATATAGAGCAATTCATAAACTAGCATTCAAGTTCTGTGGGCCTTTTGATGTGATCCAGTGAGTGGGCTCGGTGGCATATAAGCTGAAATTGCCTGCAACTAGTATGATCTACCCAGTTATTCACGTGTCCCAGCTGAATAAGCATGTTCCGGCCAACAACTCCATCTTTCCTGAACTAACTAGCGAACCGCCAGACTTTCAACAACTAGAGAAAATCCTAGATCGTTAGCGCCGGCCTTTGGGATCTTCATTAATTAGCGAAGTTTTGATCAGATGGGCAGGTATGGCTCACATTCTTTATACTTGGAAAAATCTGCAGGAACTGCGCCGACGTTTTGCCTCGGTGCCTGCTTGGGGACAAGCAGGTTCTGAAGAACCGGGGGACGTTTCGTACCCTCCCTCTGCACGCCAGAAGGATCAAGGAGAGGAGCGTTCTGAAGAATGTTACACCTCAAGAACGTGAGCAGCTCCGAAGGACGCAGAGGACCCGCAAGCAAAATGCACGCTTCAGTGGCCCGAGTGGACATCATGAGCCACTAGGATGGCGCCAGCTGGAAACTACCGTCGCGGGCATGCCTTCAATTATTTAGGCCTGCATGCCGATCTTTCTTACTTGCTTTAGAAGCCATGGCAAACGACTGTATCTGATTTCCCTACTCCTATGCTCTCTCTCTCAACCTCCAATTTCTCTAATCTCCCTTCCTCCTGCTGAGAGATCCTATAGTGAACAATTTGTGAACCATATAGTGCTGGGTGGAGAGGTGTATCGAGGTTCTTATCAGTCTATCATGATGCATGCAATGTTCCTCTCTCGGACATACGATCTATCTGCATCCACATGGTAGCCATTAAACCATTGGCAATATGTTTTCTCTTATTAGACCACATGATGACATCCTTGTTGATACCCTAACATCCTTACATATATCTTTCAAGAACACCCGATCATTTGGCACTAGGTAACACTGAACACCCCAAGTTTGTGTCCTGGTGACACCGATCTTCAATGCCATAACCAAGTAACCCTGAACCTTAATTGGTCCGGTCAACCTGCACCCTAACGCACTCATCGTTGAAGAAGAAGAAGAAAACCACCCTTCTCGTCAGAGCATAAGGCCTATTTGATTTAAAGGAATCTTATAGAAAATTTGAAGAATTTTGATCCTTCAAAAAAAAATCTTTGTGCATCGTTAGATTCGTATGATTAAATCCTTATAAAATTTTCCCACAGTATTGCATTGCACTACGTTTTGGAGAAAAATTTCCATCCACCTAAACTTTACAATTTTTTTGCCATTCCTGCGATTCAAACACTCCTTCAAGAAAATGTTATTCCTGTAGACTCCAATTCTTGTAGAATTTAACTTGAGAGGACATTCTAATCCTGCATTTTTTTATTTCTATGTTTTTTCTATCTCGCGAATCAAACACGCAGTAAAAGGCGTGAAGGAATAGGAACCATGGAGCAGACCGAAAGGCCAGAATTTAACAATTTTTCCAGTCAAAAGAATTTTAGAGCACTCCAGAATACAAAGAGACGAATCGCTTTCTCCCAACTTAGTTCTTCCTCCACGTGCCACCGTGACCATGGCCGGAGCGCCACCAAGCAAGCCCACGGTCCACCAGAAATAGCAGCTCCAATTTAAAACAACCCCCTCCCCGCCATGAATCCTCGCCCGCCCAGCCCACGCCTCAGCGGTCGCCGGAGCCCTCTCGCCCCGGCGATCGCCAACGATGGCTCCCGTCCCTGCGCAGGAGGCTCAGCCCACCAGGCGGAGGCGGCCCTGCATCCTCAGCTTCACGGCGGCGCGCGACCGCTGCCTCCGGCGCCGCTTCCTCTCCGCCGGCCTCCGCCCCTTCTCCATCCGCTTCCCTTCCTCCGCGGGCGCCGGGACCACCGTCCACGTCTGGGCCCCTCCGCGCCCCGCGCGACGCGCCGTCCTCCTCCTCCACGGCTTCGGCGCCTCCGCCACGTGGCAGTGGGCGCCGTACCTCCGCAAGCTCATCGCCGCCGGCCTGGACCCCATCGTCCCGGACCTCCTCTTCTTCGGCGCCTCCTCCTCTCCCGCCCCCGACCGCTCCGAGATCTTCCAGGCAAGGACCGTCAAGTCCGCCATGGATGCCATCGGCGTGCGGCGGTTCGCGGTGGTCGGGGTCAGCTACGGCGGTTTCGTGGCGTACCGTATGGCCGCCATGTACCCGGAGGCGGTGGAGCGGACGGTGCTGGTGTGCGCGGGCGTGTGCCTGGAGGAGAGCGATCTCTACACGGGGCTGTTCCCGGTCTCCGACGTCGGGGAGGCCGCTCAGCTGCTCGTCCCGCGGCGGCCTGCAGAGGTGCGGCGCCTCGTGAGGCTCACCTTCGTCCGCCCGCCGCCCATCATGCCGTCCTGCTTTCTCAGCGACTACATAAAAGTCATGGGTTCAGATCATATCCAGGAAAAGACCGAGCTGCTGCAGACTCTCATCAACGACAGGAAACTTTCAGATCTTCCGAAAATTAGACAGGTAGTTTCTCATTGCAAAGAAGTTGGTAGGAGTATGATTTTACAAAGTTAAAATCTACTCTCGCTTAAGATTTTTCAGATAATTAATTGGTATATATGCAGCCAACATTGATAATCTGGGGTGAGAAAGATCAGGTGTTTCCAATGGAGCTGGCTCATAGATTGCAGAGGCATGTTGTTCCTCTGATGCTTCCCTCTGAATTTTCTCATAAGTAGAATGTTTGAGCAACCACAGCTCGTTGTACGCTTGTACTAAATAGTTAAATACCATGGCAATGTTGAGCAGGCATCTCGGGGAGAATTCTCGGCTAGTAGTGGTCAAGAACGCAGGGCATGCGGTTAATCTAGAGAAAGACAAGAAGGTGTGCAAGAATATTATCGAGCACTTGCAAGAACCAGCGTCGAAAGACGAGGCAAGCGGGGAGAAGGTATGCATTTCGCTTTCACTTGAGTAGAACCACATGCCACAAAGAACAAATTTGTCTGTCCAGAACCAAGACTATGTATGGTAGCTAGCCCACATCTGTATACCATTGAAGTTGAGAAGTACTAGTAGTATGTTGTTGTTTTCTCTAGAAAAATGAAGTTGTACGTTTCAGAAATTCACATGCCAATCAAATTGTTGTTTTCTTTTTGTCACAATTGACACCAGAAGATGGAAATTTGAATGCATATACTGATAAGCCTCAAACAATCGTCGTTGTTTATGAAATCAGGAGGTGGAGCTTCACTAATGGAGTTGTCTTATGATGGCTTCTTCACTGGTTCCTGAGCAGCTGATGCAACACCACTCCCACTGTAACTACTACATACATGGACTGGGAAAGCTACTTTGTAACCACCACCAAATGGGCTCGTCTCGTAGGCGAGTAGGCAATCAAACCTTTACTCTGTTCTGTTGTAACCAAATTTTTGTCAAGTGGAAGGAAAAGGTTTGGGGTTTCTGAACATGGCAATGCCCAAAAATGCTCGTCCGTTTCCGTCCCATCACATCATGGCTGCGTGATACCCACGCGGTGTTTTTGCACACCATTCCGATCATGTAGTTGTCAGTGCTATTATGTATCTTTTGGAGATAATAAAGCAGCATATAATACAGTAGAACTTTATTTATTCGAAGGGCATGTCATGACACACAACACAAGAGCCTTATCACAGCGACGTACAGTAGTCATGGAGAACCAGCATTGTCCTCGAGAGCCTTAATCACACACGCCAGTAGTAGTAGCAAGCATCGTACCCAGTGATCGATAGACTATTTCGATACGGTCGATGATGATTAGATAGAATAGAAGTAATATCGTCGATTTATTGCAGTAGCCTGCGGCAACGATGCTGAGGATCATGGTTTCTACATGCAGAACGGCTCGCAGTCGATGTTGAACTTGTGAGCAGAAGACAGCTGAGGCTCCTGCAAAATCAACCACCAATACATAGATTATCAACATGCATGTAAGTATAAATCAGGCCATGGCACGAGTACTAGTGAACTGATGAAGAAAGCGTGACTCACCTCCACGCCGCTGAAGTTGGTGACCTTGCCGATGGAGCTGCCGATGGGGCCTTGCAGGTTGCAGTTCCCTCCCTGGCGTATGATGTTCCTCATGGAGGTGAGCAGGCGGCCGTAGGTGGTACGCGGCTCGCAATCCAGTGACCTGATGAAGCTGTGCGTCATGGCGCCGATGGTGGCACAGGGTTCAGGCAGCTGCACGCACGCACGCACGCACGACATCGGTGACATGTCAAACAATAAACGAAATACTAATAAGGGATGAGGAATTCAGAAACACTAGCACTGACCGCGTTAGTTGGCCTGCTGTTGCCGTTGCTGCTGCCACTGATGAGCACGGCCTTGCCTCCGCTGGTGCCTTTGAAGGCACCCGTCATAGGGCGCTCGTCCCTCCACCTCAGGCACCCGGTACTCCTGATCCAAGAATGATTTATTACTAAGGTTTTTGATTGATGTAGGACTCAGACTGGGAGCGTGTATGTAGATGCATACGGTCGGATCGAGGTTAATACTAGTAGTAGTATAATTGCTGATTACTGACTTGGATATGACGCATTGGTATGGGAGGTCGAGGACGGTGGCGCTGTGGCAGGCGTCGACGATGGCGTGGAGCTTGACGCCGTGCACCAGCGGGCGGACGATGGCCTCGTTGATCTCGTCGTCCAGGATGGGGCCCTGGTGGAAGGAGTCCATGGGGCAGATGGCCTCGTCCATGCCGTCACGTTCGTCGCCGTCGTCGTCGGGGACCTGCGCGCCCATGCCGGAGAACTGGAACACCAGGGAGTCCCCGAAGCTGCAGCCCTGCACCAGCCACTGCATCGCCATACGGATGTTGTCCTTGGTCGGCAGCCTGGTCGGGTTCCTCTCCTCATCTACACACATGTAAATATATTTGTCCAGTCATCGATTCATTACTTACACAGTAGTACTAATAAGGATGTATTACAAGATGGCTCGATTGCTTCTTGGTTCGGTGTACAATTACCAGTGAGGATGAGGACGCAGTCGTTGGGGAACCCGAAGCGCTCGGTGAGCATGTACCTCATGCACTTGACGTCGTTGATGGGGCCCCTCAGCTCGCTGGCGCGCCGCCCCGTGTACTTGATGCCGATCAGCACGGCACGCTTCTTGCTGCGGCCGCCGCCGAAGTTCGGGGTAGGGCGCATGTGCGGCACCAGCGGCATCCCGGGGCGCGGCCGGCCGCACCCGGCGACGCGCGTCACGCAGGAGCATTGCATGCACTGCACGGCACGGGCGCCCGGCATCGCGGTGATGCTTGCGCTGCATTGCCTGCACCGCACCGTCGCCGCGGGACCCCTGCCGCCGTAGTTCATGGCTGCCTGCTTTGGGTGTGCTAGCTTCGGAGGCTTAAGCGCTAGCTATTCGTATGCTGCTCGCTTGCTTGCACTCTGCTTCTGCCGCTCGCTCCTACCGCCCCTTTATATAGCGCTGGATGCCAACTAATTTTATTATTCGAGTATTCTCCCACGGACGATTGATTGGAGTGGAAATGGGCATATTGTATATTGCTGTCGATCAAACATTTCTCTCTGCTTTTTCAGTGGCAGCGCTCGTGATGCCGTGTAGTATTATCCAAGTGGAAATGGTACGTGATTCTTTTCTTTTCCATGTAATTCACTCTTACTTTATGGGATTCTTCTTTTTTATTTCTTTTGACGAGGAGAATTATAATGCAATAAAGGCCTCTAGCTTTTGATAGAATACGGATAGACTTTGCTCCATCCAAATGTGTAAAAGATCATAGTCGTACTTAAAAACCGAGTACTCTACCATTGCTGGTATACATGTTATTTTCTTCCTCTCTTCTTATTATGGCATCTAGCTCCTGACTTAGATAAATCTTTCGCCGCCACTTGAGATCCTCGTCGCACCGCCGTCCCCATCTTCATCCCCACGATGGCTACGGAATCCATGGCCTCATCTGCTATGCTACCCGCTGCGTCGAGCCCTGCACCATCTCTGCCCCTCGACGTGCCGCCGTCCCTGCCACTGGGCGCGCCGCCATCCCTTCCCCTGTCGCCGCTCTCCTTGGTACCATGCATGGTCTCCACGACACGGTCATCCAGCCAGTTCGCGCCGGGTCCGTCGATTTTTACCGCCTTGCTCGTCGCTGCATCAAGTGCCGCCTTAGGATAATTCCCGTCCTCTGGTTGGATACCAGATGTATCTAAGCATTGCATCTGCCGATGCACAACCTGGGTACCAGATGTACCTAGCGATGGCGAACACTCAGGCCGTCGCTCCTCTCGTAGGTGGACCTGGATTTTAGGCCGTCGCCTCTTATGTTGTCGCTCCTGGACTCCGGGGCACAGCGTCGTTCTACCTCCCATCATCAACATTAACTCGTCCATCACCATCCGATTCATGAGAGCAAACTACCCGGTATGGAGGGCTCATGTTGGTCCTCTCCTTTGGAGCCAACTTCTGATGGGGTACGTCGACGACACATTTGCGTGTCCGGCTGCTCATACCGTCGTCGATCACGGTGGAGTCATGGTGCAACAGCCTAACCCTCTACATCAACACTGGGTTCAACAAGACCATGCCATCCTCTGGGCCTTCGTCTCCTCCATGACTGAGGGGGTGGTCGGCATGGTGATCTTTGTCACCACTGCGCAGGAGGCGTGGGAGACACTTTCTAGCGCCTTTGCCTCCACTACCATTGCTCGCTCCTTCGGCATTCGCCAACAAATGGCCGAACTCAAGTAGGAGGGCAACATGACCATGGCGATCTACTTCCACAAGATGAAGGCTCTCGTTGATGAACTCACTAGCATCGGCCAGCCTCTGCATGACACATATCTGGTCTCCTACCTGCTTATCGGTCTCGGGCACGAGTACGATGCGCTCGACGAGGTCGTCAACGTCCACATATTTTGTGAGACAAATATAACTAGACACTTTTTGGTGTGTAAATTCGCTCTGAACCTACACACTAAAAGTGTTTAGATAGATTCGTTTTATAAAAGCTAAAATATATTATATTTTCAAACGGAGGAAGTACTAACTCAGTGAAAATGGGTCATGGTTCCTTTCCTTTTCATGTAATTCACTCTTACATGATGGGATTCTTCTTCTTTTCAATTTCCATTGAGCAGTAAAAGCCTCCAGCTAATTGTGCCATATCATACTCCAGTTTCAGACTTGCAAGCCCCTTTCCACGATCCAAACAGAGCAGGGTGTAAGAGTCAGGCCGATTTTATTTTTGGCCTGGTCGACAAGCGGACTAGGAGCGCTTTGCCATTGCACCATAATAAGTACTCCGTACATTATCTCATTTATGTTCCTGCTTTTTCTTTCTTTTGGACGTGCCTGCTGCAGCCTCAGCACCATATTAATATAGTGGAACGAAAACTTGTTTCGAAAAGTACAGTACCTCATTTTCAAGAAAAAAACGAGGTTATCTCTACAATGTAACAGAACCGCATGGAGCGGAAAAGATATTTTGTAACTACCAAGGAGATCATCGATCCTAGGCAAATAGGGAATCAAACCTTTAATTTACTCCGTTGTTACCAAACTTTGCCAAGTGGAAGGAAAAGGTTTGGGGTTATGAACATTATAGTTCCGGTCAGTTTCAGACTTCAGTCCCATCACATCATAGCTGCGTGATACCCACGCGGTGTTTTTTGTTGCACAGCATTTTGATGGTGGCGTCCTCATATTTCGTGATTTTCTGTGATAAAAAATCAACTAGTATTGTATAAGATATTTTTTATAAAAGTTATATCCTTCAAATCATATTTCAAATACGAATTCAACCATATGATTTGTATATTTATATAATATATATGAGTATTTTGTTAGTCAAATTAACTGTGAAAGTTCGATATTAGAGTGTCTGCAGGTCACCTAAATAGTGACGGCTCAATAGCTCATGTGCGACGTTGTTGAGGTGAATTGTCCGGAGAGTGCCGTCGTTCGCGAGAATAGCTATTGCGCTATGTTTTTGTGCGTACAAATAGCCAAGGTCCGACCCAGTGATAAAACGACCGTCTAGCTCTTAACGGAGGGTAGGGTTTGGTTAGGACGAGAGGTTACTAAGGCCCGACATGTGGGCTCCACTCAGTTGCCACAACATCAGATGAAACGTGCCTCGATCGTTGGGTCCCACTTAGTGCCACGACAGCGAGTTAATCGGCGAGGAGCGTGCTCGACTGGACCGTAGCCGCTCTCTGCTTCTTCTCCGGCGGCAACAATTTCTTTCTCGATGGCGGCGGAGATTTCTTCCTCACCGGCGGCAGAGCTACCACGGCGGTTTATGTGGTATGATTTCGTAACCCTAGTCACGTTCCTCACTGTCTAAATTTGGGGATTTGCAGTCGCCTGACACTCTATTTTTCGCCGATTTGAATCAGGGGAGAGGTGCTCGTGTGCTTGACGACATGGAGCGCCGAGAGACGACTACAAATTGGTAATTCCCCTCTTCTAGCTGGTTTTTGAACTCGATTTGGGCCTCGGTCCACTTCCGGTAGCTCACAGTGCCCGACATTGACAAACATGGGGAATAGCGCATGTACCTTCGAAATGTCAGTCGAATTCTTTCCTTCTAAGGCCAAGCTAGGTGATGGTAGCGTGCAGAACATTGAGAGAGAGATAATTGTTAAATGGGAGATTTAATTTTTGGAGATTGATCCACAAGACCTACAGAACATGGAGGAGAAGGCCATGCAGAATTTGGTGGAGAAAATTGGGGAGAGTGTCATTTAGGGTCCATAGCAAGAAGTATCATTGTTACGGTTCAACAATTGAAAGGGCAAGTATGTGAAAATTGAGGATGGCAAAGAGATAGTTGATGAAATCGATCAACAAGACGGCTGGACAAGCAAACATGCAACTTTTTATGCAGAGCTTGTTAATCTGAAATCTGATTCCAAAGTTGGATATATACCCTCAAAGATGGCTTCACAAATGGAAGATGATGAATGGGATTCACAAAAGTAGATTATGCCCATACTTACTGAAGTGATAGTACTAGTTGATGCACAAGAGCAAGAGGGATGTGCTAGTGCTATAGAGGTTTCATCTATTGAATGGAATTCAGTAGAATTAGATGAACGTACTGATTTCGTTATTGCACCAATAGCTACACTAAGATAGCCAAAATGTTTGGCATTCCAGTACACTAGTAGAAAATGGGCCTTTGGTTCGGGCCACTAGTCCCGGCCGTGGCTACGGCTGGGACTAATGGTCCGAACCAGACGGCCCGAGGACGCCGATGTCCTTTGTCCCGGTCCGTAAGGGACCATTATTCCCGGAACTAGTGGGTCTGGGCACGCCCGCGTGGTCCTGGCAGAACTATTAGTTCCGGATTGTGTCTCAAACCGGGACTAATAGTCTGGCCATATATATACTGCACCCAGCCCTCCACTATCTCCTGTTTTTCCTATGTGAGGTGGGTATAACTTTGTGCTAATTTTTTTCTTCATATGCACTAGAGGTGTTCGGTGAAATGCATGTTAGTGCGATGCCACTTGAGTTCACACAAGACAAAACATAATATGAGGTGCCAGAGCCACACTTAAGTTTTCTCATCTTTGTTTCCGGTGTCCTAAAAGGTTAGCAAGTATTTTCTCATTTAGACTGCGCGGTAGTATTTTTATCATCGTGATTGCGTTTGATATATATGGTTATATGACGCAGATGAGTCATCCATGGATGTACGGTGACCGCCGCTCTGACGCTTACAGAGAAGGCGTGTGTTCTTTTTGCCTTGTGGCCAAGGCGAACAAGCGGTGGGATGGTTTTATGTGTTTTCCATGTGTTGAATGTCGGAATGAGCAGGCTCACACTTCCTCAAGAGTCATTCAGAGCCACCTGCTTCGGTCTGGCTTCATGTCCGGCTATAATGTTTGGACCAAGCACGGAGAAAGAGGGGTTATGATGGAGGACGGCGATGAAGAAGAGAACGATGATGACAACTACCGATCTATGTTTCCTGAATACGCTGATACCACAATGGAAGATAATGAAGAAGAACGGGAACAAGATGAGCCCGCTGATGATCTTGGTCGGGTCATTTATGATGCAAAGCGAGACTGCGACACGGAAAAGGAGAGGTTGCAGTTCGAGAAGATGTTACAGGACTACAACAAATTGTTGTACCCAACTTGTGAAGATGGCCAGAAGAAGCTGGGTAGCACACTAGAATTGCTGAAGTGGTAGGCAGAGACCGGTGTGACTGACTCGAGATTTCAAAAGTTGCTGGTAATAATGAAGAAGTTGCTTCCAAGAAATAACGAATTGCCCTCCAGTACATACGAAGCAAAGAAGGTTGTCTATCCTCTAGGATTAGACATGCAGAAGATACATGCATGCCCTAATAACTACATCCTCTACCGCAGTAAGAAGTACGAGAATATGGATAAATGCCCGGTCTGCACTGCATTGCGTTATAAGATAAGACAAGATGACCCTGTCGATGTTGAGGGCGAGCCACCCAGGAAGAGGGTTCCTGCCAAGGTGATGTGGTATGCTCCTATAATACCACAGTTGAAACATTTGTTCAGAAACAATGAGCATGCAAAGTTGTTGCGATGGCACATGGAAGACCGTAAGAAAGACGGGAAGTTGAGGCACCCTGCTGATGGTCGGTAGTGGAGAAAAATCGAGAGGGACTTCCTGGACTTTGCTGGTGATGCAAGGAACTTATGGTTTGGGCTAAGTACCGATGGCATGAATCCTTTTGGGGAGCAGAACTACAGTCACAACACCTGGCCCGTGACTCTATGTATCCACAACCTTCCTCCTTGGTTGTGCATGAAGCGGAAGTTCATTATAATGCCAGTGCTCATCCAAGGCCCAAAGCAACCCGACAACGACATTGATGTGTACCTAAGGCCATTAGTTGATGAACTTTTACAGTTGTGGGCCAAACCAGATGTACGTGTGTGGGATGAGCACAAACAACAGGAATTTGACCTACAAGCGTTGCTGTTCGTAACCATCAATGATTGGCCTGCTCTTAGTAACATTTCAGGACAGACGAACAAAGGATACAATGCATGCATGCACTATTTAGATGAGACTGAAAGTATATATCTGGATAAATGTAGGAAGAATGTGTACCATACAATCGTCGTTTTCTTCCGCCAAGTCATCACTTAAGGAAGAAAGGCAAGCATTTCAATGGCAAGGGAGAAACCCGGACAAAGCATGTCCCCCGTACTGGTGCTGATGTATTTGGTATGGTCAAGGATTTGGATGTAATCTTTGGAAAGGGTCCTGGAGGACAACCTGTTCCGAAAGACGCCGACGGACACGCACGCATGTGGAAGAAGAAATCTATATTTTGGGAGCTACCCTATTGGAAAGTGCACGAGGTACGCTCTGCAATCGACATGATGCACCTGACGAAGAATCTTTGCATGAATATTCTAGGCTTCCTGGGCTTGTATGGGAAGTCAAAAGATACCCAGACAGCACGAGAGGACCAGCAACATCATAAAGGACGATACGACAAGCATCCAGGGAAGTTTCAAGGGCTTGCCAACTACGCTCTTACCAAAGAAGAGAAGGAAATCGTTTTTGAAGTCATTTTCAGTATCAAGGTCCCGTCTGGCTTCTCGTCGAATATAAAGGGAATAGTAAATATGAAAGAGAAAAAATTTCAAAACCTAAAGTCTCTTGACTGCCACGTGCTTATGACGCAATTGCTTCTGGTTGCATTGAGGGGAATTCTACCAGAAAATGTTCGACTAGCCATTGTGAAGGTATGTGCATTCCTCAATGCAATTTCTCAGAAGGTAATCGATCAAGAAAGTCTATCAGGTTTACAAATTGATGTGGTCCAATGTCTGGTCAGCTTTGAGTTGTTGTTCCCACCATCCTTCTTCAATATTATGACACACCTCCTAGTTCACCTAGTCGAAGAGATTAGAATTCTCGGTCCTGTGTTTCTACACAATATGTTCTCCTTCGAGAGGTTCATGGGAGTCTTAAATAAATATGTTCATAACCGTGCTAGGCCAGAAGGAAGCATCTCCAAGGGCTATGGAACAGAGGAGGTCATTGAGTTTTGTGTTGACTTTCTTCCTGACCTTAAGCCGATTGGTATTCCTTAATCTCGGTATGAGGGGGGTATGACTGGAAAAGGCACACTAGGAAGGAAATCAATGGTATGTAGGGACGGGCATTCTTTCACTCAAGTACACTACACAGTTCTACACAATTCCACTGTGGTGGCTCTATATATCGAGAGACACAAGAATATTCTACGCTCCGAAAACCCGAGGAAGCCTAACTCCTTGATTAAAGGGGAACACGAGAAGAATTTTGGCAGTTGGTTGCAGACACATCTCATGAATAACACCACTGTTGGAGATCAGTTGTACTCGTTGGCCAGGTTACCATCTTCGACTATATGTACTTTCCAAGGGTACGATATAAATGGGAATACATTTTACACGATTGCCCAAGATAAAAAGAGCACCAACCAAAACAGTGGTGTCTGCTTTGATGCAACAAATGACAATGGGCAGAAGGACACATATTATGGGTATATAGAGGATATATGGGAACTTGACTATGGACCTACTTTTAAGGTCCCTTTGTTTCGGTGCAAATGGGTCAAGCTGACAGGAGGAGGGGTACATGTAGACCAAAAGTACGGCATGGCAACAGTGGATCTCAACAATCTTGCGTACATGGATGAACCATTTTTCCTAGCCAACAATGTAGCTCAGGTTTTCTATGTGAAGGACATGTCTACCAAACCGAGAAAAAGGAAAAATAAGCAAAAGAATATAGAATACGATAAGCCAAAGTGCCACATAGTTCTTTTCTGGGAAAAGAAACATCATGGGAGTGGATGACAAGACAGACATGTCAGAAGATTACAATAAGTTTCATGAAATTCCGCCATTCAAAGTGAAAACTGACCCAAGCATCCTGTTAAATGATGAAGATTCTCCATGGCTACGGTCTAGAAGAAAACCACAACACTAGATGTTGGTGATGTGTAATAATGTATTAAACCTTTTATTTGAGACATAAATCTATGTAATGTATTAAACCTTTTATTTGAGACATAAAGGCCCCCTTTCATGTAATACATCTTGCTCAATCAAACTGGACGTCGACGACCGGATTCTGAGCCGCGGGAGGTGGTCACCCAAAGAGAAGGAACCATCACAGGAGCATAGCTCGGGTGAGGTCCCAGAAGATGCTGCCAAGTATTGGAAAACTTGACCTCGAACACATACATATAGCGGCGGACGTGCTCGTCGTCCTCCCTGACATGCCTCCGTACAACCTCCTCGGGGGCCGGCTCCCTTTGCACCGCTCCTGGACCATGCTACCGCTACCAAAGAAGCTCTGGGTCGACGACGGGACCCAGATTCCTCAATAGGCTATGTGTCTCAGAAGGTAGCACCTCCCAGTGCCAGCCCGGTGGAGCCCAGTCTCGGACATGCCCGATGGAGCCCAGTAGTCCGCCGTTGTTGCCGCTGAGTCGTGGACGAACACGCGGGGGCATCCTAAAGGAGAATATCATTTTGTGGCCCGAAAGTTGGGGTGCCGAGGCAATGCGGTACCCAAGTTGCTTGTAATCAGCCGCGATGATTACCGTTGGCGTGCCAAATACTCAGGGGGTCTTTTTGGCATGAATTCAACTTTACGTTTCAATACAAAATATCAGGCTAACGGCCGTCAAGTTGGACCCCCTGTCAGTTCTCACCGTTATGTCGCTCCCGTCGCTTAGGCGTCAATTAGGCTTGCAGCGTTGGCGCCTGCATCCATTACACGTCTTCTTCTTCCCCGGAGCGGCAATCCGTGGTCGCGGCCATGGCGCGGATCTGGGACGTGACGAACCTGCTCGGCCCCACTCTCCTCCCCATCCCGAGTCGGAGCTCGCCCTCACCATGGCCGCACCCTTGGCACAACTCGGGGATGGAATTGGTTCCCGGTGAGATCTGTCACTGTGTCGACCATGCTCGGTCCTATTTCCTCCTCCAGAATCCGAGCTCGCCGTCACCATGGTCGCACCAGTACCAATTCTGCCACCCTGCCGAGGTCTCTGTGGTAGCTCAAGTTCTGCCATGTTGAACCTGTAAGCGAATTTAGAGCTGGGCGGCGGCAACCCATTGTTGAACCTGTAAGGAATTTGCTAAAGACTGCGTGTCGTGCCAAGATCTTCGGATGATGCATTCGGCTTCTGCCAACGTCCACCACCGATGTGAGATCATTTAGTTACTTCAATACAAAATTTTGACCAATTTAACTTGTTGATGTATTTCTTGAAAATTATAATATAATCGAGCACTAGAAATATTTTGTAGTGTGCATGAGCATGATCAGTGATATAAATGAATACTAGAAATTTTAAGGCACTCCACATAAAAGAGTAGATTAACATATATATATATATAGAAGGTTCACCACAGACACCACACGGATATATTGTCTTACATGTCACACACAGGTAATAATAATTAACTAAAACAAAATAAAAGCAGGAAGAGCAGGAGGAGGCCAGGACACGGAGACGCCTAGTAGGGCAGGGGCATATCAGCAGGAGGCAGGGATAGGCTAGTCGAGGGGATACCGGCCAGGCCTGACATAATCCCAGAGGAATTTGCCGAAGGCTGCATGCCGCGCCAAGGTAATCGGCCTATGGCTTCTGCTTCCGCCTTTGGCAACGCCCACCCCATGCTGAATCATGATGTCGAGGTCCACGTTGATTTCTTTGCCACATAATGGGCAAAACAGTCCCCCCCTATGGTAGAAACGGATTAGCCCACACCGTAACTGCCTCAGCACGTAGCGGCTCTTGTTGTCCCTGGATTCCTT
Source organism: Avena eriantha (assembly GCA_910589775.1). Lineage (NCBI taxonomy): Eukaryota > Viridiplantae > Streptophyta > Magnoliopsida > Poales > Poaceae > Avena > Avena eriantha. The sequence goes on from OU342743.1 coordinate 511,592,819, forward strand.
GCTAGCGTCCACGTCATCATCATCCTCCTGTTGATTTTTAAGAACATAACTTAGAACTCATACATATGATTTAGTTGTATTACAACTCAAGAATTGACAACATATATATAAGACAATATATTCGTGGATATCAAAGAGAAAGCATCTCAGCAAATAGTTTGATCAGTTCATATATCATTTCATCTCAACACAATGACAAATAATTGCATTAGAGTGTATGTAGAATAAAGATTATGGCCTCATAAGTTTCTTCATGGATGGAGTTAGTGAACCAAGTAACAATTGCACAACCTATATTGTTCTTGTACATCTCCCCAGGTTCACTAACTCATCCCTGAAATTTTTTGACACCAATGTGTCTGCCTTTCTTTTGGGACAAGTTTGAATCATTGTACACAATAAGAAATTGAAATGTAATCATACAAAACAATATTTAGAGATATACATAGTCAGGTACAAAAACAAATCTAAATATTGTAATTATAAATAAAAAACCAAACAATTAATCTTCAGGTACATGTTAAAAATACTTATGATCAAACCATTCGTATACATATGCATCATAACAATTCAAGGATCATATATGTAGTTCCATATGAGAATAAATCAAGGGCCTCATAATTTTTTTCAGAGATGGAGTTGGCGAACCAAAGGACCAACAACACAACCTATATTGTTTGTGTGCATTGCTGCCTCAGGTTCACCAACCCATCCCTAAAACATGACACCATCATATGTGTCTTCCCTTGAACTCTTTTGGGGTAAATTTCAATCATCGGCCTCGGTGACAAACTGAAATATAATTCTTATGCACTATGAATGCATGCATGGAATAGATAATTCAAATAACATAGTTCTATGAATGTAGAATAAAGATTGTGGTCTCATAAGTTTCTTCAGGGATGGCGTAAGCGAACCAAGTAACAATTGCACAACCTATATTGTTCTTGTACATGGCCCCAGGTTCGCTAACTCATCCCTGAAAAAATCTGACACCAATGTGTTTTCCTCTCTTTTGCGGCAAATTTGAATCATTGGCCACAATAAGAAATTGAAATGTAATCGTACAAAACACTATTCAGGGATATACATATGCATCATACAACACATTCATAGATCAGAAACAATACAAAGATTATATATATAGGTTCCATATGAGAATAAATTTAGGGCCTCATTTTTCAGAGATGGAGTCAGAGAACCAAAATACCAACATCACAACCTATATTGTTTATGTGCATTGCTGCCTCAGGCTCATTAACCATCCCTTAGAAAACGACACCATAAGATGCCCTTGCACTATTTTGGGGCAAAATTGAATCATTGGGCTCAGTAAGGAATAAAAATGTAATGTTATAGGCATGTTGTGTATCGAAATCAACACTCAACTAGCAAACTCAACTAGATGGCATATGAGCAGATTGGGTTTTTGTGACTAGACGGATTGGGGTTTTGTGACTAGATGGCAGATGCATCAATCTCCCGTTCGAACCATATATATACTACCCTACTTCAAGACAAAAAGAATCTATACACGATTGAGCAAATCCTATGTATGAATAGTGAAATCTGCGGCTGCGACTAGAGAAGCTAGCAATGTAGTACCTCGGACTCCTCGTTAGGGACCTCCTCCTCGAACTCATCATTCTCCATGATTCCGTCGAAGATTTCTTGGACGGTGATGGGGTCGTTGATGTAGAGCACCGGATTGCCTCCGCCTACCGCCTGCCCTCCATCTAGATCTGCCGCTGGCACCACGACATTGTCGGCCACCAGCTGCTCGGCGGCGATGGATACTGGTTGGACGGATGAGCTCGAACCCTCGACGGCGCGGTGACGAGCTGCGTTCGTGCCTAGAGAAGACGCCTCCGCCTGCTTGGCGACGACCGAGCCATCTGCTGCTACCCCTTCAACTGGCTTCACCTCCGGCTCGTCTCCACGCATACGCTTCATGGCACACCTAGGGAAGGAGGTAGTGCAAGCGAAGGAGCTTCGACGCGCGCGGTAGGTGTAGATTGGGGTTTTGGGACTAGACAAATTGGGGGAAAATGACACGAGCACATGGAATAAGAAGGCCAAGCGGGTTTATAAACACTATACCGTTCGTAGTCCTCGAGTGGACAAGTGTGGTGGGCGGCGAGGGGTGGGGGAGGGGGGCAGTGGGGCTACCATGATCTCCACCGTTTTTTGAAATAGCCACGATCTCCACTTTAGAGCAGCATTGAAAACACGCTCATGGCAGACCTCGATTCCACTGCATGCAAGTGGAACTGAACCAATTTCTAGCAACGTTAGATCTACTTGGGGGGGGGGCTTGACTCGTGGAAGTTACTTGCGGTGGGGCCCAGTTGAAAGTGAGATTGAGAGCGCTGCGTAAAATGGGATATGTCTTATTAAAATCAAGTGGCAATAAATTGCAGTGTCCCATTGACAACCATGCACTCGATGACCCCGTTGCCCTGTGCATGTGTTTGTAGTAGCAGTAGTAGCCTTTGCAGACTAGATTAAACGTGACATGACCACTCGACGACTTCTTTCCATGGACGACATCGTGTTCAATCTTGTAGAAGTCTCGTTGAGGGATACATCTGTGTTGTCTCACGCTGTACTGTGAAGGGCACAACGTGTGCAACGATCATCATTGGATCACACAGGATCAACGGTTGGTGCGCACGATCCGCGTGACAATTGTGACAACCAATCAGGGCGTAGCAGACAGAGTGAGCATGTATTTGGGCTTCTACGAAAGAGAGAGAGAGAGAGGGCAAAACTGACTAGTATCAAAAAACCAAGGGCAAAACTGAGTAGTATAAACATCAAAAGTGAGTGTCTTGTACAATGAAATACATCGTGCCATACATCGAATTATGCCAAGATAGATCCAGTAGAGTTCATTGGATGTGTGTTCTTCTCATAAACCACATATGGATCAGCCAGTGTCATTGCATGTCTGTTCTTTGCACAAACCACATATGGATCCATCCAGTTCATTGCATGTGTGTTCTTTTCATTAACCACAACCAGAGCCATTGCATGTCTGTTCTTTCCACAAACAACATATGTATCCACCAGTGTCACTGGATGTGTGTTCTTTTGATTAACCACAGCTAGAGTCATTGCATATCTATTCTTTCCAGAAACAACATATGGATCCACTAGTGTGATTGCATGTGTGTTCTTTTCACAAACCACATCTAGTGTCATTGCATGTGTGTTCTTTCCACAAACCACATATGGATCCACTAGTGTCACTTGATGTGTGTTCTTCTCATAAACCACAGCCAGAGTCATTGCATGTCTGTTCTTTACACAAACCACATATTGATCCACCCAGTTCATTGCATGTGTGTTCTTCTCAAAGACCACATAACGATCCACCAGTGTCACTGGATGTGTGTTCTTTTCATGAACCACACCCAGTTTATTGTATGTTTGTTCTTTTCACAAACCACATATGGATCCACCAGTGTCACTGCATGTATGTTCTTTTGATTAACCACACCCAGAGCCATTGCATGTCGGTTCTTTCCACAAACAACATATGGATCCACCAGTGTCACTGGACGTGTGTTCTTTTCATGAACCACACCCAGTTCATTGCATGTGTGTTCTTTACACAAACCACATATGGATCCACCAGTGTCACTGCATGTGTGTTCTTCTCACAAACCATAGCTAGAGCCATTGCATGTCTGTTCTTTCCACAAACAACATATGTATCCACCATTGCATGTGTGTTCTTCTCATTAACCATAGCTAGAGCCATTGCATGTCTGTTCATTCCACAAACAACATTTGGATCCACCAGTGTGATTGCATGTGTGTTATTTTCACAAACCACAGCCAGTGTCATTGCATGTGTGTTCTTTCCACAAACCACATATGGATCCACCAGTGTCACTTGATGTGTGTTCTTCTCACAAACCACAGCCAGAGTCATTGCATGTCTGTTCTT